>VDFB02273628.1:0-39665 GCA_007258455.2 Sequoia sempervirens | reverse complement strand
TGTTACCACTCAAAGAAACAAGTCAAATAGAACAAGACATTCTAGAGTTAGCAGAGCAGCAAATGGAAACAATGTCATATGCAGTGGTCATTTTATCATAGAGTGCTTACTAAATAAGACATCTCAAAATTGGAAGAATCAAGGAACAAAGGTGCTACTACCACCATACTGGGGGCAACTATGTCTCAAGAAAACATCAACATAGGGAGCATGAAGAATCCTTATGCTGAAACTGATGTCAATACTACAAATAGCCACATCATGAATCTTCATCCACCCATCACCCTGTCCACAAATTGGGACCAACATCAAAAGAAAGATTTGAATCAAAGTACAAAGAACATTATCAAAGAAAAATAAGTTGGAAAGCATAATGGAAAAATCAAATATAAGTAGATACCAAAGAAAAATTATCCCTATCAAACTCCATCAATCAAAGAAACTATGGGGAAAAATAAAAAAGATAAAATTATCCATCAAAGATATCCACAAAGGAAAAAAAAGGCTTCTCAAGCAACATACAAAACATATCAAGCTATTGGTCGTAATTCCCTTCACACTTTCTTATCCACCCATCATTGCTCATCTTCCCAAGTTTGGAAAGTCAAAGGTTCCAAACTATCAACCAATCCATCTTTTATCCCTAAACACACTCCATTCACGCCTCCACGCATGATATCCAATTCTTAGATTAACTATGTATCGGCAGGAACCCTTCATCATAAGGATTCAGAAGGCACTTTATCACGATGTGCACAAAAAGACAAAGTTAACTCCACTATCAACAAAGCCAGTTAGGAATCTCAAAAGTTGTATTCAAGTGCATGTATCTTGGAAAAGTAGCTTCTTCAAGTAGGCTATTGATGGCACATTATGAAAAGGGAATCTACATCGATACCACCAGGTGGTTCAACATGAGCTTAAAATCTTTCATAGAAAAATACCAAAAAAATAAAAAATGTGAAAATCCAAAAAAGAAAAGAAAAAAGATTGAAAATAGTAAAGAAAAAAATCATCCTCTAGTGAAAACCACATGGGCGACACTTTGGAAAGGTACCATGATGAAAACCTAGAAAATAGGTGTCGTGTGTAGAATTGAGCATCTGTGTGTGCCAATTCAGGTGGAAGCATCTCGTCCCATCCATAATAAACCCAACATTCCATCCATCTCAAACATAATAAATCCACTCATCCATGAACCATTTATCCAATCCATTTGCATATATTTGCATCCATAGTTTGAGTTATCTTGATCTTGACAAAGTTTGGTGCACACTTTACACTTGCTTATGATAGAAATTTTGATATGGTTCATTTTCATCGATCCTATCCTACCTAGAATTATTTGAGCCATGAAACATTATCCAAATGAGTATTCTTTATCGGAACATCGTATCTTATCGCAAGATAATCCTTGGCATCCTTTGTGTGCTTACCATATCCATCCATCCACACACCTATCCAAGCATCCACTCATGACATTTTAAACATTGCTAGACACTAGGGGCAGGTATTTACATCTTGCTTCAGGAATAAATCTTGACATATATCATCTAGCTTATGTGGTGATCCAAACATTGGCGAAATGTGAAATCAAATTGGTCAAGCAGTTGTGAGCCAAAATCTAAATCACTAGCCCATGGCATATTTTGACAAGAATATGTTCTTTATCAAGCTTTATCTTTCATCGAACATCAATCCAAACAATTAATATCAGTCACATCTAACACATGCTTCAACGTCACATCAAAACATTCAAAACAATTTTGTTCCAAAACCGAGCTTCAAAATACTAATCAATCAAATCCAATCCATCTTGAGATAGTTTTCCCAATCCTTATGTTTCTTAACACTATCCTTGCATTGTTGTGTATCCTCAACAATGTTATCATCATCAATCCTTGATCATCTTGGGATATCCATCCTAATCCTTGTGTTGCTTAACACTATCCTTGCATTGTTGTGTATCCTAAACAATGCTATCATCATCAATCTATCGATTCGATCAATCAACCCTAGCTTGGTTTTCAACAAAATCTTAAAATAGAGCATTGATATCATCATGCATATACATATCCAAATCGCCAAAATCATGCGAAAATCAAAAAACATTCAAAACATATCAAAAATCCAAAAACACTCAAAAAAATTAGAAAATGTCGAAAGCATGGTGTCTGAACTACGTCGTCTGTGAGCTTAAATGTAGGAAAGGCTAATCTTTGATCAGCCCCTAAGACACAAAATCCAAAAAATTAGAAAATTTGAAAATCAAAACATTTATAAAATCTTGAAAATACCAAAAACAACCTCAAATTTTTTTAAAAAAACACCAAAAACATCCAAATATTTGAAAAAATCCATCCGTCCTATTTCGCTTTCACCCGCAATAATCAATCATCCTTAATAAATCAATCATCACCTTCATCCTTTGGCAATACAAACAGAAACAAGCATAACAATTAACAAAAACAAACTTCAAATGCAAATTCAAAATCAAAGCAACAAACCTTAAATGCAAAATCAAACTCTCTATCATTTGCAAACATGTCAATCAACCTTATATCAACAACCTTTGAAACAACCTATCAACTTTCCACCATCCACTAACATGTCCTAGGATGTATCCTTCCTACAATGGGCATTATCTTTTGGAAAAACACTTTGGATAAACAAAACGACATGCCACCATCCACTAACATGTCCTAGGATGTATCCTTCCTACAATGGGCATTATCTTTTGGAAAAACACTTTGGATAAACAAAATGACATGCCACCATCCACTAACATGTCCTAGGATGTATCCTTCCTACAATGGGCATTATCTATTGGCAACCATTTCGGTTCTTATCCTAAACAAAACAAATCCCTTTGGCTAGAGGTATGAAGAACATTGACTTGTTTGTGTGCTTGATATTTTATTTTTGATTTATCTTATTATGTTCATTCTAATGACCTCTCGATGATGTCTAATCAAAGCAATTTAGAGAGAAAGGAATGGGGCAACAATCATTATATTTTGTCTATTGTGGTTGTTGGACATTCTTGTAATATAACTTGGTGAATACTTGCTTTGTTAGGTGCATCCTAGCAAGGTTTTTGTATGTCAAGTGTGAACAAGAATACTCCTATCCATTTCTCGAGTAAAAGTCCATCGCACTAGGTACAATGCCATCCTGGTTCTTTATACCTTGATGCATCATATCTATGTGTGTTATCAAACATAAGGTAAATAACCCTTTTAAAGTCCCAATTATTGATAAGAAAATCATCCATCTCTAATAAAGTTGGCTTGTTGAATCCTCTTGTCATCATCTCATTTATTCTTTTCTACACTAACATCATGCTGGGGTAGTTAATCATCATCACCAATGCATCCATCTTGCATCCACAAACCATCAACATACTGCATATTGTAACGCCCCGCCATGTGAACCCCAAAGGACAAATAAACAATAATTACAGCACAATTTTTTTTTTAAGTAAACATAACATACACATTAAGTCATAACATGAATTTCATTTAAACAGATTCACTAACACATACATCCCTTGGGGTACACGAGGAGTCATTATGATACTGAGATCCACACAACAACAATAAAGAATAAAAATCCAAAGATATAATTCATAACAAAATAAACATTAACAAATATAACATGTACATGATAATCATTGATAATAAACCATTTGAGTAAATACAACATATACATAATTAACTCAACACAATAATAACTGCCATGGCCAAAAACCACATTGGGTTTAACATTACATTACAGTACAATGATTAAGAAGTACAATGATACAAAAGTGTTTCCAAACATAAATGGAAACCATACATAAGATAACATGATACAAATAAACCGATGAAAACTAGCTCCAAGATGGATACAACTCTGAAGTCGCTGCAACCGCACCAATCTGCACCTCTCGATCCTCGACTGGGGACCCAATGGGGTGCTTAGCACGTTCCACCCGACCATGTGAGTCTGAAGACCCACCCCCCGTGCTAGGAGCTAACAAGAAAGAGACCTCAAACAAGAACATCCAAAAAGGGAACCACAAGACTCAACAACATACAAAAGTATCATAAAACTCAAGGATTACAATGACATAATCAACAACAACCAAGAGTCATTAAAATAACTTGAAATCATACATCTCATCACATAAATCAAAGCAATGACCAGTAACAAGTAACCAAAGGATGATCATGAAACACTTCCAAATCAACTGAATTAATAAACATAATACAATTCCAAATTGCAATTAAACAACACAATAACATCATATCATAGTATCATAAGATACAAGATCGTAAATCAAATATAAATGAGATCATACAAGACCACAAAACATACTAAAGATGTATTAAAACAATAATCATAAATCAATTTAAATCAATTCAAACAACAATCTAAAACAACTCCCACAACCTACTTCCAGAGGTACACAATAAAGTAAAACACATGGGCAACTAGGGGAGAGTGTCATCGCATAGTCCTACATGGGTTGTCCTGTGCTCTTCCTCCCAACTGGAGGCGCCGGTCCCATCTATGGCTGTCATGTGCTCTTCCTCACAACTGGAGGCGCCGGTCCATAGGGTGACTCATGCGGAGCCGTAGACCTCTCGTGAGGACGAGGTCACGACCTTGCCAACCATGGCCTTCTCAGCCTTCCATTAGTCTGCGGTAGCACTAATGAAGACGAGGCATCCATTTTTAAAATCTTGCAATGATATTACTACCCAACCCTCCTAAGTTAATTATTAGGTTTTCACTTAATTACAAACTCACTCGTGGGTTATCCTGTGCTCTTCCCCTTAAGCGGGGCGCCGGCCCCCACGAGGAGCCACTCTCCCTAGAGACCCAACCACATAAAACCAAGAAACCAAGGGTTGTACAACATAACAAGAATATTATATCACAACTGAGAAGCATGCGAGGCATTACCCATCTCGCTATAAATACAATTTCCAAGTCTCAACAAATTCTGTACAACCCTTTTTAAAATCATGAAACCAAAACACTTGCCACATCAAGGGCACATAAGAGAAAGAACATCAATTGAAAATCATCTCAAGCCTCTGGAAGCCAAAATAATGAAAACCCACAACGAGGGTAAAGTGAAGCCACATGAGTATTTCTCCAATAAATCCAACACAAGGATAAAATTTCCTCAAATAAGAGGGTAACTCAGAAAATCCATAAAAAGAGAAGATTCATCAAGACCCATCCACAAATCAACAATGGTGTTACCTCAAATAGGGAACGCAAAAGAAAATCATCTTTTAAACAAAATCACTTAATAAAACCAAAAGCCACCAACTAGGCATTCCATGGGAGACCTCAATTTTCTCCTCACAAGAACCCCCTTATGATGGTACGCAAATCACTTTCATAAAAACAACAACATAGCAATGACAACAATAATTGCAAGGCCACCAGATCTAATTTTCAATTCAAAAATAATGAGTGAATATATTAAAATAAGATCAACCACCCCATCCAAACCACATAAACAACTTTGATACAAAATAAATCAGAAATCCAAGAAGATCAACTTCTCACAACTCATCAACAAAAAATACAAGTTCCCAATTACATTGCAACACAAATTTAAATGACAAAGGATTCCTTAAATCAAAACTAACCTCCAAAGGCATTCACACCAACATAGAACCATCCTTCAACAATCAAAGGTAAAAGCATTCAACCAGGCATCCAAGGCACCAAATTTAAGAACACCTTAAATACTCAACCACACATCACTTCGCATAATAATCAACAACCAAAGATTCAAACAAGAGCAATATTTAATAACCCATCAATTAACATCCAGAACCAAATAACTTTACAACTTCCCCAAACGAAATTACTCAATTAACTAAAACAATTCATGATAATCATCACAAGTATTCTAAAAGACTTATCCATGAAGAGAGCTTGCAATTCAACCATTTAATGAATATAAAGGAAGTCAATTTTCAAAAAGATTAAAATCCCATTTTTCAATGAGCAATAAATGAAAACTACTAAATAGTTGGGTATTTAACTTATTAACATTCATAACTACTTATGTTCAAAACATTAATTTAAACATTATTTCCACTACCCCTTATCTCACTAATTAATACTCAATTGCAATATTTAAAGTAATTGCGCCAACCACTTAAGACCATTTGTTATACTTAAAATGATAGTAATAACAATACTCTAAATGCTTAAACTACATATTAGAACTTACCACTTTTAAATCTTAAATCTATCTAAATAAATTTACACACAATAATTACCTTTTTAAAACCACTACATCTTTATATATTTTAATTCATTTTGAGGAGAAAAAGTAGAAAGAGAATAGATCTTTTCTAGGAATCAACAAGTCTACCAGACTATAACTTCATAAAATAAGAATAAAAGATGACTTATTCAATTCTATATTAAATTCTATTTCCACCATATACACATTTAAAAATAAGAATTAAACAATCAATGCTTTCACAAATTGCCCTTCTATTATATTATCCTATCAAATTCCACAAATTAACAAATTAAAAGGAATTCTTTTCTATTCCAAAATATTCACTCAAAACAAGAATTAAATAAATCAATGCTAACATATATTCGTAAATTGATTTTTCAACTAACTTATCCTCTTATAATTGGTGATTTAATAATCAATAACAACAAACATATTTCTTTCTATATTATTATTATTTCCATTTTAATAGATTCTGTTTTATTTTAACTAGAAAAGAAACAGAATGTTTTGTTTTGACAAAATTAAATAATTAGAAAAAAAATCTGAATAAGGAAGTTAATAACTATCTAAATACAAATATAAATATCTATATATATATACATATATATATATATATATATATATATATATATATATATATATATATATATATATATATATAAACATATATATATATATATATACATATATATATATATATATATATATATATATAAATATTTATAATTTTGCACAATAAATATAATTATGAAATCGCATTTTACAAAGTAAAACAAATAAAATTTTGAATGGGTATTTAAACCCATTCACAGCCACGGGGACAAACGCCTGGCTGCAGACAGTCTACGGATTGTTCGCAGCAGTTTGTAGGACTGTTGCGGACAGTCCGCAGACTGCCGCACGGGTACCAAACCCCGGCTGGGTGGTGGGTACAGCTGAGGCCGAACCACCACTCAGTCGGTGGTTAAAATAATATCAACCAATGCAATAATTCGATGGGAATTTGGCAAATTTTGAAAATACAAAAATTTACAAACAATATTTTATCAACGTATATATATACGTATATATATGGGTATATATATATATATGTATATATCAAACATAATAGATATATATATATATATATATATATATACATATATATATTTATATATATTTATTGTATTTCAAACACCTCGAAAACAAAGATAGATATACACTATACAATTTTTCGGTGCATAATTAAATGTAAACAAGAATATACACAATCCAATTTTCCCAGAAAAAAGATTATTTGAAATTTATTAATTATATTTCCCCGCAAAAACTAAAGTATTACTGGTTATTTCCAGAATTTCAATCCTAGTTTCATTAATAATAAACAACAGTAAGAACCCAACAAATAATTTCATTTAAAATAAACAACAGTCCCGAACTCCTAGAGAATTTCAATCTAATAATTGACAGTCAAGAACCCCACCAAATTTCATTTTAACAAACAGCAATCCCAATTCCCAAAAGAAAATTTCATACACAGTGAAACAATTCCAAACAATTGGTATTTGATTTAATGCTACAACAAATAAATAAGTGAGGAACCTGACATCCTGCGGTTGAAGAAGATATGTAGAAGCTCTATTTCTTTTGCCAATCCAATCCTCCTCCTCCAACGAATGTTTCCAGCAGCAGCTACAAAATCCTCCCCTCAACTCCAATCTTATGCCTCAATGAATTTACAGAATAATAAAAGACTGCACACCATAAGAGAAAATTGACTGCCAAATTTCTCCCAAAAATCTGATGGAAAGAGAATGCAACCCCCTCACAACACAAAAATCCTCTAAATAAAACCTCACACCAAAGTCTCTTCCATTTCCTCTTCCAGCAAATACCAAAAGTCACTTCTTTTTAAAAATAAAATAAAATAAAATTCAAATCCAATCGAATCCACAGAAGATTGAGCTTTTTATTTATTTATTCTTCATATTCTCCAGTGAAAACCAAAAGTCACAACTCAAAATAAATCCAAATAATATTTAATCCCTTTTAATTCCTTTTGTTGCCTTTTTAAGTATTTATATTTCATTTTCTTTTATCAAGCATTTTGATTAAAAATTAAATATATTTAAATCCTCAAAATTTAACTTTTATTTGAATAGATATATTCATTACCTCCACAATACACTATTTGTTAATTAGTTTCCACATTAGAATAATTAAAATCAACCATTTGCAAGATTCTAAATAAGCATCCATTAAACAATTTAAATCAATTTATCTAATAATATCACTTTTACTTTTAACGAATTAGTTTGATTGATCATTTGTTCTAAATCATTTGATTTAATTTAATTGATTATTATTTTAATTCCTAATTATATTTTAAATAACCTTGCAATTTCATTTATGATTTAATTAATTATTTAAACATGATTACTAACATATTATATTTTCCACACAATCAAATAACTCAGTAACCAATGAAACACACACACACACAAGTCCAAAACAACCGACACAAAGGGGTATTACACATATCATATAATATCATATAAGAAACACTAATCATCTCATATGCATGTTCATCATCATAATATAGATTTGTTAGTCTAAGCATCTCAAAAAACCATACATTTTCATAAAACATCCATTGCATAATCATATAGGCATCATCACATTATATTATCATTTAAGTTGTTTAGGATAATATAGATTGGTTATTCTAAGCATCTTAAAACCATCTCATTTGCATCATCATCAACCATCCATACGTCCATGTTGAACCTCTTTATCGCGAGATCAACCCTCAAATCAAATCTTTTCACTTGATCTCTCGAGGGGGCAATGTACTAGTGTACTTTCTACTGGGGCATCTGAAAAATTAAATAAAAAAAGAATTTTGATTACGGCAAATTTATTCTTTGAAGCAATGTAGCAAGTACATTGCTTCAAAGAGGGGAAAAATGTAGACATGCAAAATTGACATCATGCATGTAATCCGAATTCACTAATTCCATGTCGTCCTTAATCATCCCGTTATCATCATTTCCCCTCTTTAATTAAATAAATGATCTTTTGTTTAATTAAATCTTGAGTCATACTCCTTAAATCAAATAAATCAATTTGATTTAATTATCTTCAAATGTTCCTCATTTTAATTAAATAAATGAAATTTATTTAATTAAATTACTAATGCATCAATTTCCTCCCATTTGATTTAAATAAATCCAATTATCTAAGTCAAAATTCAAAATCACCTAATCTTCACTTAAATTAATCAAACCATTGCTAATGCTAATCCTAATCCTCTTTTCTCTAGATTTTGCAACTTGTGCTTTGATTTATTAATTGGTCATTTTCATTCAAAATGGCATCTTTGAGGGAATATTCTTCCAATTTTAATTTTCCCTCCCACATGTCTTGTCCCTTCCAACATAGCATTAACTCCCCTCTTACATGTCCCCCACTTGGCATTTAACACTTTTCTTCTCCCTCTGACAAGCCATCTTTTGAATTTCAAATCTCCCCCTCTTTGGCACATTCACCAAGACATGAACAACCTTCATCCTATCACATCTTGGCAAATGGAATCTTGTCATTGGTTTGTATTTTATCCCACATTCTTCATATCTTGCATTTTTCAATCATTCTATTCTATAAATAGGGGCGATCCCATAATAGTGGTTTACAATTTTTGGCCAAACTGGACACTGAAATTATTATTTTTAACTAAATCTTCACATTCCGGCACCTATAGCGGCTAAACTGTGAGGAATTTGAAGATTATCCAAACTAGAGTCTCATCAAATTTTGTTTGTAGATTCTAAAAATATTTTTTCAAAATTTTTGGAATCAAATTGCACTTCTTTTCCTATCTCCCACGAAATAGATTTTCAAGAAACAACATTTTTTTAAAATTGGCTGCTTGCACCCATTATAATGCATAATTTTTTTTCCATGAAGGATAAAATTCTAATTCTTTCAAATTTAGATTTGTAACTCTGATATCTAGTGCTTTCACTTGGTTAGATAGTTTTTTATTGAATATTTTTTCCTTAATCAAATTTCAAAGTAAAACGAATTACAATTCAGACACAACGCGACTGTATAACGCGTAACTTTTTTTGTATATGTCAAAATTCAATTTTATTTTTTTTGCTGGATCAAGGACTTCAATATCTAGTGCACTTATATTTTTCATTTTTTTTTTTGATAATCTTCTATTTTTCCACATGTGAAGAACAAATAAATTCATTTTCGATGAAAATCCTATGTTTAATAAAACTTAAAAAACAAATACATAACAAAACCAAAACATATTAAAATTATATTCATTGGATAGCTTGTTTGAGGGAATACCATAAATCATTTGAAATAAATTTTAAATGAATTCATTTGATCCCCCAAAATCTAAATCAAAAGTGATTTTTTATCAGCATTTTGATAGGTGTAAAGGAGACGCATTTATAGGTATGGTTTAAAACTAGCGAGGTTCTATCCAAGGGGGTTTGATCTAAGGTGATTTGTTCAAACCCTCTTCAATTGGAATCCTTAAAATGGAACTTTTTAAGGCTTAAATTATTATATTTTCTAGAAATATGTGATTTCAGATAAAATTTGTTCCTCTCAGGAATTGTAAACCACTATTATAACAGCACCTATAGAGACCCTCTCTATTGATTTAATCCTCCACAAATCTATAACTTCATGCAAAGTTACTCTCTTCACATTGAGAGCTAATTTTTTCCATTTTCTTAGCATTGCATCTTCATCATTGGCTTATCAAGGTTTGGGAAAGGGCTTCTTTCCATAGAAGCACCAATCCACTATGAGATAGGATTTACTTCATGTTTTATATGTTTTAGTTATCTTGTCATTTGTTTGCATTTTGAAGCATGTTGTATTATTTCAAATGGCTGTTGAAGGTTTGTTTTGTTTTAAAACACTAATCATGCTAATGTATTGTTTAGAGTTTTAGCCATTTGCAGATTTTCACATCCACGCTATCATTCACCACCTTAGTCTAATCTTCCACTAACGTTCCTTTACACCATGGTATAAACTACTATTTTGAAATCATACACCAAGATCATTTTTTTTGTACTTTCTCCTCTACTAATAGATATAATAATGATGATCAATACATAAGTGTGTTTGATGGTAGTAATTTGAATTCAATAAATTTTAAATCAAAAAGTAAAACACGAAAATGGAATCCATGGGAAGGTAAGTTTGGAGAAATAAGTTAGCAGAATGAAGCTAAAATTATAGGAGGTCTAGAAATATCAAATTTACCAAAAATATGGGAGGAAAAATTCCCATAAGATTTAAATCTATGATGATTAAAATGATGGAAAAAATTAAGCTCAAATAACCTTGATTGAGTTATGAGTTGGGAATGATAATAAATTGAAAATATGTCTATGAAATCATATGCAAGAGCTAAAATGGAATATGTCTCAAATCAAGAAGGAATGTAGATGTCAAAAATATGTAGAATAGATTTGTTGTGGTGTAAAATTGATTCCATTTATGAGGTGACCATCATTGACTCTCTACACTGATCTAAAAATCTTATGGTTGAAACCTAAGTGACTTTTGTTTAACCTTGAGTGATGCAAATTGATCTTTAGTCCATGCATCTTTTTGAATAATTAATTACAAATGTGTCTTTTATATTAAGTAAAATGTGTAAAAATAGGTGTAAATAAAGATAAGGTTGAGTAAAATGTTTAGAAATAAGTGTTTATGAGAATAAGTATAAATGGATAGGGATTAGGAAATGAATTAAATTTAACACAAGAAAATGTCACTAACCAATAAATAATTTAACTCAAGAGTATATCACTTATTGATAAATAAATGTATTGAATTGACTAACCAAAAATGAAAAAGAAAATTGTAAATTACATGAACATTCTAATTTTATTATTACACTACTAGAAATAATAAATATTAATTTAAATAAAACATTATTATAAACTAAAGTTAGATATACACTTTAATCATATAGATATTAGTTGATAATAGTTAAACATTGAATATTGAAAATGGGGTTACATAAATCCATGATTAAATTTGACATTTAACTCTTAATGAAAAGTAAATTTCCATTATAGCTGTTCACTCGACTTTGTTACACAAATTTCCTATCCTTATATTTTTTTCTGATTGGCTAATAATCTCCTCCTTCATTTGATTTTGCTGTGGAATTACATTAAGTGTATCTCATGAATTAGTTTTATAATCATATAATCATTAAAATAAAGCCTTGAATGCAATCACTTTCATAGTGAAGCATAATGGGTAAAGTGAAATGATATTTGTTTTCTTCTTTTCTCTTAAAAGTGAAATGATACCAAACTGCAATTGAAACATTGCTGTCAATGGACTCCTCTTATTCTGTTGGCTAAGATTTCTCTTAAAGTGATTCTTTTGCGGTCCACGAGCGACCTGGTAGCTGACTCAGTTTATAGTTTGATATTGTCCATTTTCTGTTTATCTAATTCCCTTCATACATTTGATTAAACCTCGTACACAGTTGTCTAACAACTACATGTGGAAGATGGTCTAACGGTTATTTTTTCTGTTTTTTTATTCGATTTCATTGCGTACTTGACCTCAGAATCAATTATTCTTTTCAATGGATGTACCCTCCGACCTGATTTCAGTTCTAAAGAGGAGAGGGGCCAATACTTAAAGAGCCTTTTTTTTATTGTTGGTATAGTACTTGTGTGGTTAGTATAGTACTTGTAGTTATATGATTTAGTCATAAAATTATTGGGTCACAATATATATGTATTAGAATACTACATATTGTCTTTTTATCTTATGATAAAAGTAAAATGTGAGTATAATAAATATCTTGTATTTTAATATGAATTGTGAAAGGTTGTCAAAATATTTTAAATAATTTAGTATTGGAGACACATTTAAACAAACCGAAGGTCTTATGAAATTCTGTGTAACCATTGCATTGTCTCAAAGTTACCTTGAATGATTACTAACCCCTCTCCCTTACAAAAAATTACAATAAGAACCCTATGATTACTTTTTTCTTTTTACACAAAAGAAGTTGAATTTTCATGGTGAATTTTCTTAAACTGTAACTTTAAAATTTGATTTTAAAACTAGAGTTAATGAGCCCAATATGATGTATATAAATTTTTATGTTTCCTTCAAATGCCTTTTACAACTCTATGCTCATTTTATACTTAAATAATATTTATAGAAATTAATTGTGTATTGTGTGGCTATACTAGAAGAGACATTCTTTACTCAATGTTGGCTTAGGTGTTTGTATTTTTTAATCTTTTTAATTATTTGGTTTATGTTTGTTTGTAATAGAAGCAATGCCTAGTATTTTTTTGAAGACCAATCCCTCAAGCCTTGAGTTTTCTTTGGTAACTACTTACCCAAGAGTGATAAATCGCCTAGATAAAACAATTTTAAAATTTTGGAATGCATACTTTCTTACCTACAATGGCAATAATCAATCATGTGTATTCTATTTGCACATATTTCTTATATACCATTTTTATTGTTCTTGATCATATAGTGTGCATTGAGATATCGATAGTCAACTTGTAGCTATATTACTCTTAATTAAGTTACATGATCATTAATATAGTCTAAAATAGGTAGTTAAGTTTGTTGGGGTACTATCCATGGCATAGGTAGGGTACATATAGGAGCTAGTGGTTAGTTTATGATCATGATATTGTGAATTGTGTTATTCATGAATACTTTTAGAGAATTGCCCAATAAAAGAGACTTATTAATTTCAAATATTGTCAAGTATTTCTTGCATTTTTCTATTATATTATTTTATTGCAATAGTTATTTCATTACAAGTGAGATCTAGGCCCTAGTAAGTTATAATAAATTCTCTATCTTATTTTAGTTTATTTTGTGTATTTTATTCAAAAGTTATTTTTTTTCAGACCATCGTAGGGGCTAAATTATTTAGATTAATTAAATTTTATTTGTGTAATTTATTCAAAAAATAATTTTCCACACCATTGTAGGGGCTTCTATAATGCCCTAAGCCACACACCTAGGACATTAGCCAATTGATTTTTTTAAAAAGAATAACACTATGATATGACAACATCATGTTAGGTTGTTCAACAACATGCACACAAGTGTTGTGCAAAGCTCAACATCACAAGAACACTAACACCACAAATGAAATCACCATTACTATAAGTGAGGTGGTACAAGTGGAATACTTACCAAGCATGTGATCAATTCACTATGATGGACATATGAGAGAGTGGAATGAAACCAAAATAAAAATTAGCTACTAACCTATTATTGTGCTCTCTCATAAAGAAACACAATTGTAGGTCCAAAGAATCATCAATCTTGAATCCAAAACAAAATACACTTTAAGACACTAACAATACCTAACCATAATGTAATAAAATCACAAGAAGTTTCCTTACAGGGAGGTATAATCCCTCCACTAATTAAAACAACATAGGGTTTCTTTCAAACAATGAAACACTTTCCATTATAAAAGGTACCGTAAATCTCAAGAAACAACACTTGTAAGAAAAGGAAAAACATGGAAAGACTCACCAAACCAATGGAAACAATTTTCATGACTAATTTTTTCTCAAGAAATGGTCAAAAAAACCCACTACCTAACAAAGTAAGGGACACCAACATGCTAGAGGACTATAGCTCCTATAGTGGACACTAGCATGCCATGAGTATACTACCACCCAGGAAGGATACCAGTTAACGACTCCATAGGTGTCAAAAAATGGATTAGCATCCTATAACTATTTTGATGTCAAAAAATGTGCTAGAGTTTTAAATATACATTGTAGTCCTAACCAAATATTAAATGAATCATCGCAGCTAGGTCTTATACCCAAGGAAAAACTTAGAACTAACAAAAATAATAATACAAGAAGAGACTCCAAAATAAGTCTAAGAGAACAAGGGACCAAGGAAACATTCTTGAAACACCTTTCTAGCCCTTCAACCCAAGGGAGAACAAAAATTACACCACCAAATGGTGAATTCTCACACACACAACCCTAAAATGTGAGATAAACCACATAAAATCAACCAAAGTTGAAAAATTTATAACATAAGAGATTCATTTTTATCTCAAATCTGAATTTTATCTAATTCTATTTTACTAATATAAGTAGAATGAAAGAGTTCATATGAATCCACATGAACATTATCTACACCAATATTAAGAAAACATGAAAATAACTATAGATCCACCATCATTATGTGGCAGGTTTACATTTCATCCAATTAAAAGTTCAACATGCAACATATTACAAGTAAAAAAGAGGATTCATTCATAAATTGTACATTTTACATAATTTTACAAAGATGATAGAAATTGAGGAAATGCGTAGAGAACCTCCACTTGCACATTAATAGAAGCTTCTCCAAGATGTTCAAAGCCTCCAAGAACTCTAATTCCCAATTTTAGTTCTATGCCATTAATCATGTGGTACTCTTAGGTTTACCCCATCATTCTAAGATATAGTCACATAGGCACAAGAAGAACATTCACACAAAAAAAGGGAACATGGATCATAAACATGCGAAGCAATGAGAACAATCTTAATATCCACATGAAATTAAATGAGATTATAAATAATCATCATAGAATACATGTGATACAAGGATAATCAATATAAAATATATACAATCCAACATGCATGATCATCATCAAAGGCATACTAGGGTAATAAGGAATGTCATCCAATCACAACATAAACATGGTAAAGGGGAAAACCTCACCAAAAATAATAATGATGGATAATCCAAATCACACAACATAAATATTCTAATTAAATAAACCTAAAATTTAGGTATAAACATGTTCATAGATGATGTCATCTAGCCACAACATGGCTAGAGATGGGTCTCACATTTGACACATTGTCCAATGACATGAAGGATGATGATCATAGAGAAAGGAAAGGATTGTCATCACTGGAGCATGAAAGTATTTTATTTTTTACTTGATTATGTATGCTCTCTCACCATGTAAAAGGGATAACCAAGAGACATTCACCACCCCACTTGGGTGTGGCATGTCCCTAGCTAGTCATACAAAGCCTATACAAGTGCTCAAAGTATGTTTCCATGCCATATATCCCAGTTCATTTTAATTACCCCATTATTTTTAAGTTTTCATTTAATAAATCCATACATTGTATCCTTGAAGTCACTTCTAGACTTGGGGAAATATCTAGAGCCATTCGTTCCTATCCCTATACCTCAAATCCCAACTTCATAAATTCAAAATACTATTTTAGAATATTATAGATTTTAGTGCACAAAATTAGGCCAAAAAAATTAACATGGTCTCAAAATCTTCTAAATAAAAACATATAATTAATTAGACTTTATTTTCCACATTACAATTCATCCAAATTCATCCATAATTTCAAATTTTGAAATTTATTTTTTAACTTGGAAAAAATGATAAAATTTTAAAAACCTCATTATAAATGCTTCAATATTTGAAATATTTTTTAAAAAAATAAAAATATACCCTTTTGATCCTATGATGAACAACATCAAAATTTTGATATCAATTTCACATTTAAAAGGTTTTACAATTTTTTTTCCATAGTAAAGACAAAAGTAAGAAAATATTCAAAACTTTTCAACTTATAGTTCAACCAATTAAAATGCATGAAATTGAATCTAAAATCAAGGCCATATTCCTTAATATAGGTAAGAATGACAAAGATTTAAGGAAAGAATAAAAATCATGGATAGATGAGGGAAAATTACCTCGATTTTGCACTCATCAAATACCATTTTTTTTTAAATTTCTCTAAATTGAGAATCCATCCAAGATACAATACCAGAATTCACATTCCAATACAAAATAATCCAACAACTAAAATCCATCCATTTTTCAAATTTTTGAGATAGATGGTTTGAGAGAGCATTTCCAAAATGAAGGAAAAGAAACTAAAAGACTGTCTTTTTCCCTTTACCTCTCCTTTTCTTTATTTTATAATTCTAATTTCATTTTCACTTTTTACTTTATTTCTATTTTCCTTGTTGACTAAAATATAATTTTCCCTAAATTAAGTATTCCTAATTTATATTATTTTCAAAGGTAAATAAAATAATTCTAATTAGGAGTTTTCAAGAATTTACAATTTAATTCCTTTCCTAGAATTTAAATAATTTAAATTTATTTTTCTACACAAATATTTTTTTATTAAAATTAACTAATTGAAACAATTACATATCATATCTAATGCATATTTTAAATATATATTTTTCATTTTTATTTTCTTTCCCAATTTACCAACTCATAATGAATTAAAAACTAGTGACATGTAATACTTATTTTCAATCACATTTGCATGCAAATGGAAAGATAACCAATTATAACTTCTATCATGCATTTATTGGTTTTCCACAAGAAATAAAATACAGAATCACCAACAATTTGGGTCCAAAAATATAAGGGAAAAATAAGGCTCATCTCACACTCAAACTAAGTGCAATAAAGGCTAACAAGTGATAAACCACCATTGGGGAAATAACTTAGACCTATATAGCTAGGTGTGGAAATAACCTTGTAACTATGCCTTCACAATTGATTAACACATTAAGCATACCTACTCCACATTATAGTATCCAAAGTAAATTAGTCATATAATGGGATTGAATATCTCATACATCATATCAACCACATAATTGTGATACATATACTAATATTTACAAATTAAAGCACTATGAGAAACTATCTATAGATAGAAAAACTCATATGTCACACATAATATAATACTAAAAAAAATATCCAGTCCTTATGAGAAACTTGGAACATGTTTTTATATGCATATCAATACAATGAAACAATATTCACAACAAGGACTATCGATAAAAATGTGAAGTTTAAACACTAGTAAATATTGAATATAATAAGAACAAGCATGGCATATACATCCCTTAGTGCATAGAAAATAATTTCAATCAAACACATCACAAAGCAATGAATGGATGGGAATTATAGCTTCAACTAGAGGCAAAGGAAGGAATTTTGTTACATATAGGAAATATCTTCAAAAGGATAGTCTAATAATTGAGGATAAGAGTTCTATATATTTTTTAAGTATCTTAAGGATAATATTTCATGATTGATGGAGGGTATGAAAGTGTTCATTACGAGTGAAAAATATAAGAATTATTAAAAAAAAATTCTCTTGGGAGTTCAATTGAGTCTATGTGGGAAGATTCACATAATGATATTTAGGAAGAAGATGTGCCTTCGAATAGACATGATAATTTTTTGATTGATTTAGATCTAGTTATGGATCACCATCCAAATAATTTTACACATAAGAAATTCACATCAAATTTGGCTATTAAAAGTTTGATGGAAAGCATCCTACCTTTTGGCTTAGCCAAATGGAGTAGATATTTGACTTTCATGATGACATCCTACTTTGAATAAGACCAATTAATTTGGTAATGTTGGTTATGCAAAAAGAAAAAAGACAAAAGAGATATGTTGTGAGATGGTTTATATTCTAAGAGGGAATAAATATAAATTATGGGGAAAATATTATATATAGTTACTTTAACTAACTTACAAATAAGAAAACACATATAGATAAGGGATATACTCAATGGTTCCCAATTTTTTCTTTTAAAAGAATTGTTTAAATTAAAGGATTCAAAAGGCCATCCAAAATATGAAGCATGAATATTTCATCCAAACCATATGTCAAAAGAAATGATTATGGAAAGATAAGTAAACAAATTTATATATTAACTAATATGAGAGGTTATTGTTAGTGTTAAAAAAGTTATTAAAAAAATTATAATCATGTAATCATAAAAATAAAGCCTTGAATGAATCACTCTCATAGTGAATCCTTGTCAATTGTGATTCATGTATATATAATGAACCAATGATAGTGATCATGTTTGGAGTGGTTGGATAAAATGCTACCAAACTGCAATTGAAACATTTCTATCAATGGAATCTTGTTTTGTTCATTGTCCCCCAAGAACTAGGTGCTCAATGCACTCTTCTTATTTTGTGGCTACAATGAGTAGACAAAAGATTCCTCTAGCGAAGAAAGAAAGATAGATCTATTCAAGACAAAAAAATTCTCTTAAAGTGATTCATTACTACTCTTCCAAACATATCCTAAATTATGTGCATCAATACTAGTTCTAAAATCCTAGTAGTCTCATTAGTAAATTTCCATATTTAATAACACTTTTATAAATTATAATAATGTTTATTTTTAATTAATGGATAAATAGTTTTTGAAGGGGTCCCAAAAATGTTTACAAAAAAAAAAAAACTACTAAAAAGATAAGACAAGGAAAAATAAGCAGCCCCCAAAGCCAAAAAAACTACCACTAAGATGAAGCTTTACAAAACTAGCAACAACTTGAAACCATCAACAAAAAAAATCATAAAAGAAAACATCAACAAGAAACTATTGCAGATTCTTCAATATCCTTGCTACTTCTAGGTCCCTAGAAATGACCTACTCATGCATCTTGACAACCTATACTAGTTCCCAAGCTAGAATCATAATGTTTTTCTTCTTTTTGCTCGATGTTTGAATGCTAGGACTAGTATTCACACCCTTACCATGCCCACCCTTCAAAGAATGATCCTCCATTTCATCAACATATATTCCCTTAATGATCAACTCCCCATTCCATTCACGTGCCTTCTCATTCAACAAAGTCAACCCTTGCATATTCTTTTATAGGGAAGCTTGACTAACTTGCATTAGAGTCTTCAGGTCATCATGAATCTTACTAATCATCTTCCCAAGAGAAGTAATTCTAGATTCATGATCTTTCCTTAATTTTAATGCATTATCGTCAACTCTATTAAGGATTGCATTCATTTCCTTGAACTAATTATACATAGTCACATCCATCTTGCTATTGTTAATAATTCTTGCATTTATCATGGCCATCAAGATTAACTTGATGTTTAATATATTTTTCACTTCAAAAAAGAGCCATTTAAAATGTTTAAAAACAAGCCTAATCCCATCTTTCACCATCATCATGAAAAAACTAATATCATCCTTCTCATAGTTGATAGTCTCATCAAGTAAGCTATCTGATCTCTCAGGATGAACCTCCTAGTGTATAACACCTTGAGTATATATTTTAGCTTTACATTTTCCTGTAGTACTAAGGATTTTTATCATCCCTTTCATAGAAACAAAAGGGGATTTATCTAATTCCACCATTTCCTTAACATCCTTATTCACTTGAAAATCCTCATTTGATTCCATCAAATTCTCAAGATTCTCTCCCATAAGCAAAATAACACCTTGATCATTCTCCTTGCCATTCATTGCCTCAACCATTGTAATAACCTCCTACCCCTTATCCCTACCACTCTTCATGTTTTTCTTCACCATAGATCCCTTACTCTTGACCCCTTTAGAACCTTCCACCACCAAAATTTTCCTTTTAGCATTAGGAGGATCAGATGAATCCTCCATTTTAGAAATTTGTCCCCCTTACTTCCTTGAAGAATTAATTATAGGCTCAAGAACTTGGGATTTCTTACCTTTATTCTTGATGAGGGCATAGCCTGAGACATAGAAAATAACCCAAAAAACAAGAGAATAATTTTATTATTCAGAAAATGGAGCTTCTTACATGCAGAGGATCTCAATCCCCAAGTTCTATAGCACATGCAGGTTACAAAAAGCTACAAAATAACCCTTTCGCAATATGCGAGCTTGTCACCAAAAAGTTACCCAAAAATTAGAAACCTGCCCATAAATAGAGCTCCTCCTTAGTTTGTAGCTAAAAAAAAAAATTCAAATTTGAGTTTAGGCAGTTTGGCGCCGAAAATTTACAACATGAAGTTCAAATTTCAAAAGAGCATTTGCAATTGTATCTTCTAGAAAGTGCGCCAACTTCCTGGGGCCATAACTTTTGATTCGGGACTCTGATTCGCGAACCGTTTGAACCGTTGGAAAGGTCTTGAAGTCAATAATGTGCATGGAATATGCTACGCCAATTTTGGCAAGTTTTGGGGCCGTTCTGGGAACTCTAAGTGCCTCAAATCTAACTCAAAAGATTTTCAGGTGCAAATCTCAGAAACTAAAATTGCAATATCTTTCCACCCAAGAATAGAAAATAAAAACCATAAATTGGGAATTTCATTGTGATGAAAAGGGTATCCAAAAATGTAAAAACATCTAAAAACTGAGAAACTTGAAATTTAACTATTTTTGGGTGATGCAAGATTGCCCTTACACCACTAGATGCTCCTGCATCAATTCTTAACAAAAATAGGAGACACATCATCTTCATCTATCTAGTAGCCCTCGACCAAGAGGGCAGAGCATCCTTCTTAGCTTGTTTCATAGGCTATTTATTAATCTCCTCTTGAGGGAAAAAATAAACTTCTATAGAATTTGAACCTCCATTCACCCAGTCCTTATCATCAAAGTCATTTCTAGTTTCATAACCTAAGGATACATCCTTAACCATGTGGGATTTTCCCAATTTAGGAGCTTTAGACATATTATATATTTTTTCATATTCGATTATCAATAATATTAAATGCTCATGTAGAAAAGTATTGTTAGGGTTTTTTCTAAATTCATTGATCTTCCAAATATAGCAACAAATAATATGGGATGGAAACCAATTTGTTGCACCTAAAGTGATTAAGAAGCATAAAATGAAAGCCATAGACTACAAAAAATCTTCCATCAAGAGTGAAATAACTCATTATCACAATGGCCACATCCCCCTAAATAGGTTTGATGGAATGCCTATCATAGCCTCCATAGGCCAATTTCTTCAACATCTCCTTCTCCTTCTCCTTGAAGAAAATCTTCAAGGCTAATTTTGACATTGACCTTTCTCTATAGAATTTTTTTCCTTTAGAAGATAAACCAACAATATTAGTATGAAGTCCTTCATGATGTTAAACTCCACACCGAATAATGTCAATACTTTGTTAATCTATCCATTGACAAACACTTGGGAGATTTGGGAATCAAACCCATGAAGTCTCTGAATGTAAGGGGTAACTCCCCTTTATCCAAGATATCCAAAACAAGCTCATTCTCTTTAGTCTCCTCATAGGTCACATGCTTCACTCTACATCGATCACCCCATATGGTTGAGTGTGCACAAATCAATGCAAAACTCACCCAAAATTGTCTTGTAGATGAAAGAAAACTCTAGATGCATAGAAAGAGCTAGAAGAGAACAACCTCAAATCATTTGTTACTGACAACATAAAGACTATATATCATCATATCCTTTACTTGAAAAATCTTGCCATAAGCTCCACCATCATTATCTGGATAGGAGTTGAACTGCACTTTTCTTTTCAACTTAATGTTCAGGAATTATTATGCAATGAACGAGCCCCTCTAGGTCCTAATACTCCTACCATCTTGTAATGTTTGATAAGATTTTGAATTTCAATAGGAATAATTTCATGAGAATCCCATCACTTAGGAATAGATGAGACCCCAATATTGGCTAGGAAATCATCCAACCCATAGCCTCACAATAAACGTGAGAGACATGAAACTCCTCAAATGAGTTAAGGATACAAATAGAGTCCTTTATAATGTTATCAATGGTCCAAGAGGAAGGTTGAACCCTATTAGGGAAATTAACAATATTTAATGAATCTCCCTCCAACCATTTTATTTTAAAGCCTTTCTCATGAGAAATCTTTAGGCTATGGTAGGCTATAGAAGCTTCTGAATTATAATAATGTTTGTTACTCTTAAGAAATGAATGATTTTCAATGTATAAGAGGGTTTATTTAACTATTTTTGTGAGTATAATAAGAAAACCCCTCCATGTTCAACACCATCCATTTATGTAAAGTTTGAGTATTTTATCTAGATTAAATTAATTAATATTAAATTAACACATTTATAGTTCCTTGTATAGACATGGATTTTCTTATCAATGGTAAAAAAAAAAATTCACATATATGGGTAGAGGCAAAGCTTAAATATATCTATCATGTTTCAATAGAGACAATTAGAGTGCATAATTATCTAGGATCCTTAAGATGGGTAGTTATGAAATGAGAAAAACTTCATATTTTTAATGCATATCATAAATTTAATCCTATCTAAACTATCCCTAATCAACACTCAAATCTCCAAAATTTAAATATCATTTCAACTTTTGAGTGATGATTTGGCTTTAGCATTCAACTAATGAAAATTTCAATGTAAATTTATAAAGAAATGATAAAGATTTCAAAATATATAATGAGTTATAAATATCCCTAATTAAAGGATGTCTAATGGTGGAATACATGAATGTCCAAGATGTGATAGTAGGTGCTAGATAGGAAACCAAAAACTATTAAGAGATAAATTATGCACTAGAGAATGTCTCAAATCAACTCATTATAACAAAACTTGTGTTTATTAGTTAGGGCCAAATACCATAGGTGAGAAAAAGGAGAATATTTATTTTAACATATTGTTGTTTCCATCTTATTAATATAGAAACACATATAGACATGACTATACTAATGAATCAAATTTTTCACCATATACAACAACTAGGACCCCAACCTAATTGGTTTGTATTTGTTAGAATACTCATAGCTCAAGACATGATAGGAGATTTGGAATAGGATGTTGACATCCATAAAAAATATGATAGAGAAATATCATTAGATGTTTTAGTTGCATGAAAACTTGTACACATGTATGTGAAATGTGAAAGCATAGAGAAGGAAATTGAATTGTTTGAAAAAATGCTTCAACGAGATCTCATATAATGGGATCACATTATAACAAGATATGCACAAAATAAATTTATTGATAAGTGTGTGCTAACTTTCAAACAAATACAATTTTCAAGTTTATAGCCCAATTCCATAACCATTTCTAGAATCCATAAACATGAGGACCACTTTAAATATATTATTTTTTAAGTTGGGATTAGTTGTTAACAACTCAAAAGATGTCATATCACTAATATCAAAATATATCCCACTATTAAGGAGCTCTAGATATCTAAAAGAAGTCATCAATACCATGTAACATTTAGGTTCCATCAAGATAGATTTAAAACCATTGGTCATGCATGAAGATGGAATTTTTGTATGCTACCTTAAATGCCATGTCATATGCTACTAAGTTATATAGAGGAATAAATGAACAAAATTCACCTTGCCCATGCAAAATCACTAAAGGAATTCTAAACACTATAGACACATTGTAAGTGAAAGAATGACACCAAAAAATTTATGTAATCTAATGTAGGAAATAATTTGGTGTGGGAGGGGACTAGCATACCAATGATAAAACCATGAGAAATAATATTAGTGAAATTGTGGTGAATATTTCAAATGCACGCGTTCATTAAAAGATAATTGTAGGGGCCTTTAGTTATTGTCATGTTTCTATAATAATAGATAATTTTAATTTAAAAGATGGGGAGAATAGTATAGATTTAGGGTTTAGAGATGAAGAAATCATCTCTTGGGTCATATTTGCAAGTAATTTATTCACTATAGTTGAATGTATTTATTTTTGTCTTTTTCTTTTAGAACTACTTAGAGATTATTAGACTACTCTTGTTATATATTGCAAGCTAATTAAACTAGTCCAATT
Organism: Sequoia sempervirens; assembly: GCA_007258455.2. Taxonomy (NCBI): domain Eukaryota; kingdom Viridiplantae; phylum Streptophyta; class Pinopsida; order Cupressales; family Cupressaceae; genus Sequoia; species Sequoia sempervirens. The sequence continues at coordinate 14,801 of VDFB02273628.1, read as the reverse complement.
ATTCATCCTTAATAATTTTCTAAAATTAACAAATTTAGATAGAAAATATTTTAATTTTAACCTGATAGAAAAGATGGGAAAAGTTGGGCTCAAATTTTTATGCTACATAATTTCTAACATTTTTTTCATTTTAGACTCATTCAAAACATGGGAATACATGGACGCCTCTTATGGAGGTTAATGTGATTCATAACATATATAAAAATTGTTAAATTGATTAGTGAATATATCATGTGTGTAAGATATACTTTTTCTAGCCCACTTTCCTTCCATATGTCTTCTTTGGTCCATTCAAGATTCTTAAGTTTTTTTCACTAAGTGAGAATTTTAAAATTTGTGGGTACATGCACATGTCACCATTAAATAGTTTAGACCATAAGTATTATAGAAAAAATGGATGATAAGTAGTAAGGAAAGATATCTTGTTCTATGATGAAAGCTAATGAGGTAAGTGTAGATTCTCTATAAAATGTGATAACCAAGATCTAAATCCCTCCCAACAATTCATTCTTGTATAATTTGATATTCTCCCATTTTTTAAGGAATAATCTATATGAGCAATGTTGTTTTCTATCTTACCTTCATCTATTTCATGGTGGATGACCTTTCTATTGATTATATTTCCTTGAACTATCCTTAAAATTATCAACCAATATGAAGAAAATACAACATATGAATCAATTCACAGTTCAATTTAAAGAAATTCCTCCCTTTAAAAATATTTAGACGACACTCTTTCAATATTGCATTTGGGCAACTATAAGTTTATAAGAACCTTACCTTAGGAACTTCTTGCTCATGATCTATAAAACATCAATTATAATACTATACACTCACATTTATCATAACCATGTGCTATTAGCTAATATTGCTTCATTCTTTTGAGCAAAATGACTTGGAATAATTCAAATTTCTTTAAAATAATGATACACAATTACTATAAAAGAGCACTACTTATAAAATAGTAAATTCTAACTTATACTTCAAATGCAATTTCAACTATCAAATCAGTAGCAGTAAATAAATGCAATCCACTTGAGCACACTACATATTCAAAAAACATGTCGCATGGAGCTCACAATTTTTTAAGAATCCTTTTATTGTATTACAATTCTCATTTACAATTGTAAACAATCAATCCATAAAAAAAATCTCCTTAAAAGTCTCTGATAACCAATAAACAAGAGTTCAATCATTATTATAATTCTCATTTTCAATACCAACTAATCAATTTATAAAATTATTCAATTAAAAAGACACTTGATGATCAATAACTACCCAATTTTTCTCACTATAAAACTTCACAACATAAAACATTATATTAAAAACAAATTTTATTCTTACAATATTTCAAAAACAAAACACTATAAACTATAGTCATAACATTACACGACCCTACAAAATACACAATGACCTTATAAAAAAGACTACACCACAAATACTACAACACAAATGGATGAACTATAGATTGAACCACTCCATGGCACTCCAAAGATAGACAATTACAATCATCAACAAGTACTATAGTTATAACCACAACGTAACAGATATAGACAAGTACTAGCAACGACATGTACCACAGCTAGAACTACAGCTACAGAGAGAACCACTACAAGGGCATGTACTCCAGGTTGAACCACAACTACAGATAGAACCATACCTATAGCTACAACCACAACTACGACATTGCACTAAAATTACAGACACCTTGGGCTCTGTAGTAATGTCATCTAGTCGCTTAGAAATTTTCTCAATGTTCGTATTAATTTTACCAATACCCGCATTAATGTTGCCGACACCCGTTGAAATGCCGCTGATGCCTGTTGAAATACCGCCGAGGCTCTTAACAATGGTCTCCAGCATTTTATAAAGGCCCTTGACGCCCGATGAAATGGTTCTAAATTTCCTTTCAATGAGGACAACGGCAACGAGGAGGACAACAGCTATGGCCGCCACCACAACAAGCATCGCAACATTGATTCCGGACTTAGAGTCGTCATGATAATAGTTGTAACTGTATGGATCCGAACCACGCAGAAAAGGAGATGGTGGCGGTAGAACAAAAGGCTGAGGCGGTGCAAATTGTTCATTACAACAATTTACATGAGGACCAGGCTGAGGAGGAGTAGGAGGAGGAGGAGGGAGGGCAAGAGGAAGAGGACTAGCAGTGATCTGTTGTCCATTAAAACCATGATACTTTACAAGACTGAAAGTAGCTAAGACTACCAACCACACAATGCCATGACTCATCCTTGCTAATTAGAATGAGCGCCTTTCTAAATTCTTCTACTTTTGCAGGTTTTCTCATATAATGGGCGATGTAAAACTTATATATAGATAATCTCTTCTTTCTCTCCAGGATTTGAGTCATTGGTGGGCTCGCAGGCCACGTTGTTGCTGAGCTCACAGCCTGTTTTAGTATGATTAAAATGGAGTGACCGAGTCAAACCACGTTTTGAATTGATCAGCTTCATTATTAGGGGAATCATTTGTAGGTGATCCAGCAAGGCTAAATGTTACAATAATCAATATCATTATTTGGAAAGTTTGTTGAGAATTGTGTCTCAACCTTGCAAGCTTTTTCCAGAAAATTTTAGAATTTGTTTGTGGTAGTTCTCCACATGTTTATGTGTTGGAAAAAGGTGTATGAGTTGTTAAAAATGTGTCTTGTCCCTATTAGAATATAGGAGGGTCGTTTTTAGAGTATAAACAACTCATTGTATGAATTTAATGGGGGTCTAAACTAGAGGACAAAATTATGGACGAAAATGCTATTTTAACTTGGCTGTTTTCCCATCTTGGAATTACAAATGACAAGTGGGTAACATGTGGCATGGTTTTTTTGCCCATGGTTTTCGCCCATGGTTTTGTAAAACCACAAATGGTTTCCAGGTTGTAAATCACTATAAAAGGAGGGCTTGGGGAGGTGTTTGTATCATTGAGTTCAGTTTGCAAGACTGAGTGCTAGAAGGAGTCTCTTCGAGTCCGAGATCGAGTTGTAGTGATGCGCTCCTGTAAGAATTTGCATTGCAAGTGTATTGTAATCTTCTTGATTTGATAATACATTGTGTGGGTTTTGGAGGGTGGGGTTTTTCTCCCGGAAGGGTTTCCCCATGGTAATTATTGTGTTATGTGTCTATTGTGATATTTCATTTATGCATGTTTATTTGTCCATTGAAATTTCTATAATAGTTAGTTGAATTGCATAATCGTCCTCTCAAGATAAGTGTAGGAAGCGATTCCGCGCACCTTTGCTTCCTTACAAGTGGTATCAGAGCTTGGCTAGTTTTGGTTCTATTTGTTGTGTACAGGGTTTTTTGAGCTAATCAAGGTTTGAGTGGGAGCTTGTGCAAAGTATTTTATTTTCTATATTGCAGGATTGTAAAGATGGCAAGCACGTCAGGGAGAATTGATGTAGAGAAGTTTTCTGGCATGAACTTTGAGATGTGGAAGCTGAAGATGGAAGATATGTTAATTGATCGAGATCTATGGGATGCGGTGGATGAGAATACGCTGAGGCCTACAAATCCAACTTTAGCTACACAATATGATGTGACTGATAGAAAAGCTAAAGGTCTCATCATATTGTGTCTTGCAGACTCGGCCACATAGGTGAGAAGGGTCTACGGACCTTGAAAAATAAAAACCTTGTTGATGGGTTGAATGACTACAATCTTGAGTTTGATTTTTGTGAGCATTGTATCTATGGTAAACAAAATTATATTCAGTTTTACTCAAGTACTCATAAATCTTCATGTATTTTGGATCTTATTCATTCAGATGTATTTGGTCCAGTTGATGTTTCTTTTATTGGTAGATCAGTTTATTATGTTTCTTTCATTGATGATTTTAGTAGAAGAACATGGGTTTATTTTCTTAGGAGTAAAGCTGAAGTTTTCAGTCATTTCAAAGAATTTAAAACAATGGTTGAGTTGCAGACTAGAAAGAAGATAAATTGTTTGAGAACTGATAATGGTGGTGAATATTGCTCTAATGATTTTGACACATTTTGTAAAGATTGTGGTATTAAAAGAGAGAAGGCAACTCCGTATTCTCCACAACAAAATGGAGTTGTAGAAAGAATGAACAGGACCTTGATGGAGAAGGCTAGGAGTATGCTGAGTGGAGCTGGACTGGAACAAAAGTTTTGGGCTGAAGTTGTAGCCACTGCCTGCTACCTGATAAACAGGTCTCCTACATCAGCTCTTGTTGATAAGATGCCAATGGAAGTGTGGTTGGGCCACAAGCCTTCACTTAGACATTTGAGAGTGTTTGGTTGCGAGGCATATGCGCTCATGTGCCAAAGGAGAAGCAGACAAAATTGGACAAAAAATCTGTCAAATGTATCTTCATCGGATATAGTTATGGTGTGAAAGGATATAAGCTTTGGGATCCTATTGCACAAAAGGTATTTTATTCCAGAAGTGTTATTTTTAGAGAAACTAAGCCTTCTTCTATTATAGTGTAGCCAGAATAGATGGAAAAAAAGAAAGATGTGATTCAACTGCCTACTACACTTGAGAAAGTTGAATTGAGGCCCTTAGAAAGACAAGAAGTTGAGGATAGTCTACGAGTTCTGAATCATCAGAGGAAGAGGGAGAACTTGAACCTGAACCTAATACTGAACCAAATCTTGTTCCAAGGTCTAGTAGATAGAGGAAAGCACCAAAAAGGTATGGATATTCTCCTGATGATTGGAGGTGTATATTTGCTTTGAATGCTAATATTGATGAACTGAGATCTGTAGAAGAGGCTCTTGGTATGAATGATTCAGAGTCCTGGAAAATAGGCATGGAAGAAGAGATGGCAGCTCTTAAGAAGAATGACACATGGGACCTTGTACCATTGCCTGAAGGATGAAAGCCTATTGGTTGTAAATGGGTGTTCAAAAGGAAGATGGGTTCAAATGGAAGTATTGAGAAGTATAAAGCACGTTTGGTTGCAAAAGGTTACTCCCAAGTTGCAGGAGTTGATTATGGTGAAATTTTTTCTCTAGTAGAAAAAATGACATCCATTCATTTTTTACTTTCTATTGCAGCTGCTTATGATCTAGAGGTTGAGCAGATGGATGTGAAAACAGCTTTCCTTCATGGAGATTTGGAGGAAGAAATTTATATGACAAAGCCAGAGCACTTTGTGGTGAAAGGTAAAAGTCCTTTGGTCTATAAGTTGAAGAAATCCTTGTATGGTTTAAAACAAATTCCTAGGATGTGGTACCAGAAGTTTGATACATATGTTTTGAGTTTGGGATCTGTATGATCTAAATCTGATCATTGTATATATTACAAGTCTGATGGTGATTATTTCCTGTTTATTGCCTTATATGTTGATGACATGTTTATTGGCAAAGGAAAAGGTTTGATTACAGAGTTAAAATCTTAGCTCTGAGCAAAGTTTGAAATGAAAGATCTTGGTGCAGCAAGGCATATTCTGGGAATGGAGATTATAAGAGATAGGAAAAATAGAAAGCATTGGCTAGGCCAGAGTAAGTATGTTGGTACTATTTTGAGAAGATTTAATATGTAGGATTCTAGACCATTGAGTGTTCCTTTTACTATGGGAATAAAGCTTTCTAGCTCACAATGTCCTACATCCCCATTGGAGATGGAAGAGATGAGTCGAGTACCATATCAGAGTGTTGTTGGAAGTTTGATGTATGTTATGGTCTGTACAAGACCAGACATTGCCCAAGTAGTGGGAGTACTTTCTCGTTACATGTCTAATCTAGGAAGAGCACATTGGGATGCAGTAAAAAGAGTTTTCAGAGACTTTCGGGGTACCTCAGAGTACTCTATATGTTTTCATGGAATAGGAAACGAGCATTCCTTAGATATTCAAGGCTACGTGGATTCAGACTAGGCCAGTGATGTTGATAGAAGAAGATCCACTAGTACATATGTGTTTACATTATTCGGTGGTGCAATCAGTTGGATGAGCAAGTGACAAGATGTGGTCGCTTTGTCCACTACAGAGGCAGAGTATATGGTAGCTACTCATGCCTGCAAGGAAACCATCTGGCTAAAGAGATTGTGTTCAGATATAGAGTTCAAACAGGGTGTAGTGACAATTTATAGTGACAGTCAAAGTGTAATCTGCCTAGCGAAGAACCCGACATTTCATGCCAGGACCAAGCACATTGATGTACAATATCATTATGTGAGCGATATGGTTGAGGACAACAAGGTGAAGCTAGAGAAGGTGGAGACTTTGGTGAATGTTGTTGATGCATTAACTAAGCCCGTGAGCACAGAGAAATTCAGATGGTGTTCAGTGTCTATGGGGCTCTCGTCCCCTAGCAATTAAGTCCATGACACTTTGGATCCCTTGGCTCTTGCAAGTTGTTCGACAAGTGGGAGAATGTTGAGAATTGTGTCTCAACCTTGCAAGCTTTTTCTAGAAAATTTTAGAATTTGTTTGTGGTAGTTCTCCACATGTTTATGTGTTGGAAAAAGGTGTATGATTTGTTAAAAATGTGCATTGTCCCTATTAGAATATAGGAGGGTTGCTTTTAGAGTATAAAAAACTCATTGTATGAATTTAATGGGGGTCTAAACTAGAGGACAAAATTATGAACGAAAATGCTATTTTAACTTGGTTGTTTTCCCATCTTGGAATTACAAATGACAAGTGGGTAACATGTGGCATGGCTATTTTTCCCATGGTTTTCACCCATGGTTTTGTAAAACCACAAATGGTTTCCAAGTTGTAAATCACTATAAAAGGAGGGCTTGGGGAGGTGTTGTATCATTGAGTTCAGTTTGCAAGACTAAGTGCTAGAAGGAGTCTCTCCGAGTCCGAGTTCGAGTTGTGGTGATGCGCTCCTGTAAGAACTTGCATTGCAAGTGTATTGTAATCTTCTTGATTTGATAATACATTGTACAAGTTTTGGAGGGTGGGGTTTTTCTCCCAGAAGGGTTTCCCCACAGTAATTACTGTGTTATGTGTTTATTGTGATATTTCATTTATGCATGTTTATTTGTCCATTGAAATCTCTATAATAGTTAGTTGAATTGCATAATTGTCCTCTCAAGATTAGCGTAGGAAGCGATTCTGCACACCTTTTCTTCCTTACAAAATTCCAGACAGATTATAAATTCCCTAATTCACTTAGTCTTTCAATTAGTGTCTTCTCAAATATCCAGCCTGGTGCTTTTTGCATTGTCGACGTTGATCCTTAAGGGAAATTGGCTATATTCTCTTGTAATTTGAGAATTAGCTATATTCTCTTGTATTTTCTCTTGAATTCTCTCTTTACAAGATAATCTCTCAATTCTACTATTTTGATTTTCACTCATCTATCTATGTTAAAGTGTGTAGGATCTATAATCATAATAGTTTTTGGATTAGATATCGATTTCTAATATATTAGAGTGATAGTGTCTGATATAATTTTAATTTTTTTTTAATCTTAAACTTTCAAAGCTTTCAAACTTATATTTACTATTATTTTTTTGAAAAAACCATTATACTTTTTTCTTATATTCTCAAATGATCTATAGAATCAAAATAGTTTTAAAATTAAAAAATTAGTATATGTAATACTCTAATTTATATATATTGTTCTTATGAGATCTAGGTGATTACATTTTTTTTATTATTGTGATTGCATTTTCAACTATTTCATAGTGTTTGAGAGACTTAAGAAAAATAAGATTGGTTTTTATTTCACCAAAATTAGGGATAAAACGACCCAATTGCAAATAAAGACTTTTCAAGTAGTTCAACAATATAGGAACTATCTCAAATATTTTTTGTCTCAAATAAATCTTGGAATTACATTCAAAATGACTAAAAACCATTAACTCAAGTGTCAAATTATTGAAATAAGAGTTAGGATCCCATTAGATAAAAATATTCCTTCCTAGGATATATTGATTGTCCCACCACTAAGGTGGTGACCTCTACAACACCACTATAGTGCTAGCCTCCCACTGGTTCTTACAATTAGATATAGTGGTGACAATAGTTAGACCATTGACCACCATTATAGGGAATACTCTTGTGAATATTCCAACTAAAACAACTATTTTCGAACAAGGTAGTTTTGTGATGGTGATTAAGAGTTTCCTAACTAATAAGGACAATTCGACTTTAGATAGTGGTTTGAGATAATTTTGATTGTAATTTTTTTATTTTAATAGGGGTAAACGCTTTTGACCGGAGCTATGAACCGGTATACAACCATTCAACAATACGGCCCCAATGGGGTTTGAACCTTGGTAGCAAGAACAACAATGCCACCTTTAAACCAACACACCATGTCAATACTGACAATTTTGATTGTAATTTTGAAAACCTAAAAATTAAGAGAATATTTTTATGAGCTTTTGCATATTTTGATGATGTCATCATCGTAATGTCGTGCTAACATCAATAACCTCTAAAATACAACCCCTTTCACAATTACATTTTATTTTATTTTGTAGTCTAAATTTGAATACTAATAACTTAAGCAAACCAAGTCATTTTTCATTTTTTTATTTGAGGTAGAATTTCATGCTCTATGTAGTGGTAGTGTTATTTTCCAACTTTGGATAGCAATTTGAGACAATTCTAATAGTAGTTTTGGAAACCTAATAATTAAAGAAATATTTTGGTAAAATTTAGCATATTCTAAGGATGAGATTATCATGACACCATGTTAACATAGTAGCTTATTTTCTTACCATTACAATTTTTTATTTTACAATATAACTTTGAAAGCTAATAAATTGAGCATACAAAATCTTTTTTAGTATAATTTTATTATTAATTTAGATATAATTCCATGCTCTATGTAATGGTAGTTTTATTTTGATGCTCTATTTTTAAAATAACTAAATATTCTTTTAAAATTAATTGCATAGTACTTATTTTTAGACCTCTCAAGTACCATAACTTGAATAAAAACTCCTTTTTAAGTCCATTTTTTAAGGGTTCATATTTTTCAACGTACTTTGTATTGGTTCTCTCAAATCGATGTGTTATAATAGAACTATAGTTTCAATACGTTGACTATTTTTGCATCATATAAGAGTCTAAAATTTAATATTTGCATTATAAATTGGGAAAAGTATAATGTGCCACACATTGCCATTTTTTTTTGGGGTGGGGGGTGTTTTAGAAACTATAAAAAAGGGGTGTCCCATGTGTTATTTTTAACTTCTTTTCTAAATAATAATATATTTTTCTACACTAGTAGATCAATATTCATTTATTCTTCTAATATCATGAAAATATTATTAGAAATATAAGATACCAATAAATCTTAAAAGAAAGGAATACACAAGGTTAAAATGAAACTTGAGATAGAACCAACTGTGGATGTAAAAAAGACAAAATAATTTAATAAATGTAATCAAATATTTGATACTTTATGTATTTCAATGTCTTTGAACTTACTATTTCAAATTTAATATTGTTTCAATCCAAATGAGGTCTAAACCACATTGGAAAGTATGTTTGGTAACCAAGATGAATTAATGGATCATCAATTAGAGAATAAACTCAAAGGGTTAAGTCTAAGTAATTTTGACACCATTCAAAACTTTATCATGATGTTAAAATCCAATATATTGTAGTTAAAATGGCATCGAATAGAAAAGAAAGAAATAAAAACTAATATAAGGGAAATAGTACAAAGTCGTGTCACACTTTTGACCAACTTATCAACACAAGTGAATTTAAGTATTTCTAGCTAAAAATAAATTTTGGTCAAACATATGATCTAGCTAAACTGATTGTAGCTAAGCTAGATATGTCCATAAAATTTCCAAATATTTTTTTTCACTAAATGCATATGTTGCACCACATTGAGGCCAATTTATTAAAAAAAAAAAAAATTTAAAAAACTTGATGTTTCAACAACTCCTACTCATGTAAATTGATAAAAAATAAATCCATGCACTAATTTTTTAACTTATAAATACACAAAAAACTATGAAAGGAAAACATTTAAATTATTGTATAAAGAGTGGTGTCTCATTTAACTTCATCTTTCAATATTTTATTAGCAACTAAATTATTGTGCCAATTTTTTAAAAAAACACATTCAAATATTTTTTTATTTAAAAAATACAAACATAAAATACACCTAAAAAATAATTTTTTTATTATTGTACTTAATTTCAAATTTAAAACATATGTGCCACTTTTTAGCGATTCAAATTAAAAAGCTTGGATTAGTGTTGATTGATTCCTCTATAAAAGTATGACACAACTTTGTACTTTTACCCTTAAATATTATCTCGAAGCTTGTTCTTAACCATTTTATCTTTTTTTTTTTTTATTTCATGCCATAAAATGTGCTCTAGGTTCCACCTACAAAATTATTTATCTAGATGAGTTTGTTGTAGAAATCACTAAGGAGAAAGATAAATTGGTTTGCATGATTATAAATAAACCCTCCAAATCACGCATGCCTTAGATATAAATCAAGGAAAAAATTAATGTAAAGGGTTAAGAAAACATGATGAGAAATAAAAAACTAAGAGAATATGAAAGGTAAAAACCTACTACTTTGAAAAATGTAGTTAATTAAACCTCTTTTTCAAATGGTGAACCTAAGAAGGAAAATATCAAGTGTTCCTACTATGAAATCACTATACAAGAATAACACAAGTGTTTAAGGAAGTAGAAAGATCACCCAACTCATGTTCCAAAAGAGAGTAACATGAAGGTGCTTGACTTAATATAAGTAAGGGGAAATGAAAGGGGAAGGCCCTTGTTGTAGCTACTTTAGAACCCCATACATGGATTATTGAATTAGGTGAGTTATATAATACCCAAAAAATTCTACCAAAACAAAAATAAGGACATGACACAAATTTAAAATTTTGACCACATACACTAGATTAACTCACAAAAGCTTGTTTATAATACTCAAACTTTATTAAAAGCATAACATCATTTGGACATTCAATTGTAAATTAAGTTAGACATTCAAATATTTGAATGAATCATGGCTAGACTTGAAAAGGATACATAGACATAACATGAAATTAAAACATTATGAGAGGATCATTAAATTCCACCATATTAAAAAAAGAATAAAGACTACCATCTCTTACCATAGTTTTCCTGGTTCAACTTGTGACATGTTAATAGTATACATGGTTCCCATACCCTATTTTTACAAGGACCTTAATATTTTATCACAACTATCTTCTACAATCTCCCATGCTCCCCATTACCATCTACTTTTGGTATGACATGAAGCTACCTCTAAAGGTAGTAACACCTTGTTCTTTTCAACCAAGACTGAATGGAGGTGAACCTAGAATGGTCAATAAAGTCTTCCTGCCTCTTAATTTCCAACCTCACAACTCTATTCATCTACAACCATTAATAGATTCCAACTTTTGGCTTTAACTTCTTGTGCAACACAAAAATAGGCTCATCTAGATGGTAGACCAAAGATTAAAAGGAAACACCCTTGCATTTTAATACAAAAATTTATTCTCTTGAATACAAATAGTAGATTCTATTAAATTGGAATACTATTCTTCTTAGGTGCCCCCCTTGATAAATCTACAAACTCTCCATGATATCCTATGTAGAAGTGTAGACATATGGAACCTAGGCTTCCCATTTGAAAAACAACCTTTCATGCACATCATGACACTACAGCAGAACATAAATTTAACTAACCTTATTTTCCATGACTCAAGTTTAGTTAGGAATTTAGTTAGTAATTAAATTAACATACATTTCAACCAAGAATAAATGGAGGTGAACCTAGAATGGTCAATAAAGTCTTCCCACCTCTTAATTTCCAACCTCACAACTCTATTCATCTACAACCATTTATATATTCCAACTTTTTGCTTTAACTTCTTGTGCAACACAAAAATAGGCTCATCTAGTTGGTAGACAAAAGATTAAAAGGAAACACCCTTGCATTTTAATACAAAATTTTTTTCTCTTAAATACAAAAAGCAGATTCTATTAAATTGGAATAATATTCTTCTTAGGTGCCCCCCTTGATAAATCTACAAACTCTCCATGATATCCTATGTAGAAGTGTAGACATATGGAACCTAGAATCCCCATTTGAAAAATAACCTTTCATGCACAGCATGACACTACAAAAGAACATAAACTTAACTAACCTTATTTTCCATGACTCAAGTTTAGTTAGGAATTTAGTTAGTAATTAAATTAACATACATGTTATACTCCTTTGAGGGAACTAATTGGAGTGTGTAAATGTATGTGACATTTAAATTAATTATTTTATTTTAGAGGGTTAGAATGAATGCATTATATATGCATTTACACATAATAAAATAGATACATACTAACGAAACTAGATGAGGAAAGTTAGTTGAATTTGAATTAAATTATTTAAATTAGGTTACGATGAGTATACAATTTCTAGGATAATCTTGTGACTACAAACTAGTCCCAAAATAGAAAAAGATCTAGATCATGTAGTAGAAAATATGTGCATGTGGATAAGTATATGAATGATATATAATTGGATACAGTTAATATTTCTATGCATGAATAGACTCCCCTCAAAATAGGTACAAAAATAAATGGGAAATGATGTAGGTATACAAATTCCCCCATTACATTTTCCCTCACTTTAAGGTATATTTAAATCTTGGAATGATTATGCATCTCAAACTAATGAGTACTCATAAATATGGATTTAAAGTAAATATATAGTCACTTAGAGGATGTTGCTATGGTTTTCATATGAAGTAATGTACTCTATAATTATATGATCATGTGTGTTCAAATTTTATTTGTCTTCTGTATAGATTATTTTTTATTTATTTGTAAGAACTTATAAACATTTCCATATATAGTCATAGAATTTTTACTGACATTATCTATCCCCCCTAAAAATTGGTTATATCCATAAAATATATTAAATTGATAGAATATGGATAAATGACACATGAAAAGAAGATGCAATAAAAGCATTCAATCATATAATTGTGAATACATCTAATATTCGAAAGAGAGGGAAATAGTGCATGTTAAGTAAATTTAATCTAAGCATGTAGTAATATAATGATGTAATTATATAACCATTGAATCATATAAAAATGCAAGTATAACAAGTAAATCTACCATAAGCTATATGAACTCTATGCCATGGGGTACATTGTTACCACATACTAGAAAATAATTACATCTGTTGTTGGGAGTTTACCAAGTGGCCTTACATGTTTCACCACATGAATTCATCATAAGATAGTTTTACTTTTGTAGAGCCATATTCTATGCCTACCATATTAATTTGTAAGGACATTCTTGTAGAGTGCATATGAGAGGTTATATTGATGAGGGAAAATAAAAAATCTAGGATGTTCTCTATGTACTACCATTTTCAACTAATATCATTTTTTTATATTAGAAACAATTCCTCTTGCAAGTGAATTAATTTCATAATAGACTCAGCGATAATAAATGAAATGTAATGTAATTCCATAATTATTGTGGGAAAATTAGATCACTAATCTAAACTAAAATTTTCTCATTTCATTCTTGACTATTCTTTGACTATGATATTCACTCGCTTAGATGAGGTGATTCATTTATGGCTTCAATAATTAATAGGTCATAACATTTAAGGAAATATGTTGACTTCTTTTCATACAAGAGAATAAAGGAATTACTAGATCATTGATAGTGGATTCTCAAATCATATGACATGTGTTAAGAGTAAGTTTGTTAAACTTCAAATGTACATGATGGTGGTCTTGTTAAGTTTGGTGATGATACATCTACTGAGATCTATTGAAAAGGTTATATTAGTTTTTATGAAAAGTATAATATGAATGATATTCTTATGTCAAGGGTATTCGACATAATATTCTAAGTGTAGGATAGATGTGTAGAAAAGGATATAATCTTGTGTTTTAGGATGGTGGTTGTGAAATTAGAAAAGGAAGCTTCAACACTCTAGTTGGTACTGGAACAAGGACAAAGGGTAATGTTTATCAACTCAAAGGTAGTGGTGTCAAATGATTTATATGTCTCAAATTAATTAAATTTGGCTATGAAATAGAAGAATGGGTCACATCAATTTTGATAGCCTAGTGAGGATCAATTATATTGATTTTGTGAGATATTTTCCAAAGATTATGAAGCCTATCAATGCAATGTGCAAGGAATATCAATTTGGAAAGAAAATAAAGAGGTTCAAGACAAAGGAATATTCTACTATAGGTCCTTTGGAGTTGGTGCATATTGACCTATGTGGACCTACTAGAATAAGAAGCTCATATGGTGACAAGTACTTCATGCTATTGATTGATGATTATTCTATAATGAATTGGCTGACATTTCTTTAAGAAAAATTAGAATCTTTGGATAAGTTCAAAGAATTCAAGTTTATGGTTGAAAATGAAATGAACATAAAAATAAAGTGCTCAAGGTCTGATAGAAGTTGTTAGTTCACATCCAATGAGTTTAATAGCTTTTGTTAAGATCATGGAATAAAGAAGAATTTGTAGGATCCTAGAAATCCTCAAAAGAATGGAGTTGTGGAGTGCAAGAATAGAATAGTTCAAGAAGCTGCTAGGAAAATGATGAAGGAAGAGAATCTACTAGATGTGTATTGGAGAGAAGTTATTCATACTACATTCTACATTCTTAATAGAGGTCAAGCAAGAGTGAACAATTCAAAGACTCCATATGAGTTATGGTATGGTAAACCTCCTACTATGAATTATTTCAAAGTTTTTGGAAGAAAATACTATATCAGAAGAGATGAAGAAAACTAAGGAAAGTTTGATGCAAGATCTAATGAAGGAATCTTCCTTAGATACTCTACAAGAATAAAAGCTTACTGATGCTACAATAAA
>VDFB02273627.1:0-32849 GCA_007258455.2 Sequoia sempervirens | reverse complement strand
AGATCTACAACTTGGGAAACCCAAGAAGAGCTATGCATTGCAAGACATATGTCCATATCCATTTGATCACAGTATATCAATGATCCCATTTTTGGAAATCTTTGAAATTCCAAAATTTGATAAATACAAAGGAAGAGGGGACCCAATCAAACATGTGCGAGATTTTTTTGTAGTTTGCATGGAGGTTTCTAACAATTATTCTTATCTATTGAGACTTTTCCCAAGAATTCTAGGAGCTGCAACTATTGAATGGTTCTCTCATCTACCACCTGGAATTAAATTTTTTTGATGAGCTATCTAAAAATTTCATCAACCAATTTTCATATAACATACAAGACATTACGGTTCTTGATTTGTATAAGATAAAACAAAACCAAGGGGAGTCATTTGCTTCTTACTTACAATGATGGAGACATAAAGCGAGTAAATGTAAACAACCTGTTCTTGAGAAACTTGTTGAAATCTTTATCTCAAATCTTCAAATTGACATAAGCTATCAATTGACTATTCTCTTCCCTAATACCTTTGAAGATATCATTGAGAAAGGTTTATTTATTGAAAGATATCTCATCGAGAAAGGTGTCATCAAACTTTACAACAACAAAGATCAAGCATCGGGTTCAAATGATAAACCTCGCATTTGGGAAAAGAACAAAAATTTCACAAATGATGGAGTAGTTTATGTTAAGTTTATTTGAAACATACAACCACCTCCTAACAATCTCAAAACCAATGTGCAAAATAATCAACTTACCTACCATCAGAACAATCAACAAAAAAATCAAACTCAAAACCCTCGAAGAGGACCACCAAGACAAGACAAGCAAACAAGATGCAAGTACACTCGATTGGGAGAACCTCTTGAGGTGGTTATGCGAAAGCTAATTCAAAAAAATCTTATCGAACTTCCAAATAAAATGAATTACAAAGAGCCACAATTTAAACCCCCATGGTACAATGAAAACGGTTAATTTGAATTCCACCAAATGAAGGGTCGTAAGACAAACAACTACATGAAACTAAATATTTTCATCCAAGAATTAATTGAAAAAGGAGAGGTTGATATCGATCATCGTCCTAGAACCTCTAGAAATAGTGACATGGGTATTTACAAGGATCCAATCGTCAACCATTCTAAGGGGAATGACAAAGGTGAAGGACATGATTATCAAAAAGTTGCTTACACCTATGACAATGTTGTAGGAACCATCTATGAAACTGATAGCAATATCCATGTTGTAACAATAGTTGGTAAGAATCTAGAGTGTAATATTATTGCATGAAGAGGGAAGATTACCATCCAAGGAGCCCTCTTCAATCAAAAGTTTCCATAAAACCTTCAAATGACTATAATATTGTTGATTAACTAAGGAAATATGCAGTCCAAATCTCTATCTTGAGCTTTTTAAGCTATCCCCTAGACATATAAAGAGATTTTGGAGAAAGCTCTCCTTGAATCTTTCATACCTAATGATATCAACACATATCAGTTTCAAGCTATGGTTGGGCACATTTCCTCTACACATCACCTGGTCTTTTCTGAAAGAGACCTTCTCAACAAATCATTCCATAACCAAGATTTATATCTTGAAGTTTGTATCCAAAAGCATAAAATCAAAATATTTTGGATAGATGGTGGTGTAGGCTTAAAATTATGTACCTTGAAATTGGTAAAACAACTTGGATATTTTGATGACATTATTGAGAAAAACAAAAACATCACTATAAGATCCTATGATGACAATGAGATAAACATCTACATCGATCCAATGCGATTCAACATTACCAGTGACCAATTGATGTAGGGGTTGCAGTACGAAAGCTTCTAACTTTCTCTTTTGCATTTTTTAAATTCTCTAATTAATAGGAAAAGTTAGATCAAACAATAGTAGTAGGTTTTAGAATGCTTGGTTTTGTCTGGGTTTTAGGATTGTGCTCTTGCAAAAGGGTAACACTATTGCTCAAAAGTGATGCAATTGAATGTTTTCAGTTGTGAAAAATGACCATGCATGCTATATAATCAGGACATTTTGATATTATACAAGAGCGACACTCTTGCATGCCAAACAAATCCACCTTTGCAAAACTTGACCGCTCTTGCAAACTAACAAGCTCACTATTGAAAAAGATTAATGTGCTTGCTTAAAGGGGTGCTTTCTTTTGCAAAAAAGAAATGGTTTGCTTGATTTATGTGCAGATTTAGGTTTCTCGACTAGAATTTTAGCAAAATTTATGCTATGGTTTATTTTTTTGCAAGCCACACTACATCCCCTATATGCTAGAGAGTGCAAACCACATATCCTTAACAGGATAACACGGTTATAGGAGTTGGAGAGGGATTTTCTAGAGGTTGTTGGATTAGAGAACATTGCATATATTCCTGAGATTTGGGCACATCAAGCTATGATGACAATGATAGTAGAGCATTGGAAATCAAAGATCACCACCTTTCACCTTCCCATAGGTGAGTATACCATCACACTCGAGGATGTTTGGAGGATTCTACGGATTCATATTCATGATGAGCTAGTTACATATGATGTTAAGAGAGGTACACAAGCCATGAAAAGGCTATTGAGAATTCAAAATCTAGCAGTGGTCGACTCTCAGATTGATCTTACTCCTTTCTTGGATGATGCAAATGATATGGTTATTGTCTTAGTTGGTTTGATCATTGGACCTTTGATCTCAGATAGGAGATCAAAAATATTTCCAGTCAGTTGGGGAGTTGTTATTGAGCATATGATGGAGGAGGGGACCCAATACACATGGGGACCCTATGTTCTAGCACACCTATATCATGACATGCATGAGGTGGTTTACCGTGGGGGTAGTAACATTTCGATAGGTGTTAGCCTACTCCATGTTTGGGAATGGGAGTGCATTTTGGTCACTCAACCAATGGGAATTGATTAGAGAGATGGCCTGATGATCTATATTAATACATCTATCATGATTGGTTGCATTACCAACAACCTTGTAGATTATAGTACTAGAGATATGTTTTTGATGACATGATCGAGTTTTTGTGAAGGCCATACTTATATTATGAGGTATGGGATGATGATCCAGAGCATTTGGTTTATTGTAGATAGACACAGTACCTCATTGGCTGAGTGGATACTATTTTAGAGAGGTATATTCCATACAGAGTCCTCCGCCAGTTTGGGGAGAGACAGGTCACACTAGTTGATGACTACCATGCTCACTATGCATGGACCATTCAAGAGGTCAATGCATGGGGAGCTTGGGAAGATTCTCATAGAACAATTACAAATTTTAGAGCACTAGCACCTTTTGGATGGGGTTGGGAATTCGAACCTAGAGATCCAAGGACGACTCACAATTTTGACACAAGGTGGGCTAGGAGATGACTAGTCAGATTCACCATTCCCATTGGAGGAGTAGGTGTAGGGGGTCTAGTCATAGGATAGAGGAGGAGAGGTAGTGTCCTTGGCAG
Organism: Sequoia sempervirens; assembly: GCA_007258455.2. Classification (NCBI taxonomy): domain Eukaryota; kingdom Viridiplantae; phylum Streptophyta; class Pinopsida; order Cupressales; family Cupressaceae; genus Sequoia; species Sequoia sempervirens. The sequence goes on along the minus strand of VDFB02273627.1, from coordinate 29,389 downwards.
TAGAGAGGCTAGAAAGAGACAATGCATTGCTCATGAGAAGCATTAGAGGGTACAATAGGATGATGGGAAAAATGATGGCTAAGATTAGGGAGATGGGAAAAGGGATGGAAAAGATCTCAGTCATTAGCATGTACATGTACCTTAGGCATCCCCACTAGATGGAGATTTAGCAAATCGGCTCACATAGATCATTGCTGAGAGAGATTAGGCTTGTGTTTAGTGTGATCAGGTGATTTGAGATAGAGATGCTTGGGCGGGTGAGAGATATGCAGAGATAGCACAAATACAGGCCTCCAATGCATATATAGTCATCCTTATAGTTGAGTAGGATCAAGCCCATAGGGAGAAGGATGAGGTAGTACAATAGAGAGATCAGGAGCAGAGACAAAGATTTCATCTATAGATAGCCCAGGCCTCTTCCATCCTTAAAGCACAATACCAATAGGAGAGAGACCTGATCATGGAGGAGAGGAAATATTACAAGACCCTCTACAAGGCTCAAGTTCCTAGGGATCATAGATGACCTAGGTTTGGTGTGAGGAGAAAAACTACAACAGGGGAGACAAGCAGATTAAGTGGGGGTTCAGTTAGCAGGCCATTGGTACATCCCTCAAGTCCCCTTCTACAACCACATAGGCTTCTAGGGCATGATGAGCACGATCAAAGATCTACCCATGATGGTCATAGGGGACCACCTCTAGATGGAGAGCAACAAAGTTGATGAAAATTGATGTTATTTTATTGCTTTGATATGGACTTGATGTAGACATTGATTTTGTATATACATTCATTGACCTTTTGAGCCTCTTGTATATTTTTTTATATTTTTGATGTATCACACATGTACATGATGGTGATGATGCATTGGAATTTCCATTTTTGATGATATATGAGAGATTACCATTTTTGATGTGGTTGTGACATGTTATGAGATGTTCTGTGATGATGATTATGTTTATGATATGGATAGTTTTATGCTATGATTATGCAATGATGATATTATGATGTGATGCTCTCTTTTTTTGTATTTTCTAATGCTTTGATATGATATGCATAATGTGGATGATATACAATGATGCATGTATTCAATGGATGATGTTATATGATATAATTGATATTATGTGCTCATGAGTTTGTGGATGCAGGATGTAGGTGGTACTAACAATGTTATGTTGCAAGATGGAGATGTTAGACAAAATAAATGTTAGTAGGATTATAGGATAAAAGAAATTGGATGATATTGATCTAATTTCTGAAAATCCATAGATTATTGATTGCAGATGTGGATGATTGCATGGATGAATGATTGGTAATGATGTGTAAAACATGATGAGTACGCTTTTGCTTCATGGAAAATACCAAGTAATTTTCATCATTGCAATCCTTATTAATGTAGCAAATAGACACGATGTACCAAGCTATTAATGACCAAGGCAACTTTGTATTTATTACATGGAATTTGACTCCGCAAACAAAGAGTATTCTTGCTCATACTAGACATACGAAAACCTTGTTAGAGTGTATGGGCTAGAATTTTAGAGCATTTTAGACCAACACACAAAGAGGTATGAGGAACCAAATAGGCAAGGCCTCTTTAGTTTCTTGAGATGACTTCCACACACACAAGGAAAGTATTCGCCATGGTCATATTGCAAAAATATCCAAAAAGCACGTCATACAAAATCGATGATCAATACACCATTCCTTCCTCTCTAAATCCTTATAGACATCCTCGAGAGATCCTAGGAATGAGACAATAAGATAAATCAAAAGAAAAGACCAAAATAGATAAACAATACTGCAATATCACTTGCCATGAATGTTTTGATGTTTTAGGATATTATCCCTCGATGATGTCTATTGTAGGAATGATTTATCTATTAAGACGCATGTTAGGATGATGATGATGATTTTGATAGGTAGGTAGTTAACACTTAAGCATTGTTTTAGTCTGATAGTGATCAAGTCTTTAAGATTTTTCACTTGAATGGTTATGAGATTTTGATGTTTGCTTTTCTTGTTGATTGCTTTGTCAAAGGGTGAGGGCGATGATTTTTTTATTATGGATGGATATTTTATTGCATATAGGTGATAACAGAAATAGGATTTTTGAGGTTTTTTAAATGTTTTTGTACTTTTGAGATTATTTGAGGATTTTTTAATATTTTTTGGATATTTGGATCTTTTTGGTGTTTTTGAGAGATTTAGAGACCAAGAGGGGGACCTAAGGGGACTGACCTAGTGCCTCAGGGGCTCATTGATTGATGGCCTTGCCTACATTATACACGTAGAGACATCGTAGTTCAATTTATTGGACTCAAAGTGGCTCATACAAAGTCGACCAATGATATTTTTGGGATTTTGATGTTTTACATTTTTTTTTTGGGTTTTAATGTTTTTTTGATGTTTTTGGATTTTGATGTTTTATGTGAATGATGGGATGAACAAGGATCCAATTCATCAACTAGGTTTGGGAGGTTGCCCCTAGTTTGGAACAAGATTTCCTTTTATTATGGATAGATGGATAAGCCAAATAATGGATAAAGATAACATAGATAGTAGATAGTGCAACAAGGTTCAACACTTAACTAGTTATCGAGCCATGGTTGGGTGCACATTTATTATGGGATGGATGGAATGAAATGGATGTGATAATAGGATGGATATAATGGAGTAGATGTGATAAAAGGATAAAATGAGGTGGATGGAAGGTTCAGATAGATGATGGTGTAGGAATTACTCAAATGTAGTGCCTGTTTACCAAGTTTTCACTACGATACCTGTCCTAGAAGCACCACAAGGTGGTTTTCACTTAAAGGATGATTTATTTCTCTTTACTATTTTCATTATTTTTTTTCTTTTTTCTTTTTTTTCTTTTTTTATTAGGATATTTTGATGCGTTGGGTATATAAATTTTTGAGATGGCTACTATTGAGTGGTTCTACTAGAGTTTCACCTTCTAAAGTAGCCAACTGATATGTGCCAGAGTCATAACTTGTTGTGATGATAAAAGGACATAACTAGTTCAACTCAAACTTACCTTTCCCATCTTGGTTAAGTCAAATCTTCTAATTTTCTCTCAAGACTAAGTCACCAACCTGAAAGCTCCTATTCATTCCCTTGTTATAACTTTGTTTGAGATGGTTTTGATAAGCTTGGAGATGGTTTAGAGCACTCAAACGTCTTTTGTCTAGCAATTCAAGTACATGGAGTCTGGATACTCGGTATTCTTCATTGTTGACAAGATATTTCAAGGATACCCTTAGGGATGGAATCTCAACCTCTATAGGCAAGATATCTTCAGATCTGCATACAAGGGAAAAGGGTGTTGCACCTGTGTGTGTGTAGATTCTAGTTCTGTAGGCCCACAAAGTAAGGTTCAACTGAAGGTTCCAACCACGATCGACATTATTGACAGTCTTCTTAAGGATTTTGAGAATCATTTTATTAGATGCTTTCACTTGACCATTTCCTTGGGGTAGTACAGGGTAGCGAAGTAATGTTGGATGGAGAATCTAGTGCAAATCTCACAAACATCTTGGTTTTTGAATAGATTTTTGTTGTTGATAATGATAGTTTGAGGGATACCATAACAAAAATTCAAATAGTGTTAAGGATAAAATTTTCTATTTGTTTGCTAGTGATATAGGTGAGGGGTATAGCTTATATCCACATTGTAAAATAGTTTGTGGTAGTTATGATAAATTTTTGTCTATTGGATGAAATAGGAGCTATCGTGCCTATAAGGTTGATTCCCCATTTTGAGAAGGGCCAATGTGTAGTGATTGGACGTAGCTCTTGTGTAGGTGCATGAACAAGATCACCATGTTACTGACATTGAAGACACTTATTTGAATAATGTATATCTTCTTGTTCCATCGACAACCAATAGTATCCGATTCTTAGAAACTTCTTAACTAGATTAGGCCTACTAGAATGAGACCCACAAACACCTTCATGTACCTCTTATAAGGTAGTTTGAGCTCCTTTCACATTGAGACATCAAAGTAATGTTCCATCAAGACTTCATTGAGATAAAGTATCTCTGAGGATAGTAAATTGTGTGGTTTTCTAAATGAAAGTTTTCTTTTGATTGCTTGTAAGGTGAGGTGGTACGGTTTCATGTTGGATATAGGCGTAGGTGTCTTAGTACCAAGGGGAATTGGGACCAACAACATCACACAATTTCAGATTCTAGGATATCGAACCCTAGTATAAGCAAATTTTCCATAAGGAATTCATACCTAGGAATGTTTTGTGGTATATCAAGAAGTGAACCAATGGTTTCGATGGCATCAAAAACTCTGTTGTTGACTCTCATAATCTCTTCAAAGAGGATGACTAGAAAGTACTGCTTAAAACTATCCACCATTCTCTTATAAGGTAACAACTTATCGTCCTTAGTTTGGTATTCATCGTTCACTTGTCTAATGACCAACTATGAATCACCATAAACTTGTAGCTCTTTGATTTTCCATTAAATGGCCATTTTTAGCCAAGTGATCAATGCTTCATATTTGGCTATATTATTTGTGTAGGGAAAGGAAATTTGGTATGCTTTAGGTATACTATCTCCTTGAGGTGTGAGAAAGAGGATACCGACCCTTGATCCATGCTGAGTATGAGATCCATCAAAGTATAGTGTCCAATGATTTTCTTGAGTTGTCACAAGGATTCCCTCATTAATAAATTTTGATATCAATGGTTGATGATCTTCTATAGGTGCTTCGACTAATTAGTTTTCTATTACTTGTCCTTTGATTGCTTTCATGTCCACATATTCTACGTTGAGTTCACTAAGTATCATGACCCACTTCACCATTCTTCCAATAAGATTTGATTTAGCCAATAGATATTCAAGGGATTAACTTTGGATATTAGCTTGATTTGTCGGTTCAACATGTAATGTCTAAGCTTTTGGGATGTGAAGAAAACTGCTAAATAAGCTTGTTCAATAGGTGTATAGTTTAGTTCATAACCAACTAGGGTATGGTTGATGTAGTACACCGCTCTTTCTCTATTATTATCATCAAGCTATGCTAAAAAAGCTCCTAAAGTTGTTGATGTCATTGATATGTACAAGATCATATATTTATCCTGAATAGGAAGAATAAAGACAAGAGGAGTTGCCAAATAGTTTTTGACCTGTTGAAAAGATTGTTCACATCTTCCATCCCATTTGAAGTTTACATCCTTATGGAGCACATGTGTGAAAGGATGGAATTTATCCACTAACTACGCTATGAATCTTCAGATTGATTGTAGTTTTCCTTGTAAGCTATGTAACTATTTCAATGTCTTCGGGGAGGTATTTCTATGATACCTTTGAATTTTGTGGGATCTAACTTGATGCCTCTTCAGGATATAGTATAACCCAATAGTTTTCTTGATATCAGACCAAAAACATAATTCTTTGGATTTAGGCATAGATTGCACACTTCTAATCTATCAAATATTTTAGCCAGATTACCTAGATTTCCTTGTCTTGTGATAGATTTTTCCAAAAGAACATCTACATAGTCTTCCATGGTTATGTGAAACATATCATGAAATATGTAGTCATTTCCCTTTGGTAGGTGGCTCCTATGTTTTGTATACCGAATGGCATGAAATTCCAGCAAAAAGTTCCCCAAGGACAAGTAAATGTTGTTTTATGTTGTTCCTCAGGTGTTATCTTGATTTGGTTATATCCAGAGAAGTTGTCCATAAGAGAAATAATTTCATGACTGGCTATTAAATCCACTGTCATGTCGATGTTCGAGAGGGGAAAATAATCCTTCAGGCATGCTTTGTTGAGGTCTCTAAAATCAATGCAGATCCTTATACCCCTAGTGGGTTTCAACACTAGTTCCAGGTTTGACACCCACTCAGGATAATCAATAGGTCTAATGAATCCGACATCAAGCAATTCATATAATTCCACTTTGACTAGAAGTACTATTTGAGGGTGCATCTTGCAAAGCTTCTATTTCACCAGTTTAGTTCCAGGAAAAACTATAAGATGATGAACTACTAAAACTACATCCAAACCAAACATATTTGCATAGGAAAAATTGATCTTTCATTCTTGTATGAATACTATGAAGTTTGTTCTTTCTTCAGGATCTAGAGAGGCTGCATGATAGGTGATCTTTGGTGCATCTATTATTCCCACATATACTAGTTCAGAATCTCAACCAAAACTACTAATCTTTCTTGATACTATATGATAGGGAGATTGAATCCTCCATCCTTGGGTGCCTCGAGGAGGGTTTCAACCTCAAATACATCCTTTATTTTGTCTTTTTCATGATCCGATAGCACCACATTGTGGTTTTCACTAGGGGATCTACTTTTGATGTTTGAATTTTCATTTTCATTTTTATGACTAGAGGATACAATCTCCCTGCCAAAATATCCTTCTTGTCCAAGCTCAAAATCAAAATCAATCTTGTGGTCTCCAAGTGGTATACCATTTTGAAGTCCATGAGAAGGGGTGAGAAATCTTTTTATTATGAAAGGGTGTATGCTAAGATGGTTATAGATAGAATTAGATAGATCAGTGATAGATGGTAGAGCGGTAGCCAACTACACACGGTGCTTATTTTTCAGGTTTTCACCATGGTACTTATCCAAAGCGCCATTGAAATGGTTTTCAAAATATGATGGATTATTTCTCTTTCTCTTTTTCTTTTTTATGTTTTTCTATTTTTTTTCCCTTTTTGATATCACTTGAGATGCCTATTTTCCAAGTTTTCATCAAGGTGACCTTTTATTGGAATTTGATGATGTTGCGATCATGGTGGATGCTCTTCAAGAGACCTAGGCTAGTGACCGATAGATGGATGTTGATTGTATGATATGGAAGACAAGGACTACGATATGTTGTAGGTGGGAGGAGCTAGAGTATGATCCATAAAGTGCACTCTACATAGACCACCATACTTCCACCGAAGAGGAGATTGGACAACCAAAGGATTATAGTACATCAATGGGCCATCATCAAAGATACACTGTGCGACATCGCCAATTGATTTATTATGAGATGGTAGATTCATGAATGTAGGTGGATTCGCTAGTTTGTATGGATTATGGAATAATGATGCAGATAGAAATGTTGGATCAAAAGTTTGTATTTCAAAGGCCTTCTTTTATATATGCCCCTAGTTATTGTGGGATTTAAGGCATGATTGAAGATCAATTTTTCTTTTTTCTTTTACTTTTTGCTTGCTCGAGCATTTTTTCATTTGATTTTTCTTTAAGGGATTCTCTTGATCTTTCATATTTTTCTTTGGCCTTGTATATTTTTTCAATAAAGGCTTCTTTATTCTTGATTTTTTATTTTTAGCCTTCTAATTTTTTTTTGTCACTTGTTGATCCAAGTTTTGGAAATGAATGAGGCTGTGTGGAATTGATGGATTGGAGAATATGAATGATTCTTGTATAGGCAAAGCGATATCAACAACGTATTTTTCAAAACTATCCTTTTTAGTACCGATAATACCAAAGGAAACAAACTCACCGTCAATGACTTGGTAGGAAAGCTTAGTAGAGGTAGCATCTAAAAATGCATATCCTAACTCAGGATGCTCAAGTAAAAAATATGGTAGCCCATGTAGTGGAATAGATAGAATATGATCCAAGAATGAAGAAGGATGTTCATGGATACCCTCCTTAGGATCATCTTGGAAGAGTGGATTATCATAGATGTCTTAAATTCCATGGGTTTATGATGGACATCAAATGACTGAGATGTAGATGGTAGTGGTTCAACCTCTGGAAGGTATGCTTGTAGCTCATATTCTCCAACTCCAATGTCTTTGACAGTAACTTGGATAGGGGGAGTGGGAGATGGATGTGGTACTAAAGGCTCAATTGCTATAGAGGAAGATGGTACAACAATATTATTAAGGCAATGCTCTAGGAGTCCAAAATTGCTCTAGGATGGTTGGTGAGGTGTAAAGGGACTCAGGTCCTCCGTTATAGTTACTTTAGTTCTGTTGTAAGGGAACTTGATGCATAGATGTAATGTAGATGGTACATCTTGCATGGAATGGATCCATGTATGTCCAAGGATAATGTTATACGGGGTCTCCAGATCTAGAATTTGACAAACGGTCTTGACTGTAAGAGGTCCCACTTGGATAGGTAATATGATAGTGCCTACAGTTTCTCGTTCGACACTGTCATACGCTTTAATTTTTATCCTCTTTTTTCGATCAACAACATCATTTGAATATCCCAACTTTTTCACAAGACTTAAACTATAGATGTTTAGCCCTACTCCACCATCCATCAAGACTTATCGGATTCTATACTTCTAGACAAAGGCTTCAATGTGTAGTGCATCAATATGGTAAGGTTTTTGCATAGGCATAACCTTTTTAGCAAATATAATTAGACCCTCGGTATTATCACATTTGACAAGTGTAGATGAGGCTTCTTTATTAGATGGGTGGATGTGGTTGACAATGTACTCGTAAGTGACACTAGTGTAATTTATATTGAATTTTTCACCTATTCTAGAACTTGATGCTTTTCCCTTCCCATGGTTTTATAAAGGATCCTTGAAGATCATGCGATTTGCATTAGTGGTTTTGAGTTGTTTATCAATTTCTATTGTTCCCTATTCGATAAGATCCTATATGATGTTCTTTAATTTATAGCAGGAAGATGTTTTATGTCCTTTGGTTTTGTGATATTCGTAGAAATTGTTGTCATTTCAAGTTGTTGGTTTGAATAGACCTGGCTCATAATGTCTTAGTTCAGGAAGCTGAATGATGTTATTTTGTGTTAGTTTTTTCAAAACTGATTCAACTAGTTCTACTAAGGGTGTGTAGTTTTGTCTTCATGGCAGGGCCCTAAGAGAACCACGTTGTGTGTTGTTTTGCACTACATTGGTAGTTTGTCCCTACTTCTGTGGGGGATTATTGGCGATCACCATTGTGGCTCCTTTGAGATTGATCACAAGATACGCTTTATTCATAACCTTAGCATCTACAACACCATCATTTGTCATGTTTTTGTTCCATGACCAAAATTTAGTCTTGTTGTTGTTGGTATTATTGTGAGAATAATTGCTATTGTCCTTAAAAAATTCACAAGCCCTTTGCCAATGAGGGATTTCTCGATGGATAATCCTTTCTCTATCACCTCTTCAAACGTGTTAGAACAATGGATTTGTAAGTGGAACTTAAGCTCTTTGTTGAGGTTTTCCACAAAAAATTGGACCAGTTATTTCTTTGGTTTATGATAGGCACACTTACTAGCTAAGCTTCACCATCTTTGTAAGAATGATGAGAAGGTCTCGCCATGTTTCTATTTTTCCTTACATAAATGTGTAGTGTTGACATCAGTTGATATGTTGTAGGAAAAGTGTGAAATGAACTTTTCCATTAGTTCACTCCAAGTTTGTATTCCTAAAGGTAAGTGTCTGAACCATTCGAGGGCTTGGCCTCCCATACTTCGTCGAAAAAGTCACATAAGATATGTCTATTCATTGGCCACGTCTAAAGAGGTTGTATGGAACTCCCATATGTGTTCAACAGGGTCTACCTTTCCCTTGTATTTGTCAAATTTAGGAACAATAAAGTTTGTAGGAAAGGGAGGCATAAGAATGCTCCTATCAAAGGGGTAAGAAAATATGTCCTCCACCGTGTATGTTTTTTGACTTCTAGCTACATGCATATTAGTCATTTTTTGTTGTAATGTTTGTAACTGCTAAGCCATCATTCATATCTATGGGCGATGGTGCTGGCAAAACTAAGGTAGGTTGTATGTATTGTAATGGGTTCATGAATGGAGTTGTGTATTGTGGTATGAAAGTGTGACCATGAGTATTATGAGTTGTTGAACCAAACTGGTGTTGTTGCATTGGGGGAACATGTGATTGGAATTGTGAAGTGTAAGTGGGATTCGAGTTATATTGTGGTGGTGTTTTTTGATAAATTGATGTGGATGTAGAACAAAAGCTAGTTGGTTGTTGAGGATGAGTTTGACCAAGCCCAAATGATGATGTAGAACCAAGGTTGTTCATTTTTTGTGGAGGGGTTTGATTAAACCCAAAATTTTGTGAACCAAGGTTGTTTTTTGGTTTAGATGGGGGTTGATTAGATCCAAATTTTGATGTAGGACCAAAGTTGCTAGGTTGGTGAGGTGGGGGCTGATTAAACCTAAATGCTTGTAAGCCAAGATTATTTTGTGGTCGTGATGGGGTTGGTTAAACTTGAATGTTGATGTGGAACCAAGATGATTGATTGATTGATGTTAGGGTGGAGTTGTGTTTTGACCTGCTCCAGAAAAGGATCATGTCCTTGCCAAAGGTGTATTTCCTTTTTGTGAAGTGGACGTTGTACCTACTTGTGGTCCTATATGTGAAGGATTTTTCTTTCATATCTAGTTTAGCATGTTTGGAAGAGTGGAAGTTTGGGCTATAGTCGTGGTACAGGTTGGTATTGCAGTTGTAGATGTAGAGGCAAATGGATTTTCCATTAGTTTAGTGAGTGGATTTAGTGTTGAAACTGTCACAGTTGATGATAAATGAGATGTTTGGGCAAGTGGCATGCATGTGTTCAAATGATTTTTGTGGTGAAATGTTCATAGTTGATGCAATAGGTGTTGTCTAAGTAGGAAGCATGCCTGTGTTCCACTGTGATGTGGATGCTAAGGTTTTAGGTGCTAGTGGAGATTGATTCATGGCACCTAATCATGTTGATATTGCGTTCAATGTTCCCTCTATGATTGTGGATGCATCAAAGTAAGCAGTATGTTTTGTTTTGTTTTGTGCCAATGACAAGAAGTATTTAATAGGATCTAATTTTACCATCTCATTAACAATTTTCAAGATTCTAACATCTTGTGATGTGTTCTCTATCTCTTCAGGTGTGAGCCCATCTTTTACTTCAAGTAGCACTTGTAGTTATCAAAAGGGTTAGGACTTTGAGTTTGTGTGTTCATGTGACCACTAGGATTTTCACCAAATTTCATCGCACTAGTTGGGTTGTACATCAGATCCATTTGTTTCCTTTTGACTTGTGATCATGTGACAACCATAAAAGTGTTGGTGTTTTGATTTTTTTCTTTTTTTTTCTAAGTTTTTTTTTAAATGAGTTTTTGAAGTTTTTTTGTATGGATGCAACCTAGAATGAATCTCTTCTATGTTTTGGGTTTTTTTTATTGTCTGGAAATTGAAAGTACAAGACTAAAATGAAACTATGTTTTTGTGATTTTTTGACAATATTTCACTAAATGCAAAGACCTTTGATATCTTGACTTTTGATTGTAAAATATGACAACCTTTGATGAATTTTTCAGTTTCAGGACTAATGTAACCACGTGTAAAATCTTAAACTTCTAACTAATTGTGATGTTTTTGATAAAAAAGTGAAACCACTACTAGAATAGTGAGTTGGGTTTCGAATTTTGTTTGAAAAAAAAGTGAATCCACAACTGGATGTGTGAGTTAGGATTCAAATTTTGCTAATGCGGTAAATTGTAAAAGATGAGGTTTTGATGATTTTCCAAATAATAACTTAATACTTTTGACTTCTAAACTTTATTTTTAGTTTTTAGTTTTCTAAGATTTTCAAGACAAGATCGTTTAAGGACTCTATGATATGACCCTAAAATGATGCTAGAGTGATGTAAAATTTTAGCCTAGGAAAGCTAAAGATGTTGAATATGCAAAAAAAAGTGATTGTTTCAGATTATGATTTTCTATGTAAAAAGACTAGGTTTTAGTGCAGCCTTTGAAATTAACTCTGTTTTCTCTGTCAAACTATTGCAGTGCAGTTTTTATCAACTATGGTGTAGGAGATGGTGACTATAGTATAGTCTGCAACAGTTGTGTTTCTAAACCTATCAATTGTGTAAGACATAGTTGTGGTGTACTGTCATTTTCTAGGGCTGGATACTGACTTTTTTAACCACGATTGTGGCACAGAAAGCAATAAATGTGTTACCATAGAGAGATGTGGTGTTTTAAAAAAAATGCATCATAATCGCCAACAAATGTGTCACACTGTCTCTATGATGTAGATACACAATTATGATGCATAGGCTAACAGATGCGATGCACATATTTTGCAAAAAAATGACCTTTAGGAAACCCTAATCTTGATTAGTTTTCTAATTTTAGATGTAATTTGGTGAAGAAAACATAGAAAACAAATGTTTGATAAGTGATTAGTTGATTTTAACAAATTGTTTTGTGTCAAATGATAAGAACATTTACACTTTTGGCCAAACAAGAATACATGCATAACCTAATGTAGTGATAGAATGGGTGTGTAACTATAGATGTCAACACCTCCCATTTAAGGGTAAATACTCAAAAAGATAACTCACATCCAATTTATATAGTGCATCCAAAAATGTTGCTTGAGGTTGAACACTTGAGTTCTTTGTGAGGATGTATCTCAAGGCAGGCCTCCTACTTCAAAAAAATGGTGAAGGTTAATGTTTTTATTTGGTGCAGAGCACCTTGTTACTCCATTTTGGTGAATTAGGTATAGTTAGCTTGTTTGAGTCTTGATGAAGGAAAATAAGGCCATGATAGGCCATCATGTAATGTTTGTCTTAGTTTTGAGTCAATTTAGGTGTCATAAGGTAATGTTGCTAATGTAGCAAAAAGTTGTCATGAGAAATATTGTAAAAGTGCAAAATTTGAAAATTGGAGGGAAGCCCAACGGTCATGGGTAGTTGTAAGGTAGTTTTAGGAATTGGTAGGAGTTAGTTGAGATATAAATATTTTTTTAACTCGATGTGGATGGTTGTTGAAGAATTGAAAGTGAATACCAATCAAATATCTCTATTTTACAATCATTTTCTATGTAATTCCTTCATTTCCAGCCTATGTATGGGTCCGTATAGTAGAATTTTTCTTGAAAATGATTTGAATCTATTGTATGGTGGTTTTATATTTGATTTGGATCCAATCTTGAGGGATTCTATTAAGTTTTAAGCAATTTAGAGGTAGATTTCTAAAACTTGGTCTGAACGTGCACATACAAGGGTTTGAAGGGTAAAATGTGTTAAAGAGGCCATTCCACCTTCTTTACTTGTTGTATCTCAATGGAATGGGATTGGTTAGTATAGTAATAGGTGTAGGAGTGAGTATTTAGGTGTGATAAATATATTTGAAGAGGTTACTAATGCTGCCCCTGTTGAGAGTTCAAAATTTAGGCCTTAAGAACAAGGCTAGAGTTGATGAATTGAAGAAATTGTTTGAGAACCAGAAAGAAATTTATCAAATTAGTGTGAGTAGGTGTATTTTGCTATTTTTTTGAAGGTTTTCAAGGATAGGGTGGTCAAATATGAGATATGGTATGAAACTCCAATTGAGCAAAGGGAAAAAATAGGTGAATTTGAGTGGTTTTGTGAAGGAAGTGTATAAGAATCTTGGGGGAAGCATAATTTGTGTGTGAATTAAGTTTTTACAGGTAGAAATAGGAAGGTTTTAGGTGGTTTCAAGTTTTTAAGTGGTTGGGAGATGGGGTTTTCAATAAACTCTTTCTTTTTTGGTGAAGAATGATGGTTTAATGAAAATGGGTCTTAGTGAGCATGTTGTGGCTCAAAAGCTAGAGAATCTAGTGTTTTGGAGGCAGGTTGGTGAATTTCTAAGGATTTTTTGAGTTGGCGGAAAGATTTGAGGGGTGTTCCTTTGGAAAAGTGGGCTAATTGGTGCCCTTTTCAATGCTAAAGGTTAGTTTACGTGAAGATGGTCCAAAGAGACCTAATGAGATTTTGAGGTATGCTTTGTGTGGGGATAATGGGTCCCTAAAAACATGAGTGGTTGGAGGATTTGCTAGAGTGTTGGAGAGATAAGACCTGAAAACAAGGTTTGGTTGCCTACAAGGCAAGTAGGTTGGTTGCAAAGGAGATAATCCTAGAGAGGGTGTTGAAGCTTTCAAAGGTGATTGAGAGAAATAAAATTGTGTTGGTTATGCTAAAGACCTCCCTGTCATTACATCAGTTGGTATCAAAGCACATTACAAATCTGGGGAAGAAGAATTGCATTGGGAAAAGGACAAGATGAACGCCTTGGTTAGAGAAATGATTGAAGAAAAGGAGATGCTGCAAAGAAAGATACTTTTCAAAACTACCTGCAAGTGTCAAGGTAAAGTATGTATTGTAATGGTAGATTCTAGTAGTCTAGATAATATGGTATCTTATGAAATGGTTGATAAGTTGCATTTAGCAAGGATTCCTCGTGAGACACCTTATTATGTTTCTTGTTTGAATGATGAGCATACTCTTTTGGTTAAGGAGAAATCTTGGGTTGAATTCCAAATAGGTGAATATAAAGATAGAATCTTGTGTGATGTTTTACTTATGAGTATATGCCATTTATTTTTAGGGATGCCATGGCTATATGAAATATTTTATTTGTATGATGGAAGGCATAATAGTTATAAAATTGAAAAGGATCAGGTATAGAGCAAGAAAGCAAGAGTAATAATGCAGGGAAAAAGGAGTTCATAATGCATGAGGAAGACAAGGAAATTGAGGGTGCAACCACTACAAAGAAAGAAAGTGTTGAGATAGCAAGTCTTGACAGGGATACAAAGTTGAAGAGGAAAGAAGATAGTGAGTTGGTGAAGAAGGTTGAGATAGTGAAGGTCAAAAGTGAAATGACCTTGAAAGTTAAAGAAAAGTTTGGAAAGTGTGATGAAGACAAAGGAGAGATTAGATTTTGTAAAAGGAAAGCAAAAGAAGGTGCAAGATAGTCAAATATTGTCACATTAGAGGTGTGTAGATCTAATATAAAGGATAGTGAGATAAAGGTTTGTGAGATAGAGGAAGAAGGAGAAAAGACCCTAATGGAAGAGATGAGAGGAAGAGATAAAATGAATGCTTTAGAGTTGCCTAAGGAAAGGTAGAATTGGCCTAGTAAGGTCATAGTTGGAGAGGTAAGTTTTCCACTGATTGGACAAGAAGATGAGAGGCAACAAATGTCTGATAGAAGAGAGGATGAAAGACCTAATGGAAAAGAGGTCTTAGAGGTAGAGATCACCATATGGACATTGAATTGTCCATTAAAAGTAAATGAAGACAAGGGGAAGATAGGTACTATCATAACAAAGATGAGGAAGACTGAGAATACAATGGTATTGAGGGTAGATGGTTTAAAGACAGTGATGAAAGTAAGAGGTGGAAGATAAGAGCAAACATGTAAGTTCAAGAATGAGATTGTGTCAAGGGACAAGGAAGAGTGTGAAGTCATTCAAAGTCTTGAGGATGTCAAGATGACAAAGGTAGAAGGTGAGGATGAAAGTTTGAAACCTAATATAGAAATGGTTAAGAGTGATTTGGTTGTGGGAAGACAACCTTGGGAAAAGAAACAAATTGAGAACATGGTGAGAGAAGTACATTGTCCATTGATAGGATAGGTAGTTGATGAATATGAGAGTACAGTGATGACAAAGAGAGAGAGTCCAGTGCAGGTCAAGAAGGCAGAGAATATAATGAGTCAAGAAGAATGGAAAAGGTTGGTGCAAGAGTTTATAGAGATTGAAGAGAAAAGGGAATTTGCAATCACCCCAAGTGGTGAAGATGTGGAGGTAAAGAGTTTGAGGAAAGTCTCAATGATGGAAGAGACTAAGGAAGTGATAGGCCAAGAGAAGTCCAAATACAAAGTGTTTGCGAAGTCTCCAATTGAAGTGGAGAAGAGTGATGTTGATGTGGTTGGGACAAAGATTTGTCCTTGGATGAAAAAATTGATTGAGGGGAAGTCATATGCTTCCATGATAGAGGTTGATAAGCCTGATTGCATAGGGATTTAGAAGATGAAGAACCATAAGATGATTGTGAAGAGAAAGGGTAAGAGGAAAAGAGGGAAGGAAGTCCTTTACTACTTCCTTGTTTTGATGATTATGTTGATGGAAGTCAAGCCAAGGGTTAAGATGAAGGGGGGCAGAAAAAGTGTGGATTATTTTGCAATGAATGAAGCTGAAGAATAAAGTAGGAGTAGATGGATGGAGCTGGTGAAGACAGATCAAAGCACGAAAAATGTAGGTTCCAATTGACAATGCAAGAAGAGGACTATATTGTATGGAAAAGTTCAAGGCCAAGGTGAATATGAAGATCGAGGAAGTTGCTTCAAGAGCAGGAAGGATCATCAAAAGAGTTGAAGATCAAAGTGTTATTGCAAGTTCAAGAGTTGAAGGCTTCCAAGGGACTTGGAAATCTTTTATGGTTGGGTGAATGGTGCAGAGCAACTTATTGCTCCATTTTGGTGAATTAGGTATAGTTAGGTTGTTTGAGTCTTGATGAAGGAAAATAATGCCATGATAGGCCATAATGTAATGTTTGTATTAGTTTTGAGTCAATTTAGGTGTCATAAGGTAATGTTGCTAATGTAGCAAAAATTTGTCATGAGAAATATTGTAAAAGTGCAAAATTTGAAAATTGGAGGGAATCCCAACGGTCATGGGAAGTTGTAAGGTAGTTTTAGGCATTGGTAGGAGTTTTCTGAGATATAAATATTTTGTAAACTCGATGTGGATGGTTGTTGAAGAATTGAAAGTGAATACCAATCAAATATCTCTATTTTACAATCAATATTATCTATGTAATTCCTTCATTTCCAACCCGTGTACGGGTCCATACAGTAGGATTTTGCTTGAAAATTATTTGAATCTATTGTAGGGTGGTTTTAGCTTTGATTTGGATCCACTCTTGAGGGATTCTATTAAGTTTTAAGCAATTTAGAGGTAGATTTCTAAAACCTAGTCTGAACTTGCACATATAAGGGTTTGAAGGGTAAAATGTGTTAAAGAGGCCATTCCACCTTATGTACCTATTGCATCTCAGTGGAATGGGCTTGGTTAGTCTAGGAATAGGTGTAGGAGTGAGTATTTGGGTGTGATAAATATATTTGAAGAGGTTACTAACGCTGCCCCTATTGAGAGTTCAAAATTTAGGCCTTAAGAACAAGGCTAGAGTTGATGAATTGAAGAAATTGTTTGAGAAACAAAAAGAACTTGATGGAATTAGTGTGAGTAGGTGTATTTTGATATTTTTTGAAGGTCTACAAGGACAGGGGGGTCAAATATGAGATATGGTATGAAACCCCAGTTGAGTAGAGGGTGAAAATAGGTGAATTTGAGTGGTTTTGTGAAGGAAGCGTATAAGAATCTTGGGGGAAGCATAATTTGTGGGTGAATTAAGTTTTTACAGGCATAAATAGGAAGGTTTGAGGTGGTTTCAATTTTTTAAGTGATTGGGAGATTGGGTTTTCAATAAACCCTTGCTTGTTTGGTGAAGAATGAGGGCTTTATGAAAGTGGGTCTTAGTGAACGTGTTGTGGATCAAAAGTTGGAGAATCGGGTGTTTTGGAGGAAATTTGGTGATTGTCTAAGGATTTTGTGAGTTGGAGGAAAGATTTGATGGGTGTTCCTTTGGAAAAGTGGGCTAATTGGTGCCCTTTTCAATGCTAAAGGTTAGTTTACGTGAAGATGGTCCAAAGAGACCTAATGATATTTTGAGGTATGCTTTGTGTGGGGATAATGAGTCCCTAAAAACATGATGGGTTGGAGGATTTTTTAGAGTGTTGGAGAGATAAGACTAGACACCTAAAAATGACCTAGGCCTGCAAGCTTCATTTTTACCACTTTCGTCCTAGCATAATTAAGCTATTTAATTATGTCCTTGGTCCACATTCGACTATTGATTAAATAATTCATAATTATTTAATTAATTCATGTCATTTGTTCCTCCTTGATTATTAAATAAATAAATATTATTTATTTATTTAATACATCACTAATTATCTAAAGTCTTCCTTTGATTAAATAAATTTCATAATTTATTTAATTTCCCTTTACCATTTATGTCTTCTTGATTAATTAAATAAATTTTATTTATTTAATTACGTCACTAATTAAGTCCCCTTCTTCTAAAAAATTAAATAAATTCTTATTTATTTAATTCTGTCCATTTTCCACTATAATTAAATAATTTATTTAATTATTTAAATATTCATTAGCTTTTTCTCCCACTTAAATTAAATAAATTTGATTTATTTAATTTAGCCATTCTCTTGAATTTTGAATTAAAATCATTATTTAATTTCAAAATTCTCATTCCTCCATAATTAAATAATATCTTTATTATTTAATTACTTGCTAGTTGTCTGGAGTAAATAAATCTTATTATTTAATTTCTCCAGCAACCTCTTTGTCCGTGCCGGCCTTATCTTCCAATTTAATTTTTGACTTTTGACTTCTCATTTATGTTCGGCCGTTGATTGAATTATTTCATAATCCAATCTCCACCCTTCATTCTTACCTGTTGCCCTAATTTTGACCTAACCCTAATGCACACAGCAATATTCAATCTTAAGCATTGATCTTAGGGTTCCTGTCATCCTTTCATCCTGGCCACACGTTCAAAATTGCAATTTTTATAAAAGGGCAATTTTGACCTCATTTGGCTCTCTCTCTCAGTCTTTAGCTCTCATAGCTCATTTTGACTTCTTGCATTCTTAGTTTATGTCAATTTGCTGTCAACTTAGGTCATAGTCATTAACAGTCATAGCCATTTTAGCTCATTGTAAGGTCATTTTTATTTTCTGCAAATCCTTCAACACTTGCATAGGGCTTAGTCTTTGGTCATAGTTGCTCATAAATCTGAGGGCATTGTTATTTATCTGCAAGCTAGGAGGTGTAACAGAGGTTAATCATGGAAGGTGGAGACATAGGGTAACACTATCCCTTTTGTCTTCACCTCACTTCCATTGTACTTTGTTATTTTCATAGGATTTTCTGTTATTGTGCTAACCCCACTTTAATAATAATTTTAGGATTTTCCCTTGATTACATTGGTGAACCCGACGTTGTTAGTTCGGCTTTTCGTACGTTTTTCTTTTTGTTGTTTTCTGTTGTTTTGCAGGTACAGGTACGGATCGCCGCAACATTTTTAAAAACAGTGTGACGCATCGTATGCGTCGCGACGCATACGACACCCTTAGAGCCGCAATCGCTAAGTCACAACGCAACTGACGAACAGAACGACGCATCCGTTATTCCTCAGCCGCATATGATACCCCGAAAGCCGCATTCGAAACTCGCGCCGCAATCGTTTGGTATATCATTTTTTGTTTTCTTTCAAGTTTGCGGTTTTATTTTTTGCATTTCGGGTTGTCCAATCTTAGGTTTTTCTGTTTTCTGTCTTTTTCCTGCATATTGAACAATATTAGGTTTTCTGTCACTAATCATTTCCCGTAGTGGCTTTCTGTTTTGGGTAGAGTTTTTTGTTGTCTTCTGTTGTTTTGCAGAATACTGGTACGCATCGCCGCAAACGTCGCAACGCATCTGCTCACAGAAACGACGCAACTGCCCTGACAGACCGCAACTGAGAATTCCAGAGCCGCATCTAACATTTCGAGCCGCATTCGCAGAACCGAACGACGCAATTGACAAACCGAGCCGCATCTGTCTGGTAATACCGCGCCGCATTTGTCTGGTAAACTTTTCTGTCAGTTTTTAGGTTTTAATTGCCGAATTTCAGGTTGTTTCTGTTTTCTGGTTTTCTGTCTTTTTCTGTGTTGGTTATTCCTGCATGTTAACCAGGTTAGATATTTTGTGTTACTAATAGTTTCTTGCAGCGTGTGGCGATCCTTTTTCGTGTGTCCAAGACCATCACATCCAAAACTACTAACTCATTGTTTGCAGATTCGCATGTCAAAGAAGGAGAGAACAAAACAGTGTGTTTGTTTATTTCTAGCTTAGCAAACTTTGAATTTGGTGCTTTTAAAAAGAATGATGTCTTTCATGCTTGAGTGTGTTTGTGGAGTGGTAGGTGAGTATGCTCTCACTTGGTGAAAAACCCTATGACCTAAAACCGCACTCCATTCCTTTTAGCACCTACCCCTTCAATGCATTCGCATAACGGGCATCCTCTCCCCCTACATTTGTGCCATCCCTGCAAGAGAAACAAGCTACCCACTCTGTGAACTTGGGCCCCGCTCGGGGAAAAGTACTCACCCCCAGACTCCAATCGCACCCAGCGACAATCGGTACCCGCATACAAGCGGCCCTTAAAAGCTCCGAATCACTTGCTACGGTCTCTACCCAGATGATCCAAAATTTTACGGGATCACCTGCCCCAACCGCCCACCAAACACCCTTGGTCTTGGCGTCCAACCGCCTCTATTAATGCTGCTTGACATAAAGGCACATCGTCCGAAGATTACCAACAATACTGATCCCCTGAGCAGAGATAAAGAATTCTTGGGATGCCACGCTACCCAATGAATCCAAATTTGGTGTGATCGAATGACGTTAATGAGCCGTGGAGGGGAGCCAATGCCACCAAAATTCTAAGCTATCCGATCTCGAGAAGGAAAGGTGTTCATCACCAATCCGGGGTATAACTGGTGGGCTATATCAAGTATACAAACCCAAGGCCTAGTGGCCTTTCTAGGATTGTGCTTATCTCATGTGTGTTTGGTTATCCCTTAAAACGCTGTGTTTGTCAAGTGCATTCTGGTTTTGTCACAGTCCAAACAAAACAGTCATCAAACAGATCAAACACTCCCATCAACATACCATGAAAATCACTTTGAAACAAAACTGTCATATCAGTCGAACCGCAACTGACATTCTGAAACGCAACTGCCTGATAAACCGCATCTGAAGTCTTAAACGACGCATCTGTTAAACAGAGTCGCATCTGACAGTCAGAAAGCCGCAAGTGAAACATTGAACCGCATCTGTAGGCGTCGCGACGCATCTGTTCACCTAAAAACCTTATCTGTTAAACAGAGTTTATCTGACAGTCAGAAAGCCGCAAGTGAAACATTGAACCGCAATTGCTTAACTGCGACGCAATTGCTAAACTGAGACGCATCTGCCTGTCAAACCTTTTAAACTGCACAGTCAAAACCAGAGACCTCCAAACTGTCAGCCATTTGTCAAACTCTGTCATCAGAAGGATTCTGCCAGAAACCCAATTTGAAATTGCTCAAAGTTTTGTCCCTTAGCTTGCATTGATCACCTTAGGTTTCATACCTCACCCCATTTAGTATCATACATTCAGCATTACATTGTCCCTAGGCTCATATCTTGCATACTTAGGAGTAGGCAAATCTCAAGCACCCCTTAGCAAAATCATTGTTTTCGAAATTAGACCCTTTTGGACCAAGTCATCAAACATCCTTTTAGTCATTGTCCTCTTTGGTGAGATTTCTTCCAACTCAAAAGTCTAGTTAGGAAGACTCATTAGTCATCTTGTCACCTTGTCATTAACAACAAAGTCCTCTAGCAGTCCACATCGAAAACAAAGTTCAAGCTAGAAGTGCTTAGATAGCCTCATTTTACATTGCATCCACATTGCATACCTTACTCACAAAAATTCAAAAACAAAAAAAAAAAACAGTGGTCATTTTAGTCGTCAATTTGAACCTTAGACTTCACCTAGTGTCATACTTGCATTTAGTGGACATCCCCTTTGAGCAAGCTCATTTATGGTCGAAACCAGACTTCAAAAGCAAAAAAGACAAATGGAAAACTTCATGCCAGATCCCAACAGTCCTCCACATGACTCAAACTGGACCGCGAATGATCCCTTTACCAATCTAGACAATCAACCTCTAGTGACAACACAATCCTTACCTAACAACTCATTCGAGCGCTACATGCAAAGAGATGAAAATGGTCAACTCCTTCAAGAACACATAGAAGCATTGACACAAGACCCAGAGGCCTACCAGTTGGCTGAAACAATAGCACGTCACGATAGGGACAGATTCGTAGCTATGCTCTTGAGTGAAGGAGCTAGGTTACCACCAGGATTTGACATTAACACATTACATGATCCTAATGCCAACAATGTTCACAACATCTCACACAGTGGTCAAGTTCTAAATACTACAAGCAACATCCCTTTTGGCACAACGACATTGCATACCACATCCAACATCCCAAACATCTCCAATATAATAAACGCTACATCTATTGGGGGATCACAGTCATCCACAACATCCACAACACTACCCCAATTAAATACAACCTCTCTTGGTTCCGTGACATCATCGGCAAATCATTCCAATCCTCCTGTTATCCCAACAGCAAATACCACAGGGGCATCATCAAGTCATCACAACTCCCCCTTGACAACTACACCTACTACCATGAACACAACCTCAACAAACGCATTCAGTAGCAGTTCACAACATCCTTTGGGAGGACCCACAGGACGTATCTTCATACAAGGACAACAACAAAACGTTAACACGACAACACAGTCAAACGTCACTACCTCCCAAGGTACAACTGCCAATGTGCCCCTTGTGCAAAATCAGCAATTCACACAAAGTGGCCAACTGACTCAACCCATGACATCGTTAGTACATCATAACATTCCTGGTCACAACATCCCCCAAATAATGACACGCATAGCTGGGGGACATATTCCAACATACTCATCCAACGTTCACACTCATCAACATGCACCTAGTCACAACTTTCAATACCAACAACACACATCATACGTACCACAACAACCCATACCGCCACAATACACCTATACTCACGCAAGAACACCTGGTGTACCAGGCAATCCAACGTATGGACATGTCAATGACCCCACCATAGATGAACTCAAAGCAACAGTGCGGGATATGGCGAAGCAAATGCAAAACATGCTCATTACGGGTGGGAAATCCGAAATATCATATGACTTGGACGTATACCCATTCGACACAAACTTACGTATGCCTGCATTTCCGCCAGGATATGTGTCACCCAACTTCACTAAATACAAAGGCAAAACAAATCCCATTGAACATCTTCGCGAATTCGCAACTAACTGTATGGATATCGCCTACGAACCCACATACCTGATGAGACTCTTTTCCAAAAGTTTGGCGGGTCAAGCCCTTGAATGGTTTTCAACACAAAAAGATATCCAATCATGGGATGAGCTCAAAAGGAGGTTCCTAAAAAATTACGCATACAATATTGACATGGACACCTCTATCACTAGCTTGTGCAATCTCACACAAGAAGAGTCGGGTGAGACATTTATCCCGTTCTTCCAAAAATGGAGAAGCCTCGCTAGTCGATGTCACATTGACATTCCTGAAAGGGAAAAGGTCGACATGTTTGTCCAAACACTTCTAGGTCCCCTCAAATTCGCATTGCAAATACATTGTTGCACAACCTTCACAGAATTAGTGGAAAAGGGGGTCCAAATTGAGAAAGCCCTTATTGCAAAGGGAGAACTGAAGTATGGCTCCAAAAATACAAACACCAACACACCCGCTGACAAAAACAAATATTGGGTCAAGAATAAACATGTCACAAACGATGGTGTTGTAGACGCCAAGACTGCAAGTCCCGTATTGGCTCTGAAAGGGGTACAACAACAAAATAGACCAACAACGACATCGACACCTCCCCCTAATGCTCCTTCGAGCAATCAAAATGGTCAAAACCGTCAAGGACAATATCGTCAACCAAGACAATTCCCTAGGGGTCGCACATACACCAATTTAGGTGAACCCATTGCAGACGTCCTCAAGAAATGCATTCAACATGGGTCATCACACTTCCGGAAATAAAACCTTATGACCCCGGACAATTCAAACCAGCATGGTGGGATGACAACGTAGTTTGCGAATACCATCGGGTCAAAGGGCATACAACCTCCAACTGTAGACAACTGAAAAACGTAATTCAAGACCTTATTGACAATCACACTATCGAAGTAGGTGGATCGCAATTCAATTCCAACTCGGATCATACTATACACAAGAATCCACTGCAGGATCATGGTCCCCATAATGCTTCCACTTCAGCTAACTTCACCCGAGCCAAGTACGATTACTCTGGGGGACCAATAATAAATAATGTTAGAACAGACGAGGAATACATCCACACCATCACGATCAAGAGAGCACCACAGTGCAATGCTACTACGCGAAGTGGCAAGGTCACTATACCCAATCCGCCTCCCCCTAGACAAGCCAAGATTATTATAGGAGGCCCATCTGCTAAGCAATCACAACCAGCTCCATCAGCTAAACAACCAAAACCTGTCTCAACCCCACAACCGGGAAAACCGAAAAGTCAGTTCAATCTCATCGACCAACTAGGAAAGACTCCTGCGCAAATATCTATCCTTGAGCTGCTTCGCATTTCTCCCGCACACAAAGAAATCCTGGATAAAACTCTCTTAGAGTCGTCGGTCCCAAAGGACATCGATGTCAATCAGTTTGAAACTATGGTGGGATATCTCACCACGCCGCACCATGTCACCTTCTCAGATCAGGATTACTCATCATCAAAAACCAATCACAATGATGCGTTACACATAGAAGTTTTTGTTCACAAGCACAAGGTTAGACGGGTTTTAATAGATGGTGGAGCAGGGTTGAATATATGCTCCCTTAAACTGGTTAAGGCTCTTGGATTCTCTGATGCATGTGTAGACCCAACAAAAAGCATAGTGATCAAAGCATATGATGACGAGGAACGCTCTTCGCGAGGTGTTATCTCTCTCCCTATCAGAGTGGGACCACTCATTGTCGACACAACTTGCCAGGTCCTGGATTTAGAACTACCATATAACATTTTACTTGGCCGTCCATGGATCCACGCTTTGAAAGCCGTTCCG
The DNA here is from genome assembly GCA_007258455.2 of Sequoia sempervirens. Taxonomy (NCBI): domain Eukaryota; kingdom Viridiplantae; phylum Streptophyta; class Pinopsida; order Cupressales; family Cupressaceae; genus Sequoia; species Sequoia sempervirens. Next base: position 4,792 of record VDFB02273627.1, on the reverse strand, counting down.
TCAACTTACCACCAATGCCTCAAGTTCCCTTTTGACGGTACAGAAATCACCATATACGGAGACCCCGACCCTTTCCAATATTGTACCAATTTAAGGGGTGTCTCTGAAAACCAAGTACCTATTAACCGGGAAGCACCTGGCTCCTCGTCCAAATACATCGACCCTTCCATGCTCGGGTCATCTTCCACATCTACTCCATCCACGTCTTCGGACGTATCACAACCCTCCACCAACCTTAAGCCCGAACCAACTGATAGAATCCAGGACCTTGGCTGCGGAGAGTTCAAACTAAATACAGCATACAGCATAACTACAATACCTACTCCTCCAAAGATATATGGTCGACCATGTTTCAGAATGGAACCGCAAGAAACATTCAAAGTTCCACCGAATACAGTCTTCATCAAGTGGGGAGACATGAGTGATGAAGATCTTACCGACATCACAGGATGGATCTACAAGGACACAGTCTCACTACCTCCACTACCAGTCCAGAAATATGGCAAGGGTTACAATATCATGAAGGCTAAAGGCTACGATGGTACTAGTGGTCTTGGCAAAAATAAAACTGGTCGAAGAGAACCCATAGAAACTTTCCAAATCCCGAAGTATCTTGGACTAGGGTTTAGATCACTCGAGGCTGACGATCGACGTACCCATGAACTTCCTAATGAGCGAATACATGCTTCTGAAAGTGTTGAGACTACTGAGGAATACCTAAATGAAACAGACTCTCACGAGTGGGAATTTGGTTCCGAACGATCCCTAAGTGACTGTTGTCTTGATGACTTGTTTGTCGAACCAGGGGAATTGACCTCTGAACAACGATTTTGGCAAACATTCAAAATTGAGCAGGCACCAAACAGTCAAAACCCCACTACCGTGTCTCATGACACGCAACAGCCACCATCCGAACCCCCTCAGTCTAATCTATCCGAAGTATCAGATGACATTGATAACCAGGGCTCTCAAACCTTCACCCCTTATTATGATAACGAACATGACACTAGTGAAGGAGAATACTGGATAGAGTCCGATGTCGAGTTGGATGATGATAACCTCATCTACAACGTCAACGCATCCATTTGTATGCTATCGGCATCCTCACCCGAATTCACTAGCCTTGACGATGGCATTTCCTTAGTCTATCCTGAACTAGTCGATTGGGACCAACAAGGACCGCCAGTTCTGGACACATTCCAAAATGATGAAGCCATTGCTGAATTCATGGGATTACGTGAAGGCATACCAAGTGGCGATCACAAATCAGGATTTTCTATTGATCTAGACTGCACGGCATATTTCGGTGAGATGGTTCAGTCCTCTAGTCGCAAAAGTAAAAATAAAGTAAAAAATGAAACGTCTCTAGGTGAAAACCGAAAGGCACCTCTTGACGGTAAAATAGTAAAAACAAAGGACGTATCTGCGGGTGAAAACCTCTCGGAGGCGCCCAAAGATGGAGGACTGGACTTTCTCCCCGTGCAACAGGAGAGATCGGCCATGCTTGTTGAGGACACCATAGAGGATAACATTTCGACTCCAGAAGACCCCAAGATGGTCCTATTTGCGGCATCATTGACTGATGAAGAGAAACCGGAATTTCATAAATTCTTTGCAGAACGGAAAATAAACTTTGCATGGTCCTACACCGACATGCCAGGATTGGACCCCAAACTGGTTCTACATCATCTGCCACTAGTACCCAATGCTAAACCAGTCAAGCAGAAGTTGCACAAAATGCACCCACAAGTTGCTCTATTGGTTAAGGCAGAGTTAAAGAAATTACTGGATGCCGGATTCATAAGGTCTATAGATTATGCTGAATGGATTTCCAACCTAGTACCGGTGACAAAGCCAAATGGACTAATTCAGGTATGTACAGATTTCTGGGACCTAAACAAAGCATGTCCAAAGGATGACTTTCCTTTGCCCAACATTGACATCATAGTTGATTTAACTGCAGGACACGAGATGCTATACCTCATGGATGGTTTCTCTCGGTTATAATCAAACTGCGATTGCTCCCCCGGAGGACCAACACAAAACAAAGATTACTGCCCATGGGTACACATACCGCTAAACCGCCTTCGGCCCAAAAATGTGTGCCACATACCAAAGGGCTATGACTACGATCTTCCATGATATGATGCACAATATAATGGAAGACTATGTAGATGATTTATTGGCCAAATCAACAACAAGGAAAGATCATTTGAAGGTACTTGACAAAATTTTCAAGAGACTAGAAGAGTACAAGGTTCGGTTGAACCCTAAGAAATGTGTTTTTGGGGTCACGTCAGGTAAGCCATTGGGGTACATAGTTTCCCGAAGAGGCATAGAGGTCGATCCGGCCAAGGTTAAAGCAATCATAGACATGCCTCCACCCAGAGGGATCAGTGAACTCAGAACCCTACAAGGCAGAGTGCAATCTATTCGCCGCTTCATAGCTCAATCGGCAGATAAGTGCCACCCATTCCAGTATTTGTTACGCAAAGGTGTCCCCTTTGTATGGACAGATAAATGTCAACAGGCCTTCCAGCAAATTAAAGATTACCTGCTATCACCGCCAGTCCTCATGTCGCCTATTCATGGAAAGCCATTAATTCTATACATCTCAACCACTAGTTCAGCACTGGGGGCATTACTGGCTCAAAATGATCATGAAGGGAAAGAAAGAGCAGTCTACTACATCAGCCGCACACTGATCGGTTACGAGCTGAATTACACATACATTGAACGTGCATGCCTCGCAGTTGTCTTTGCAGCCCAAAAACTAAGGCATTACATGCTCAATCATCAGACACAACTAGTTGCCAAAATTGACCCATTGAAATACCTATTAAGTCGAGCAGCGTTAACAGGCCGATTGGCAAAATGGGTCATGATCCTAAGTGAGTATGACATACAGTATGTTGAACGCAAGGCGATAAAAGGGCAAGTAATAGCAGATCAACTGGCAGATGCGCCAATGCAAGCCTCTCATCCATTGGTAACTGACTTTCCTGACGAATCCATTTTTCACACGGAACCAGCAACACCATGGAAACTGTATTTTGATGGGTCCCACACTGGTCATGGCTCAGGGGCTGGAATCTTGTTCATCACACCACAAGGGGATTCAATTCCTAAGTCATTTCGAATTGCTTTCCCTTGCACAAACAACATTGCCGAATACGAAGCACTAGTTACAGGTCTCAAGCTGGCAATCAAATGGAAAATTCAGACATTACTTGTATTCGGGGATTCCCAGCTGGTAATCAAACAAGTGAATGGTGACTATGAAACAAAGGATGAGAAGTTGCTTCCTTACAAGAGGATGGTGGACAGTTTCCTAACATACTTCCAATCAGTGTCTTTTGAACAAATCCCCAGGGTACAGAATAAGGCAGCAGACGCAATGGCTACTATTAGTTCTCTCTTGGACATCCCTAAAAATGTGTCGCAATTTGAGTTCCTAGTAGAACAACTGTTGATACCAGCATATGATATCCCAGAGTCGGAAATGGTTTGTGAACTTGTTGGTCCCCACTCTCCTTGGTATCAGGACATTTATGACTATCTAAAGACTCACACCCTTCCATCAAACCTATCCAATAACCAAAGGAAGTCCTTTATTAGAAAATCTGCAAGGTATGCCATTATCAGTGACACCCTATACCGCCGTAGTTTCGACAGTACCCTCCTTAGATGTCTTGACACCGATGAAGCATGTACGACCTTACGAGAAGTACACGACGGTATATGCGGATCTCATTCGAGTGGTCCTACTCTGGCTAAGAAACTAACAAGACTTGGATATTATTGGCCGACAATGGAAACAGATGCAATAGAATATGTCAGAACCTGTCGCAAGTGTCAGATCCATAGTGATTTGATCCATGCTCCAGCACAGGAACTTCGGCCAATCACTTCTCCGTGGCTCTTCGCTCAATGGGGACTCGACCTCGTGGGTAAGATCCATCCAACTTCCTCCAACGGCCATAAATTCATTATCACCACCACTGAGTATTTCACAAAGTGGATCGAAGCCATTCCATTGACATACATTACGGGCAAACAAATATCAAAGTTTATCCTCAATTACATCATTTGCCGGTATGGCCTCCCACAGTCTATCATCACTGACAACAGACGTCCGTTCAAAAACCAAGACGTACGTGAGTTATGTGAGCGATTCCATATCCAACACCACTTTTCATCCCCATACTACCCCCAAGGAAACGGCCAAGCTGAGGCGTCGAATAAAACCATTATCAAGATCCTTAAAAAGACTGTCAATGACGCTGGCCGCGATTGGCACGTACAACTTAACCCTGCTTTGTGGGCTTACCGAACTAGCATTCGTACGCCTACGGGAGCTACCCCATTCGCCCTGGTTTTTGGCGCGGAAGCTATCTTACCCATTGAGGTCGAAATTCCTTCACTACGGGTCTCTTTGAAGGGTCTAGCTAATGAAGAGGAATATCGACAATCACGCTTGCACGAGCTGGAAATGCTGGACGAAAGAAGACAAAACTCGCTGAATCACCTCCAAGCATATCAAAACCGCCTTTGTCGCAGCTACAATAAAAAGGTCATGGTCAGAAAGTTCAACATTGGCGACCTGGTTCTCATGCAAAACCCTAAGAACCAATCAGACAGAGAAAAGCCAGGAAAGTTTGAACCAAACTGGCTGGGTCCATATATCATCATATCTTCTTTTGGTTCTGGAGCATATCAACTGGCGACTCCAGATGGGGAACAATTGACCGAACCCATCAACAGCTTACACCTCTGAAAGTTCTACGCATAG
>VDFB02273625.1:0-31449 GCA_007258455.2 Sequoia sempervirens | reverse complement strand
TATATTTTTGCATGAAATTAGATTGAATATCAAATTTTTTATACTCTATTCTAAAGCACTGTGTATGTTCAAATTACAATAAAGAAGGATAGTTCAATTGCATGATTTTTTGAGTTAGCATTTAAAGGAGACAATTATGGATCATAGTAGCTCAAGCAAGGGCCACTTCAGGTACTAAAAAATCCATGTTAGCTTAGATGATTAGTTATATTGTGAATTATAATATTTGAATTATAGTTTCCAATTCACATTACATTGAATGCTATACTATGATTTCAGAATTGGAGTTTTTGATTTACATTTTATTAAATGGTAGTAAGTGATTAGTTGAATTAGGTCACATTGCAACATAGAGAGGCACTAGTTATAGAATATGAAAAGATAAGTACTCATAGTAGTTCCTAATATCATTAAGAGTAAGTAGTAATTGCTTACCTTGTTCTTTAAATAGGAGTTATTTTAAGTTAGGAAGATTTTAAATGAATTTAATCTTTTTCAATTACATGTACTCAGTCAAATAAGAAGTCTAGGATTCTCAACTACATATATAGTACCAACATCATCTCAAGTTTACAATTCCCTAGTTGATAATTTAATTAAGCCCCCTTTTGAATAATGAACTACTTAATTTTGTGTGGGATTTGTAGGTCTAATGAGTTGCATGTATTCTATCTACATTAGTTAATTATACATAAGGGGAAGCTCTATAGAGTCCAAATAAGGTGACATGAAAAAGTGAGATGTCTCCCAAGTGAGCTTAGAGTAGTGTGAATATGACCCTCTTAGATAGGGTACAATCTAACTAGTTTAACAATGTCTCTTTTCACACTAACACCCCCTTAAGTGAAACTAAGGTAGAAAGCTAAACACTGAAAAATATGAGTCTTGACAACAAGGCTTGATAAGGTACTCATGTACACTAATGATCTCTCATAAATAGATAAAAGGAGAAAACTTAGTGGAAACAAAAACCGCTTTGCAAAAGAGAGAAATTAGAACGAAATACCTCCTAAAAAGATTTCCCATGAAGATAGAAACATGAAAAGACAAAGAACTCATGAAGCATGTCAAAGCTATAAAATTTTCCAAAGATGATGGTGTCTGTTAGAATCAACAAACCTCCAAAGAATGTAGATCAAGGTAGGAGACAAAAAAATTGGATGAATGAACCTATAGTACATTACCCAACCATGAATACACATATGACACAAAGGAAAAACACACTTTGTGAAGTTGAAGATGCAAATAATATTATGATCAATGAGAAAAAATGAACAATGCACCACTGACCCATAGTACACTACTAAAATGTACATGGTGCTCTACATAAGTACTAAAATCTCACAAAATATGATCAATTGAAAAATTCCCCCATAAGAGAGATAAAGATAGAAGGTCCACATGACCCCCAAAAAATTAGAAGGTTGATTCATTGATTTATTGAAACCAATGAAGCATTAGCATAACATTGTGATAATACCCCCTTAATGCTGACAAGAAAGAGGTATAGGTAGATCAACTAAAATCGGGCACAAAAGTGTGCATATAAATGTAGAAGTAATATTAGGTCTAATATGATGTACAAGCAACTAAAAAAGGTACACAAAAATCCAAGGCACACATGCATGGGGCAAGAATCACTAGGATTCATTATTGTGATGAAAAGAATGAAGGCACTTCATAGCCTCCCATTACACTTGATAATTTAGTGCAGGTACAAAAGAGGCACATTAGATGTGTGAAATTTCAAGTTGATGTCATGGGGTCAAAAATGAAGACATAAACTAAGAATGCCTTACAAACCTCAAAAAATGACAAAAACATGAAAATGAAAACCCCATTATTCAAAACATTATCCCCACAATTTTTTTATAGTGATATGACACTTTATCTTAGTGTATTTATAGTTTCCACAAAGTGAATTTGATGTGTATATTTATAATTGAAAATTCTAGAATATATTCAAGAAAAACTATCATCACAATTGGGTAGGGCTCAAAAAATAATTAGATTAAAAAAAATACCCAAAAAGAAGTTTGTATGAGCCCAAATGAGCCCTCTGAAGTTCCAAGAACAAAAAACTATGCAAGGTGACCTCTAAGAATTACTGGTTTTAGAGAAATCCATACATTGTAGTAAAAAAAACGAAGACACATATGACACAAAGGAAAAACACACTTTGCATCTATAGGTTTGTATAGAGGCAGATACATTCTCACTCGGGTGGATATGCTCATAGAGGCAGATACACTTTGCACTTGGGTAGATCTGTTATCACTTGGGCAGATCCATTAACACTTGGGTAGATTAATTATCTACTGGGAGGCTTTGCAAAATTTTGGTAAGATCTATGATCACTTGGGAAAATACATAATAATTTGGGTGAATACGTGATCTTTTAGGCGGTTTTACAAATAAGTTTACACAGGGGCGATTTTTCTCTACTCTTGAGCGATTTTGAGTCTCCTTAGGCAATTTTTCTTTGTTTTTGGGTGATTCCACTCTTGGGCGAATCTATGACAATTCAAGGGAAAATTCGCTATGCTCTTGGGTGACTATGCTCTCTGCATCAGTGACTACGTAAGATATAAACAATCTCCTCTAGGTAAAATTTTTACATTTCCCCTCATCTTTTGGCTTTCCCAACCCCCTTTTGGTTAAAATTCATTTTATTTTGATCACTTTTGGTATCTAATCATCTTGTCATGAAGCTTGATATAATTTTCCAAAGACAACGATCATAAACTACTAACATATCTTCTACAAGTTCATGATCAAAGAAATTTTTATCACTAATATATGCACACTTCAGTTTCTAAAGGTTCAATTTATTGTGTGCTTTGTTTGGTATCATTTGTTAACATATTCTCTCCCCTTGCACCATTAAGTGAGCCTAAGGATCAAAAATCAGAAATCGATGCAAGTCTTGTGTTGTGTATACTTAGGAGTGCTAGCTTGTGTGTATGCTCTCCTTGCACTTCATGCGAGCTTGGATATCATAAATTCCTAGCATATCCTTCCCTTTAGGAGGAATTATTGGGGATTTCATCACCCCATGGAATGACCTCAACCATGTGAACCAATAGGGTATATAAAGGGGGGAGAAAAAAATTTGCACCTCAATCTAGTCACATCATGTTTAGTGAAGCTTTTCTATTTGCATGATACCAAGATAGGAGTGTGAGGTTGGTGTGAAAGACTCATATTACACTCTCAACCCACACTTGTGACACACTAGTATTCACGGTTGTGCCTCACATACCCTCCTGGTATTTAGAGGATGCACAAGATCACTTGTTTGAGCCTAGCATAAGACCTTTCAATTGTTGATTAGTGTGGTGCAAGGTACATTATCGTGCTTGAAGCTACTCACCATATATCTACTTGAGTAAAGATAGAAGCTCTTTGGGAAAGGTCTTAGAACCTCCAAAGAAAGGGAAAGGGTGAGCACTTGTGAAACTAGATCCCTATCTATCAACTCTAGAAAGAGAAGTTTTCACACTAATCTTGGGATATTAGCCTTTAGCCAATGAGGCTACACTAAGTTAACACACCTACTTGATTAATCTAGTCTTGCAATTTTTGATGTGTCTTATTGTGATTACCAACACATATCTTCATTCTATCCCATCATCATCCATCTTGTGTTTTTGTGATTGCAATCTTTGGTCCTTTTTCCTTCTCTATCCAGACACCCTTAAGTTACTTTGCTCTGCACTTGGATGGATATGCTCTCTATTGGGTGAATCACCTTTTTTATTGGGTGGATCTACCCAGGTAGTCATCTTTATTCTTTTTCCAGTCACATCCCTACTATGTCCAGTCACTCTTGGGCAACTCTGCTTTGCACTTTGATGGATCCATTCTCTCTTGGGCGAATCTACTTTGTTCTTGGGTAGATTTTCCTAGGTATTCATGTCCCTACTCTAGTCATATTAATCTTTTGGTGAATCTGCTCCTTCTTGGGTGAACCCACCTTGGAATTATTGTCAAATCCATTATTCTATGTTGGGTGATTCTGCCTCTACTTGGGTGAATCCACTTTGTTCTTGGGTGATCTCTCTCTTGGGTGATTTTGTTTCCTCTTGGAAAAATCTATGTTGTTCTTGGGTGGCTCTGTAGTCCATACAAAATCCATATAGCAAATCCTTCCTATCATGCATAACCAATGTCCCCCTGAGTTCAAAATCACAATCAAATAAGTTTTTCACTTCATATCCAACTATAAACAAGCACTTTTGTCTCATCAATCCACCATAAACTTATTCAAAACACCATCCCCTTTGAACAAGGATTTATCTAAACCCATCCTATCAACATCTGAATCATCCACAATCCAAAATCTAACCTCGGATACTTAATCAAGATCCTAAATCCTAATCAATCATCCATCATGATGCTTTCTTGGGGAAATTTTCTATCCCAAGTTAGTAATCTCTCAATCAAGTTATTTCACCTCGAGCCAGAGGTATAGTTTGCATCAATATCTTCTCTTTTTTGAGAACTTAGCTTATCTCATGTAGGAAATTCCTCCAATTAAACTTTGACATAGGATCTCAACCATAGTTGAGAGGATATTATCATTTCATCCATCCCTACAATCACCTCATCAATTTAATTCCATCCTTGAACATTAGGAGGCCCTCCCACCATATCATCAAAATAATCCTAATCTAAGCTTAAACTAAATCATAATCTAAGCCTACTCTAAATCCCAACTTGAGATTTAGTACATTGATATCTGAGATCTTCTGATATTGAAACAATTCTTATGGTCCCTTCTTCCATGTTCTTCTAATCCATTCCATTTACCTTATAATCATCTATTCTCATTTCTTACATCCATGCCCATCTAATCCAACATCATGAATCCTTATCCTCCCCTAACAATACCAAAAATAGTAATCAAGGAAAATCCTAATTATATTGAGGATGATGATGAAAGTCTTGTTGATCAAGACGAGTATGAAATAGACCCCTTTGATGCCATCATTACTATAAATATTTCCCCAAGCGTCTTCCAAAATCCAAGCAATCATCCAAGCTATCCCATCATGCCTCCATGCACACCCATTAGAAATCCTTATGCTACCTTTGACAAGGGAATTCAATTAGATCCCCCATCCACATCTCCCTCTTATCTATCACTCATATCTCCCTCTCATCCAATATCCATACCTCCATCTTCTCCCCTAGTCATATCTCAACCTTCATCTTTACACAAAACTATCACCTTCATCCCTAATCCAAATCCACCATCCCATTATCCCCCAAACCAGAATCTTAATCCTCCAGTCCATGATCCCAATCCTTCATCTACTCCTAATATTTTATCCCATCTCAATCCACCATCCATTTCCTGATATCTCAACCCACCATCCACTTCCTTCTACCTCAATCCACCATCCACGTCCTCATATCTCACTACATCTTCTAATCCCTCATACCTTAATCCTCCCTCCAATCCATCATACTTCCATCCTCCATCTAATTTTGATCCCCCCACTACTCCTAATCCTCCACCTACTCTTAGTACTCCATTCATTCCCAACCCAACATCTAATCCTAATTGTCCACTCCATAATCCTAATCATCCCACTACTCCCCCTCTCCCATCTAACCCTAATCCTTCACCTATTCCCAACCCTCCACTTAAGCCTAAAACATACAATTATCTCATTATATATGTCATCCAAGGACTCCTAGCAAAGAAGTCATCACCAAATCCACTTCCCAAAGTGGTGGAGTCATTTCAACCCACTCCACCAAGTATATTCATTAGTGATGAGTCCCTTCTCCATTGTGCACCTATCGTTCCTCTTCCCACCCCTAACACCATCCAAACCATTGAAGCCATCAAACCCATCAAATCCTATCTCCTAATCCTAGTATTGTCTAACCCATCAAAACCACCCAATCCCAATCCCCATCTCCTACTCTTATCATTATCCAAACCCAACCCCATGACCCCCATGACTCATCTATCCTTCTATCTACCCCATATGAGGATTCCATCCAACACTCCTCCGCCATCCCACCAACCACACAAGTTGAAGCATGCCAAGACATTGTTCCAAAACATACCAATACATTCCCTCATCCAAATCAAGATCCTACCATCCCATCTAATCCTTCTCATAATCCCTTATCATCCCCTCACCAAAATCAAGATCCTATCATCCCACTTAATTCTTCTTATGATCCCTTATCACCCCCTCCTCCAAATCAATATCCTACCATCCCATCATCTCCGTGTCACAATCCTTCATCAATGCCTACCCACACTATCCCAACACCACCTCCATATCCCCTTGGTCCTCTTACATTCACCCATGGTGGTTCTCTTGCAACAGAAGAATAAAGCATATCCATCACCCATCCTCCTCCACCTAATAATGGACTCGCATCATGCTTCCAAAATAATAAGCATCCTACTTTTTTAAAAAATCTCAATACCATGAACTATCAAGGAAAGGCTTAGGCCTTCATAACCAAGGTATATTAGATTCCATCCATATCAATCAAATTTCATGTGCACAAGGCCTTGGATATATATTGAAAGTCTCACAATCCAAAAATGTTGGTACAACATTCATACATCCTAAGTGGGCCTCTTCCAAAAGAACAATGTCAGGTGCTTATCATCATTCCTCCCAAACATTTGTTTACATCCCTCCTCCATCATACACACCTAAAGAAATTATTGTTATCCCTCCATCCTCCAAATCCATTTTAGGTCCCTATGTCCCACAATCCCCCATCACACATCCTCCATCTACTACCCTCATATTCCAAAATCCCACCCTTCATCTCATATCATTCCTCCCCTCATCCACCGACCACCTATCCTTGTCACACATCATAAACATTTCACTCCAATCATCCCAAATCAAGATCAACAAAGGAATACCTCCATAAACATCATCCAAAATACTTCATCCATGCACCATCTCCAAAATCCTACCACTATCACCCCATTCATATTCTCTCAATATCATCCATCTCCCTGCACCCATACCATTGCCATTGGAAACAATTTGGATGCTAAAATAAAAATGTATGCAACCAAACATCCACATGGATCTAAACATCACCCAATCCCCTCAAAAATACATGAGGAAGAAAATAAAAATCCAATCCAAAATCCAAATCAATCCCAAAGGCCACAAAGGCCCACCATTTAAGTAAAAAATAAAGCCATGTGGATCCCAAAATGAAAAGATTCAATCCATTCAAACAAACAATCCATAATGGCATCCAATGTTGCTAATAAAAAAGCTATGTGTCCTCATCCTCTATCTCTTAAATCCATTTTGGGTCCCTATGTCCCAAAATTCACTATCCCAACTCCATCATCCTCGCATTCTCCATCCATTTCTCCTTTTGTCATTCAACATCCATCACAATATGGGCCAATGTTGGTCCTAACAACATCCCCCCATCACACATCCCCTACATCATTCCATCCATACACTTTCCAACATCCCATCCATTATCCCAAATATCTCCCCCATCAAAGAACCCCTTTAATCCATGCCTTTGCATAATTCACCTATCCTTATAAGGTTGTACCAACATTTAATAATCACTCCAAATGGGATCCTATTACCTTGGTATGGAACTAAATGGTTGAGTCCTTCCTTCATCTCTTTATCACCCATATTCAAAATCCAATTATCAACATCCCTATCCTCATCCATCTCCATCCACACACTAATCCAAAAATTAAAAAAATCAAGAAAATCCAAAAAATACAAAAATTCAAAAATCAAAACAAAATAGTAAAAAGAAAAATTTGTCCAATGGTGAAAACTTGGAAAATAGGCACCTGGGACAAGTACCATGATGAAAACTTGGAAAACAGGTATCATATGTATATCCCCCATCCATTTTCTCTCCACACTTGGGGGCAACTTCATTCTAAGCATCCCCATCCTTCATCTCCTCCATCCAACCTATCTTACCCATCCTACCTATCATATTCCATTTATCTCAATCCTTCCATCCTTCTTGTGATCTTGATACAAATAGAGGAAAATATATATAAATTCTTTGGACCTCTCTTGGCATACATTCCCTCTATACACACACTACCATCTTCCTTATCCACCCATCATGCTATCATCCATCTACCTTCCTTATCCACCTATCATGCTATCATCCATCTACCTTCTTTATCCACCCATCATGCTATCATCCATCTACCTCCCTTATCTTCCCATCTTCCTATATACCATCTCTCCTACCTCACAACACATGACATATCTAGAGTGGGGCATTGCATTCATTTGTGACATAGTCCTTGGAAATCACATCCATTCTTTTCATCCATCAAACCAATCTTACTCATCCCCTATCCATCAATCCATCTTCCTTCATCTTATCATCCTTCCATCTCCAAATCCTTGTCACCCAATCCCTTCATCCAATCATCCTTCCATCTCCCCATCTTTATCTCCCTATCCTACCTCCATGCAGTCCATCCTACCATCTCATCCCCGTATCCCATAATCCCTTGTCATTAGTATCTTTCTATAGGCTAAACCCATGCAAACCAATGCCATCTATCTCACTATAATCACTACTACCTCTTTTATATCCACCTAATCCATTATTGCTTCCCATTGAATCCATCTTGTTGTCATTTGGCTAACTATCCCATTATTGAGCTTCATGTAGTCAACATCCTCTTATAAATATTGTATATCTTGCAAATATTGTGTTTCTTGTACCTAAGGTATGTCCCATGTAGTCATCTAGGCACATCATTATACATACTTGTCACTAGGTCCCATCCTTTTTCTTGTGGCATTTCCAAGGCTCCCTATCAAGTTGGTACTTCAAAAAAATCCATTAGCCTCCTTGGGTTTCAGGTATCTTGATCATCGAGCTTGTCTTGAGAATCCTAGGTCTTACCTATCAATCCTTGGTCTTCACATGAAATATTGTTCCTTAAAGCAGACCGCATCAACCCCATCCATCATTCTTATGGAAAAAGTTACTTGAGATATTTTGTTATTTCATTGGTGCTTTTGGAATCTTCGCTTATATTTCTTTTGAGATTCCTACATTACCTACTCGATGTCTCCATGATCCATCTATTCATGGTGTGCTTTGACTGGTGAAAATAGAGGCAAGTCTTAGATTTTTGTTTGTTTTGTTTTCTTAGTCTATCTCATGTTGTTCCCACCAAGATCCTTTGTGACCTTGTGTTATGTTAGGGCATTCCTTTTGTTTGTGGTTTTCCATCATCATTCCCAACAAAGCCCTTTGTGAATTTTTTGAGATGTTGGACTAACCTTTTATTTTTTTTGTCAATCATATGCATGTGATATGAAGTTGCCTTGGTTCCTCATACACTGGTGCATAGTATCTCAAGTTAAATCAAATTAAGTGCTCACTACATAGCATTTCAAATTTGACACTCCAAATCCCCCCATCCATTTATCCTACATGTTCCTAATCCATTCATCCTTCATCATAATCCCCCATTTACCTATCCTATTTGTTTGATCACTCCACTTAATCTTGGATTTTGCGTGCACATGAATCCTCTTCCTTTTTGTCTATCCTCGCATCTTTCTCTTGCAATAATCATATTCATGTCTCATCCATCCTAATTATTTCCTACTCATTTCATCATCCCTTCAATCCTTTTAGGCTAATATAGATTTTTTATTCTAAACATCTTTTCCTCCATCATATTCATTTGTCTCATCAATCTTATTACTCCTATGAATCCCACATCACAAGAAAACCCTAATCCATGCACTCTAGCACAACTCATCTAATTGCAACATTGGTCTTGATACTAGCCTTGTTGCAAGACTTGATCCAAATCAACATCATCATCATCGGGATGTATCCTTCCCAATCCTTGTGTTGTTTCAAGATATATCATTCCCACATCAACAACACTCTAATCATCATCATCAAGATGTATCCTTCCCAATCCTTGTGTTATTTTGAGATATATTGTTCCCACATTAACAACACTCCAATCATCATCATCATGAGGTATCCTTCCCAATCCTTGTGTTGTTTCAAGATATATCATCCCCACATCAACAATACTCCATCCATCATCAATCAATCTTGGCTTTTTAGCTTGATCGGGGTAACATCATGTTTGTCTTTGAATCCTTTTGTGTTTGCCTACTTACAACATCCTCATTTCGTTATCTCTTTCTCTTCCCATCCCACCTTCTATCCATCATATTGCATCATCTTTATCATTTATCCTTGCATCCTCTCATCCATTTCAAGAGCACACATGCGTTCTATTGAACCCGCCTATCCTCTCAAGGGGGCATCCTAATCCTCATCTTCACTTCCATCACATTTCTTCCTAGTCACTCCTTTGAATGAATGGGGCATCTTCCCTAATCTAACCATCCTCTTCCTAATGATATGTTTTAATATTATTTGAAATGATGCTACTTTGTAACACCATCTCAAAGAGGGGCAAAATGTAGACACCTAAAATTGACCACTTTTGTTTGGTCAGTTTACCCCTAATTCGATCAATTTTGTATCCTCTATATTAATTAAATAATACCCTATTATTTAACTAATATTTAATTATCTCAACCTTCATCCTAATCTATTTCTTCTATTATCCCTATATCCTAGCCTAAAGTAAATAATTACCTTTAATTATTTACCCCTATCCCATTCATCCATTAAATTGAATAAATACCCTTATTTATTTAATTTAATCTCCAAATACCCCTTCCTCCAAATAGGAATTAAATCTAATTATTTAATTCCTATTTTCATCTCGCCTCATGTTCCATCCTCCAACTCTCCCACTTGCCCTCTAATGTAATCCTAATCTACCCCTAATCATTTGCACACACTTAATTCATGATTAAGTGAGTCAACCCTCTCCATCACATTAAGCACATGACCTTAGTACCATGTCATATGGGCCTTGTCCCATCATAATACCCTTATCCCTCTCAACTCATCTCATTGTGCCACTTGGCACAATCTCATGAGTTGAGAGATCACCTCTCATCTCAACCCTTGATCTCATGATCTAATCTTGACCCTCCATCTAAAATCCCAAAATCCTATATATCCAACCCTTAACCAATTTATCAAAGATCTCACTCATTTTCACTTGAAGCACCATTATGTTGCTGAAATTTTGTGAGCACACATCAAAATCGACAATTGTGGGTAAATATACTCAACAAAAGGCTCAACATAGTTCAATTTCATCTAATTCTATGTTGGTTTGAGCTTTCTTTCCTTATTTTGAGTGTTTGTTTTATTTTGTGTTTTGTTTGGTTTTATTGTTTAAATCACACATTGAACACATTTTCATGCACATAGGTAGTAAGTAAGAAACAAGGTATGGTTTTACCTTCATAAAAGAAATGCCTCAATGCCCACTTAGGAAACATAGGCCTTTGTAGTATGGCCCATACACTATTACCAAGTATTTGGTTGATAACAAGTTTAAACTCAACTTGCTATTCTATCTTTTGTTACATTCAATGTTTAATGCAAAATTATTTTGGCTATACCTTCTACCACTATTTGACTCATTAGATGTTGATTTAGGACCCAAATTCAACAAAAGTTTCTTGATCTAGGACACAAATTAAGATCAACGGGGCCCATTTCTTCTAAGGAGGGATTAACGATCTAGAAAACATCTCAAGTCATCTAAGTGATGGATTTTGATAGAAATCTAGAATTTCTAAAAATCTAACTTTCAATAGTATTTTGCATTTTTTTATCCTTTAAAGTGAAATTTGGTGATACAATTATTAAATCATGCTTATGCTAGGGCCCAACCAAAATTGATTAATTTATGATCTAATTTTTTCAAAGCATATACAAACTTCAAATTTAGAATAACAAGATAAGAGTTATGACCTTGAATGTAATGATACTAAAATTAAATAGCTCCAACAAGCATTTTTAGTTTTTAATAAGTATGTCCATATCTAGTTGTCCACTTCAACTTATAAGGATGCATATCACTACCACGTGATCACTTCATGTCATTAATAACCTTAATTTATCATTTTTAGTGATTTTTTGTTTCTTGTATTGTAAATCTATATAATAGCTAAATTCAAAGCATGTAAACAAGGCAAAGGGCATATATCTCTTTTTACAAACTTTGTCCATTTTATATAAACTCTCAATCAAAATAAGAATATATATAGTTCAATTATCATTTATAATACATCAAATTCTTCAAATAGTATATTGTCCTCTAAAATATTAATTTAATTCAAACTAGTGATATTAGATTCAATTTACTCTTATATATACCATTAAACATAGAAAAAATATCAAAAAATTAGACTAAAGACAAGTGATTTGTTAGATTATTTTTTTTAAGAATGCAAATGAGTACTAAAGAATAAGTTGTTAAATTTCTCGACTAAGATCAAATTAACCTTACACATACACCCAAATTATAGTGTTGAAAACAATGTGGTTTATCTGAATTTTACCAACTAAATAACTCTTCTTGCAATGGGCACCATGAATTGCTAAGGGTGGATATGATTCCTTTTTAAACACCATATCCATTGCATTCTATGGAAAACTATTTTTATTTGATGTATATTGAGAAGCATATGCACTGCCTAATATGTGGTGAAACATCACTACATTGTTATAGCATTAAAAGATGGTAAAAGGCTTGTTGTATGTTGAGGAAGTAGTAAATGCTTGTTGACATGTATTTTAAACAAAATATAGAAATATATGTATAATATTAAATTTCTATTATATTCAAAATGTTATTTCAGTTTAGACTGTCAGATTTGTTTGGTTCATCTCATATTTATATGAAATTTATATTATACTCAATATGTTATTTGAGTTATGATTATCAGGGCTTGTTTGAATGATCTCATATTTAAATCTTTCTATTATTTGTAGCCAGCTTTGTTCAATATGATAAGTATTTCTTTTAACATATTTTCATTTTCTTTCAATACATTGTTGGGTAATGAACCTTTGGATTCATTATCTAAATATTATATACAAAGTTGGAATTTAAATTCATATACCTATTACATGAACAAATTTAGTGGTGTTGCCAAATAATTGGATTGGGACTTGGGATGCCATTGAAAGCAATCATCGAGGAAGATACTAAGGTATTGTTTATAAAGATTAACAAGCTACTTCCAATGTTCGGATTGACTATTAAATTGATGGGTTAAATTGGCTGCATTACACTTGAAGCTTTGTGCCATCTCTGTACCAAAGTGTTGTCATAAGAAGCTGTAGCCTGACATTTCATTGGAAGTCTTGTACACAGTGACATCCTCTTCATATCTGCATCAATGAAAGTATTAAATGAAAAATAAATGTTACTAATTATGTCATGTGATCAAGGTAATGGAAGGCCATACAAAACAGCTTATAAAATTATTCACTAGTAATAGCATCTTACAGTACAATGGTTATGCCCGAGAGAGTGTTATGCATGCACACAAAGGTTGCCCATAAATCCTCGGAGCCTTTCTTTCCTGCCTGCAGTTGCAGTGTTGGTCAATTGAGTATCAATAATGTTTTTCTGAAAATTAAACATCAAAAAATTGACATGTGCAATTTGCAGTACAAATAGTTATGGAAGAAATATAAGCAACCAATACCTACCAATTATGTTCATTGATTTATATAATTGAATATCAAGCTAATAAAATAACAATTCTATCACTAACTATGTGTATGTTCTAAGGTAGCCCCACGGAAAAGATACCAAGAAATTATATCAACAAATCACAAACATTTCAGATGGGTTTTATCCATTTTTTTGCTTTATTTTTCCTTAAAGCATGTCATCAAACTATTGTGAGTACTGGGTATACATGTCAACTTTGTTTAACGATCTCACCCAACTCATTACCCGCTACAAGAACAGCTTGGTTTTGCCTATCAGCAGACGTTTTATTGCCTCTTTGGAATGTATATTGGCAACCACCAAACACTGATAGAACAGGTCATTGGATAAGAAATGGGGGAAGGGTGGGCATTGTATGTACAATTGTTACCATTTATTTTTCTTTGCTCTGTTTTGAATGGTCTTGAACTGGAAAATGTGTGGTAGTTGAAGGTCAATTTGGAGTCAGCGCATTGTGAATGGCTGAGATAAACAAGGCATACCTATACCTTGAACAAATATTTTGAGCTCCACACTTGGTCCTTTTACAGTGCTCACTCCCAGACCTTTATTTATGTCATATGCACCTGTTGTGATCGCATGCAAGGTTTTTGAGAATGACAGCGATTACAGCTCATGGTTCCTATGTGGAAGATAGCATGCAGGCCTGGAATTGATTGTTTCCCTGGCTTTTAGAGACCATCCGTTGTACTTTCTAATTCTTTAGGAAATGATATCATAGTCTCTATATTGCTCTTTCAAAGATTCTGAAAGACGTTACAGGAATTTTCAGGGACAATCAATTCTCTCCTCTTGCTAGTATCATTTTGTAAACCTAATAATGTACAGTTTTTCTGATACAACACATAAAAGTACAATAATGGTAGCAATTTTACTTCTAAATATATAAATTATCATTTTAACTTATTTCAAATAAAACCAAACAAATCAGCAATCACTAAACATATTGATTTAAAAAAAATAAATTAATAAACATGTCATAAGTACATCGATTGTCCAAGAAAGTAAAAGATATGTGGAGACTCATTCGAAATCTCTATCCATTGCTAGAGATAGTTTGTCCATTTCAAACATTATCATATTTATAGAAGAAACTTATCCATATTATGTGCATAGCTGGAAAATTAGATTTACCTTAAAATTTAAAACTAGACTTCGAAAAGCTCATAGACCAGTTTGTGAAATTTACAGTCTCCTTCACTCCTCCGCGCCAAAGAATTCCAATCTCCAGATTTCAACAATGACCTTTATCACATAACCGAGCCATAAATGATAGAAAACTCTCCTCGACAAATATAAATTTGCAAGGGCATTTTGGTACATATAACTTACACCACATGACAGACCTGACATAAGCACAAGGTAATTGATTTAATCCAGACATAAAGAGGATACAAAAATAGAGTTAGAAGTAAACAATAATCAATAGTTGTTGTCCTCACCATATCCAAACATTGGAGATTGAAAGCCCTTATCTCACATTTCCTTCTGGTTAAGCATCTTCAATTTCCTTCAGGTATCCCTCTCATCCTGAAATTACCATTCTTCAATATCCTCCAGCTTTTCAGTCCATACCTGTATAGGCATCGTGAAAAACAGTTAAATCTTATGACTCCTCCATGGTATTACAGAACAAGACTTATTAAATACTCCATCACTATGTCTATGCAATGATGTATACTTACAATATCATTTCATCGAATTTAAAGCATGGTTTGCTCTCTAAACAATTACCAACATCTTTTAGGAGCAAAAAAAGGAAACCCGATTTCTTTTTGCCACTGCATATCTGATGCTGCACACCTTGTAATAGTGTACCCTGTATTCTTAACTTGCTTCACTTTGGATCACCAATAATCTCCACAAGAACATTGTCCATAATTAAAATGATGGAAACGTTGTGCATCTCTTACAACAATTTCTCTATCAACAATCTTGGAGATATACTTGATTGCAGTATGGCAATCACCACATACTCGAAGGTTCTTAACAACTCTAATAGATGTTCCAGGAGGTGTGTTTAATAAACCAAATGCAATTGCCAACTTTTCACTATGGTGGCAGATGAGTACTTCCTTCTCTTCCTCCTCTACATCATTCAATACAGATCTTGTATCTGGAATATATCCTGTTGCCTTCATCTCCAAATACAATTTCTCCAACTTTGCATAGATCATCCGTGTTTGAGGGTGTGATCTATCTCCAACAGAAAAAACATGTACCATTTTATGGACTTCAATCCAACTACATCCAGTTGTCTTTCTAATTCCGCTTTCTTTCATAAATTTTCTTATCCTTTGAACATCATCCCACCTGCCCACTTCTGCATAACTGTTTGACAGAAGAACATAAGGTGCCGCATTTTTAGAATCCAACTCAAAAAGGAGTGTTGACACAAATTCCTCTAGCTCTATATTCTTATGTGATCTACAAGCAACAAGTAAACACATCCACACAACCACATCAGGTTTAACTGGCATTTTGATTACAAAGTTTAGGGCTTCCTCAATATAGCGAGCACGGCCAAGCAAGTCAACCATGCATATATAATGATCCAATGTCGGCATGGTGCAATAAGAGTCAGCCATACAATTAAAGCATTTACAGGCGTCGTCCACAAGACCTGCATGGCTGCATGCAAACAAAATACAAATGAAGCTTACATGGTCAGGGCTGGTTCCAGAATTGTTCATTAGTTCAAAGAGTTTAAGGGCGTTGTTGCTATAACCATGCATTGCATATCCTGCAATCATTGCATTCCATGCTGCCACATTTGGATGATGCGTTTTGTCAAACAACTGACGTGCCTTCTGTATGTTGCCACATTTTGCATACATGTCTACCAGTGCAGTCACAATCACAGCATCTGACAGAAAACCATTTTCAGTTGTTTTTTGATGGATCTCCATGCCCTGTTCCAAAATCCCGAATTTTGCACAGGCTGGGAGAATGCTGGCGAAGGTTGATGAGTTTGGCCTTACATCTACCAATTGCATTTTCTTAAAATATTTCAAGGCTTCGTCAACGAGTCCATTTTGTGCATATCCACCAATTATTGCAGTCCATGAGACCACATCCCGTTGAGGCAATTTGTCAAACAGTTTGTGTGCTTTTCGCATGCTTCCACATTTTGCATACATGTCTATCAGAGCCGTCACAACTACATCTGACAAAGAAACGCTTTCGATTAATTTTTGATGAATCTCCATGCCCTGGTCCAAAGCTCCTATTTTGGCACACACAGGGAGGATGCTCGCAAAAGTTAACGAGTTTGGCTTTACACCTGCCAAAACCATTTGCTGGAAAAACTCCATGGCTTTATCAACAACCCCATTTTGTGCGTATCCAGCTATGATTGCAGTCCATGAGACCACATTTCGTTGGGACATTTTTTTAAAAAGCCTTAGAGCCTCATCAAGAACACCATTTTGTACATATCCGGTAATCATCGCATTCCATGACACCGTGTCTGCATCATGCATTTTGTTAAACAGTTCCCTCGCCTTGTGTAAATTTCTGCATTTTGCGTACATGTCTATTAAAGTGTTAATCACAAAAATCTCAGATTGAAACCCACATCTAATGATTTTTCCATGGATCTGCAAACCGTGCTTTAGAGATCCGAGGTGGGCACATATAGGGACTACACTGGAGAAGGTGAAGTGATCGGGTTGAACAGGCGTTAGTTGCATTCGGTGAAACAGTGCCATTGCCTTTTGAAAAAGTTCCTGCCTTCTATAAGCTGCAATTATCATATTCCATGAGAAGATATTCGGTTCTTTCATGTGCTCGAAAACATTAAGAGCATTCACCAAACTACCACACTTGTCATACATGTTGATAAGTTTATTTTGTAAAAGTGTATTTGTAGAAAATACAAACCCCTTGTCATTGATGTGAGAGTGGATTTGTTTACCCTCTGAAAGGGCTTTGTTGGCAATGCAGCTCTGCAAAAGTTATGAATGTCTTCACATAGATAGGAGGTTTAAAAACACATTGTTGTTTGTCAACTACACTTAATGGCATAAACCAAGCTTCAAGGTAGACAGCTAGACATGCACAGGTTGCATGATATAAGAATTGCATGTTTTATAACACACTGTATCTGTCAACCTCCACATCACAATGTACCCAACCCCTTGTGGTTTTCAAGTCCATATATGTAGGTGTGCATTACAAATAGCAAGAACACCAATTTCTTGCCATTAATGACAATATTGAATAAACTTGTTGACAATGGTGAACGTTGTGTAGTGTAGGTTGTGAAACACAATTTTTTTGAAGCTTTCCTTTACTTATACCCAAACTCATGAAATGAAAATGTACAAATATCTAGATGGGGTTCTATTTTATCAAATATTACATTTCCCATTAAAGGCAACCTCTATTAATCAACAATACATAGTGTACTTCATAGTATGCACTTCATAGTGCAAGGAGAGCATGGTATAAGACTCTATTCACTTGACAACACATTGTGTTTCTAAAGCTCAAAAATGGGCAACAAGGAGTACTTATATTTGTAAAGAGGCTTCTAAATTGCAAAACACATTGTGTTTATAGTACAACAATTCTCAATACAAAATTTGGGAAGCTGCATAATGACCATTTTGTGTGTTATTATGGCCTTGCCTTGGCATTTTGTATGGTATATTATACTGAGTAATAACAATAACAATAACAATGCTCCTTAATTACAACCTTATGAAACCCAACTATGCAGAGATGCTTCACAACTGAACAAAGGTACATAATTTAAATGGAGAATTACTCTAATGTAAAATGATAAATATTATATTTTTTAGAAAATATATCTGATCTAATTACCAAGGATCCAAAGGTTCTTGTTCTATTTTGGGAGATAAATCATACCAATGCAGAGTTGGAGAAATCATCCTAAATTTAACCATCAACTATTCAATTTGTTCAAATCAAGAGTTGTAGCAACTTGTATTCAATCTAGGTGATGACATTAGGTGGTGGGATTGCAACCATATAATTTTATATATATATTTTGGGGAAAATTCCACATCATCAGATGAATAGTCAAACCCTTATCAATTTAAACAAACATTTATAATTATTAAGTATTATGGGGGCATTTCTATATTAACCCTTCAAGGAGATTAATAAATTAAATAGATCTATAAGAACTTTCAGAACATTTTGAAATGTAAACAACACTTATAGAAAAGAGGATGAGAGAGATAAAAGAGGAATCAACAATAAGGAAGATAATGAGATAGATATACATTAGGAAAACTCTTTTGAAAAACACCTGGCCTCCAAAATTCCAAAATAATGTATTATTCAATAAAAATAAACTTTTTACAATATAATATCAATTTCTTGCCTCTATGGAGATCAATATCCTCTTCCTTTAGAGAAATTTGATAGTATAACCTTGTAAAAAATGCCACTCTTATGTCTCTATCTCAAGCCCTCAATACATAGACTCACAGAGGCTAAAAAACCATCATAAGACATTACCATGGGCCCAAACAAGGTCCGAAAATACTATGGTAAAAATCCATATGAACCACACTATGTTATTTGCCATTTACCACCTTTAGAAATGTGTTGTATGATGTGGCAAAACATGCATCATAAGTGGGTCAAAATTCTTAATCCACTCCATAACCTCCCTCTTAATCATGTTCTTGTGTGCATTATAATATCTCTTATGCCATATCTTTGTCATAGATGCTCTTACACATTATTTATAACAAGATATTATTTTATAAATATATTTACACACATAAATACCAAAATATTTAAAATAAATTATAAATGGCATAATGGCCAAGACATAAAATGGGATGACCCACTTCATTAGGACACAAAAATAATAAATAATTAAATAAACTAATGACATAGCAATACATTCATAGGGTATTAATAAACACCCCTAATTTCATTTCTACCCCTTGATTTATATTTCTATCACCCTCTTTGCATACATAATAAAATTAAAATACTTACCTATTTTCACTAGAAATCTTATGTACATACTTTTTTGTTATATTTCTATATCCTTTTATTAATTCTACCCTATGATCTGAAAGCACTACCAACACTTATATTTGACTCAAATTCATTTTTTATTTCCATCAATATTTTAACATATACAATCTAGATGAGCTATGCAAAATACATGTTATCTTGAAACAAGCTTTGAGTTAAAAATACTTCTACATCTCAACCCTGAAACCCCTTCCCCATCATATCTAACAACGAATCCCTCTAATAGAAAATATAAATTATAATGAAAGGATAGTAGAGAGACATAATAACTATTTTAGGTATGTTCATGGAATTATCAAAAGGTGTCCAATGGTTTTAGGAAACTTGGGTAAGATTATATTGAATTTGCATGGCCTTGGTGTGATGCTATTTTATTTGTTGACTAATTTGACTTGAGATTAAACAATAAACCCTCGAATAATGAGGCTTTAATATAATACAAGACTATGTGGTGTAGAGAAATGATAGCTTGCAACTCTAGAAAGACTAATATAGTGAATGGAATTTATTTTGATTAAGTTATATAAATTAATCTATAGATTATTTCAAATTTCACTTATAAGCATCCCATCCCCTTCTATGCATTCTTCCTAACTCCCAAAATATCACATTAATTATGTAGTCCCCTTTCTCCCTAACACTAAAGTGATATATTGGGTCACATTTTAGTTATTTTGAAAACTTTGATGTTCATGCACATGATAAGCTATCTTTTTAGAGGTGAATACACCAAAGGTAACATGCACAAAGAATGATAAATTTTTTAAGATTCATCTTTTTGAAAACTTAATAAAAAAAATCAATAAAATATATAACTTCTAAATTGTATATATGCTCTTAAGTATCTTTACATCAATTGGTTTTAAAAGATATAATTAAAAAATAGAAAATAGGGGGCACATGCCTAATGCTATGTCATATTTTATTGATAATACAAGATTTCTTTTATATGCTCTCAATATTTGACCCTCTATATCTTCACCATTTTTGAAATAAATAATAATTATAAACTAATTTCTATGTACATTACAATTCTTATTTTTAGTACATCATCAAATCTTTATCATAATAATCTTGAATTTTATGTTGAATTTTAGGTTTTCATTGGTTTCAGTAAAAGAGATGACCCTTAAGACCCCAACCCAAATTTGGCCCCCAATTTCCCTACACTTGTGCCCATTGATATTTTTCTTTACTTGTACTACGCTTATTTCTTTCCACATTTTTACTATATCAAAATGAATTTTATTTACATGTAGTATAAATTCCTTGTTTTAGTTGCACTATAAATAACTCTTCTTTGTTTATGCCATGACCAAAGTTATTTCCACATTCTTATTGTTGGTCCGAAATTGTGTGTAGTGTCAAAAATTGTCACCCTTAACAATTTCACACTATATTTTGTCCCCCTTAATTTATTGGACCTAATTGAGCACCTAATTTCCTAAATTATGCATTCCAATGCCTATTTTTTACCATTTTCTGAGAGATTGCAAGAATTGAACAAATGCAAGCAATTAATGTTTTGCCCTCAATACATTGTGTCTCGAAAAATAGGGCCAGAACCCATACATCATGGACATATGGGTCCCCCTATTCAGCTAGGGACCAATTTTTAGTATGTCGGGTCAACATTTTAACATTTAAATTCCAAATTTCAAATGTTAGTTTTGGGATTTATTTTTTGGGAAATTAACACTTGACTACATATAAAATACCTAGTTATTACATCATTTGAAATATAACACACTATCTAGCATTAACAAGCATTCATAAGAAAAAAACTATTGTTAAGAGCAATTCAAGAGCAACATTTCAAAGATTTATTGCATCAATTCAAGATCCAACATCATGTCAAATCTTATGTGAGTTTATGTGTATTCATGTTATCATTATTTTGTGAAGGCTAACACTTTTGTAGGTCTCCAAAGCATTCAAGTAATCAAGCAAGCAAGGTCCAAACCCTTGAGGTGATGTGTATGACTTCAATCCTTCAAGGAATCCATTAAAGGGTGGTGAGTTGCAACATTTAGTGATTTCATCATTCCTTCATTTCATTTATCCATTTATCATTGACATTTCCATTGTGGAAGTGGAAACACTTACATAAGGTTTAACTGAGGCAAGCCTCTAAATGGCCCAACATCTTCCCTCTCTTTGATTGTGCAAGTTATAGGTTTGAAGAGGATTGAAGAAAGTTTGAAGAAAAGTTGTTCATTGTTGCATTCAAAGCCCTAAGTCTTGTCAAGCCACAAAAATCACCTATAGAATTATCCAACAACATTCTAACAAGTTTGCAAATGGAAATATGAAGCTTAGATTTATCAATAGAGGAACCCAAAAGTAGGACACTCTATCAAAGACCCATACACCCCTAAGCATCCTAGTCCTCCTCTTCAGGTGATCCCACAATACTGGTTTACAATTCCCTTCACAAAGGAAAATTGCAAAAATGGTCCGAAGAAAAAAAATTCAAGGTTTTATGGGTTCACTCGAAGGGGGGTTTGCATGAACCCAAAATTGGGTTTGTTTGAAGGGGAGTTTGCATGAACCCAAAAAGGGGTTTGCTCGAACCCCCCCTTCGAGTGAACCCCTTGTGATGCCATCCCCTTTTTGGTGCGTTTTTTAATGAAAACAAAGGAAAATTGAAAAAAAAGGGGGGGTTCAAGTGAACCTCCCTTCACTCGAAAGAGTCTAGGGGGGTTCACTCAAACTCCCCTTTTTTTCCCTTCTCCCCTTCCTTTCTTATTTTACTGCAAAATTTTGCATTTCCAGGCTCAGGTTGAGGATGAAAATGGAGGAACTTCACAGACCCAACTAGATGATGGTAGTCCTTGGAATGAGCTATCCATTAAATATAATTTTAATATATTTTGGTTTTATTATTATTTTTAGTTTAATTAAACATATGTTTTTCATCGAAAATCAAGCTCTCTATTCTACACATGTGGAAAAATGGTATATTATAAAAAAAAATCTAAAAAATATTTATGCACTAGATATTGATGTCATTAATCCAACAAAAAAAAAAAGAATTTTGATATATACAAAAAAGTTATGTGTTAGCAAGTAAACCTATGTCTAAATTATAACTAGTTTGACTTCAAAACTTAATTAAGAAAAAAATTTCAATAAAACACTATGAAACCAATTGCATGCACTAGATATCATAGTTATGAATCTAAATTCAAAAAAATTAGAATTTTATCCTTCATAGAAAAAAAGTTGTGTTAGAAAGTACATGTCACTCTTTAAAAATGGTGTTTACTATTAAAAACTAGTTTTCAAAGGAGATGGAAAAAAAATGCAATTTGATTCCAAAAAAATTAATATATATATAAAATCTACAGACAAAATGTCACAAATCACTAGTTTGCATCATCTTCAAATTCCTCATGGTTTAGCAACTATAGGTGCCTGAAAGTGAATATTTAGTTAAAAGAAAAATCAGTTCCATGTCTAGTTTTTCCAAAAAGTGTAATCCACTATTGTGGGATCACCCATTCAACTTAGAACCAACTTTCCAGGATAGGTACACAATCTCTTGCATTTTTCAAATCTACTTGTAAACTGTTATTTCAATTTGTTATTTGTTAGGATCTTGTATTTTATGTATTAGGTCACATAGTATAATTAGGTTAATCAATTCCAATCCATTTCTAGTCCCTCAAAGAAGGAGATCCAGGTCTGATTGGCTCACCTTCATGGTTGATAGTCAATCTATTCACCTTGTTGATCTCCCTCTTTAATGAAATATAGGAAAAGCCACTCCCCCTTTTGCTATCCTAGGTTCTTTAAATTTAGGACTTAGGATCCCTTTTTTTATGCTTCATTTTGGTGAACTTGACTTGTTAGCATCATAAGCTTTTTGAAATTCAAAGTCTTTCAAATGCTAGATCTAGGTTTTTATTTGCATTGTCTTGCATTTCTCATTTAAGGTTTCACATTTGTATCATAAAAAGTCATAGAAATTCAAAAATATTGCATTCATATTGCATCATAGCTTGCATTAGGGTGTACTTCAGTCATTTATACCATATTTTCATCCAAAATCGCACTCATAATTATCACATTTTGTTTACACATCATCACACATTTGCATCTCATTTACATTGGAAAATTCTAGAAAAATAATCATTGTTTGCAGATAGAAATAGCAACCTTAAACAACAACCTAAACATTCATTTTTTCATTTTTCAAACACCCTATCAAGGACTCAGATGACCCTTGGTGACTCTACCCTTGCACAATGGAAACAAAAAATTGTTATAGTTATTTGTCTTTGTCTGCTCAGTTTGTATGTACTTGTAGATCTATGTTTTGGAATCCATAATTTCATGTTTTTTGGTATTTTGCATATAGTTCATAAAGGAGAAAGAAAGTGCATTGTTTGTGTTTCAAAATTGCATCAAATTCATCATTTCTAGGTCTTTGCATTTTAGAATCAACCAATAATTGCATTTAAAATCTAAAATTTACATTCAAATTTGTTCAAACATCTTCAACATTGTTGCATACTTGCATTTTGCATCAAATTGACATAAATTAAGCAAATTTTGGAAAACTATTTACTGTTACAATTGTTTGCAAGTAGAATTAGAATCCTTAAGTAGTGTAATACATAGTCATAATTTTAATTTTTAGAACCCTTGACTAGGACTCAAATGCCCTTGGGTACCTCTGTCCTGCTATTCTTGGCTGGTCAAACTTTTTCCCAAACCTCTGTTGTTGTGTTGCATATTTGCTTCTACTTTTTTATTTTTGTTTTTGGCTATTTTGTTGTGCATGTTTGTCAATTTAGTGATCGTCTTGGATACACTTAAGTGTTTTGAAACTTGTATGAGTTTCACGACCTAGTGCCCAAGTGACAATACTTCAGTGAGATGTAGTTCTAGACTTATGGCATCTTGCAATGTTGTTACACCCATTGTGGATCATGAGTCTTCTTACTTTTTCATGTCAAGTGTTGTCAATACTCAACCCATTTTGGACTCTATCCCTAATGCTACCATACCAATGACAACCTTACAATCACCCATTTTTATAAATGTTGATATTATGGTTGCTCATGTTCTTGAAGAAAAATTGCAAAAATTGTACAAAGACTTAAGAGGACTCCAAGACTGTGAGTACTAAATCTCTAGCTATTCTTACAGTCCCTATGATGGATAACATGAGTAAATTGATTAGTGATGCTCATGGATTAGAGGTTTTGTGTGGCCTATCTCATATAGTTGATGCCAACATCCCTACTATAGCTAGTTGCACTCAAACATTGATAAACATTCAAAATCAAGGAGAAAATCAAGTCTCCCTCCCTACAACTATAGCCTCTATCCTTGCATACACAAATCCAATTGTTGCTTCAATAATGCAACAAAGCATTGGTATAACTCCAACAATAGGATTTTCCATTGGAAATCATCTTGGTTTTGGATCTTCCCATGTCACACCTCAAGTTTCATCCCCTCTCATAAATTTGAAACATAGTAGCCCAACAAGCACTTACACACTTCCACCATAATCACCTCATTTCCAAAACATGTCAACAAATGATTCCATCATCAACCAACTTTTGCAAAATATAACGTCACTTCAACAACAAATCTCAACTTTGAACCAAAACTAAAATGGACAATCATCACAATATGTTAAAAGGAGCATGTTGTCACTTGAACTATTGAAAGCACAAATGCCACAATATTGAACACACGCTGGAATACTGAGAAGGGGGTGAATCCGTATTTTATCAAATCTCAAACTCTTTGGACCAAACATAAACTTTAACTCTACAACATAAACATGAACATGAAAGAAGAAAAAAATGCGTGCAACACAACACCAAATATATGTGGAAAACCCCAAAGGGGAAAAAACACAGTGAGAAATGTTGCTAGGAGCTACTATTCTAATCTAGCCTCATAAATGAATAATAGTTACAACTGTGTTTTAGTGCTACAACCCAAGGAAGCTACTACTCCTTGAAAAAGGTTTTAGGGTCGTTCCCAAGGAAGCTACAACTCCTTGCAGACTTTGTTTTTGGGCTACAACCCAAGGAAGCAACTACTCCTTGATTTGAGAATAAACTCAGGAAAGATTATAAAATGACAGCCCTTCCACTACCTAAAATTGAAAATTAAGCTCAATCCTTTTGATGATCGTGATTCTCTTTTTCACCTCTCTTTTGATGATTACAATTCTATTTTTTCACCTCTCTTTTGATGATTGCAATTCTACTTTGTCACTTTCTACAAATATATTCTCTATAGCTTACTAGCTCACTACTTTCAACATTTAAGAAGTCCTGCCTTTGGCTCACTACCTCCAACTTCCCTTCTATCATAGAGATATGATCAAATTGTATCCGAACATAATCTACCACTTCTACTATTTCTCTTTCAGTTGCGTACACAATCATCATAATGCATTACACATCCATCCACCACCCTTCAACCTAGATCAACTAGGTTTATAATTTATACATGACATAATTACATTGATTATATTACATGTCAACCTACAACAATAAGAATATTGCATTTACAAGTCGACCAAAAATAAAAAACATAATATGAAACGTGTAGAGGGAAAGACCCAAAAGGACTACACATAATAACATAAAGAAGAACACTCCTTGAGGATTCCAACACACACATAATCTAGTCCTAAACATTCTTCACACCTTCAGTGTTCAATGGGCAACATCTGTACATGCTTCACAAATTCAAATTAGGTTAGCTATAAACCAAGAACACATGAAACTTGCAACATGTCATCGTTCACAACATTGACAATACACATGAAAGATAAAACATTACTTGCACTTCTCCTAGATGAGTTGGCATGGCCCATGCAACACCTTCAAACACTCCATAGACTCAGTGCAACCTTGAACTTGTGGTGCATATCACCAACATACCCTAGTCAACTAGGAAAAATAATAACCTAGCAAAAATATTCATTCCAAACCACAAATTGTTCCAAAGAAGAAAAAAAACACCTTGCAAAGCAATAGAAAAAATCACATGATATTCAAGAATTCTCACATTCATTCCTTTCACAACCTCATGCAACAACAGGTTGGTGCAAGCCAACATACATTAAAACTAGTCACCAGACAACACAATCTTGCACTCTACCTATAATGTTCTCAACTGGAGGATTAATAACATGAAACTCAGGATACAAAACCTTCACAACATATTGAACTTATCTTCTGAACCACCTAACCATATTTGCAAATGTGGAGAAATGTAGAGTCAACCTTTACACGTATGTGAGCATCCTCACATAAACAACATTTTCACAATCAAAAACACCTTTTCGATGACACAAATGATATGAAACATGGATCACACATTCCTTGATGCATCATGAAGCTATCTTCTAAACCATATGAGCATAAAATCACTAGTGGAGAAATGTGGAGCATTTCAAAGAGACTCTAACAACCAAACAACTAGACTGCAATGCACTCCATTAGACTTTTGACATCAATGACAACCAAACTACAACACACAAAACATAGAGATACCCTATTTTGAGAAGTACAATGGTAAGGAAGACCCTAGCAATCATATATCAACATATACAACCTTGTGTAGTGACTTCATCTTTGAGATTAAGCTCAAGTGGCTAAACTCTTTCCTAGGTCATTAAAAGACATGGCTTTGGAATGGTTTTATTCATTTCCAAATAATTCAATCCACTCTCATTTAATGAGCTTGTTGATGTATTCCTCAATCGTTTCCAACTAAACATTGGTCCTAAGATAAATATAACTTATTTAATACAATGCAAACAAAAGAAAGGAAAAAAGGTTATAGATTTCATAAACAATTATCAATTGCTTTATTCACATATCAATCTTACTCTTCCTAATGTAGATGTCCAAAGAGAGTTCATTGAAAACTTACAATCTGATGTAATAGAGACTCAACCCTCATTCTCAAACTCACAACACATATATATGAAACTCAAAAATAAATGTAAGAAATTAACTCAAATCTGCTAGAAATGTCTCATACTCCTCATTCAACATCTCTTGAATTGTTACAATAACAAGGTATCAATTAAGTACAAATGAAAATACATTCATTTGCAGCCATATGGGCTGATTAATTCCATTACAAATCTAATACAAAATTGATATGAAACAACAAGAAATAAATACAAAAGTTGTTCTTTCAACCAATCTTCTTTCACAAGTTTTTTTCTCCTACAACTTGCAAATCCTCAACTGAAACCTCTGTTAAAACTCAACCATGGATTCTCCAATCCATTTTTTTCTGAAAATGCCTCTTCAAACGTACAAAAACATGTCCAAAATTTCCTCCAAAGGAAAACTTTCCCTCCTCTAACCTGTCTCTCAAAAATTGTCTTCCAATTCTTCTTTATTGCTTTCACAATTCTCTAGATTCTCCACTACTAGCTCAAATAATTAATTAAAATTAAATTTTCTGCTCTCCACCACTAGGTATGACATCTCTTGCAGGTGCAAAATTAGACCTCAAAAATATAATTAAAACTCATTTAAAATCCACTTACAACAACCCCTCAAAAACAGGCTTTTTCAGGTTTCTTTCCTCCCCTCTTTGACTCTCAAAAAAGGAAGAAGACAAAAATCAGCTTAGGCATCTACTTCTCCAATCCCTAATTTTTAGGGGTCAATATTTTAGTGCTTTAAATCCCCACTCTTCATTTCTCAATGCCTCTTCTTGAAATTTGAACAATTAAATTTAATTATTTTAAAATCTTCTTTTTTGCTTTCCACCCCACAAGCCAACTTGTCAAAGTTGCACATTAAATTATTTAACATTAATTTATTTGTAGATAAATAATTTGAAACCCTCAATATGTAATCCAACCAAAAATTAATCCACTTCAAAAATCTAAAATTGCATAATTCAAAAATTCAACCTTTTTGGTGACATAGGATTGCAAGTCACCATGGATGCCCTTGCATCACAATCGGATATACGGGACAAAATATTTTTAATGAAATTTCCATCCTTCATACATTTGTGTACAACCCAAGTCATGATTATCAGAATTTGGTTAATCATTATGAAGAGATATCGTCATCAGCTCATACTGAGGAGTCTGAATCTATACCTCAAAACAACTACCAATCATTCAAGAAGCAAAATAAAATCTTTATCAAGATACATCTATATCAAAAAACCAATCATATTGAACCTCAAGTTGCTGCCATAAGTTCAACCCCATACCAATTTATATCAAAAGATAGATAATTTACTTCATTACTTGACTCCCTACATTCGATCATGTTGCAACTTTTGAGTAAGAGTTTAATCTGATTACCTCATGTTAAACCTATGGACACAATCAAACATTTACCTCCAAATTACAATCCAAATTCCTTTTTTCAATATCATTGCATGAGTGGACATGATACATAACGATGCATGTGTCTTAAACATCAATTTCAAGACTTCATTGATTTCAATAAAATCCAATTGGGTAGTGTTAATGATCAAAGGAATAAGTTTGTTGCCCCGCCTAACCAAAAGTTGTGATTTTTTACCAACCCAATGCTTAATCATTCATCCTACTTTGTGCAAGCTTGTCATGTTAGGAATGATGAGATGAATTTTGATACAACTAATGACATGAATGATGGTTACAATGCTAATGAGGATGGTCTACAAGTTATGGTCACTCTCATAGATGTTCAACCTCATAAGGGCCAAACCATTGTGTTACCTGACATTGCTTTGACAAATAATGATGTACTTATACATGCACTGGATATTCCTCTCTACATTGTCAATCGTATCAATGAAAAACATGTATAAGGAATACTCATTGATCTTGTGTGTATAGAGAATGTGATCACAGAAGAATTCTTGTTTGTGCAAGAGCTTTATCAAGATTCTTATGAAAAATTGAAAGCATGGTTGAAAAATCATGATGGTTTTGCTCACCCTACAATAGTTTTGATCACTCTTCCTCTTAAATTTGTACCAAAACAATTAGATGTATCATTCTCCATCATCTTGACATCAGATCAATTTTGTGTGAAGCTAAGATACCCATGTCTACGCTCCATGAATTTTTTCCCATCGGTTATTCACAAGTGCATAAAGTTCCCCTTTAAAAATGAGATATTTATAGTGCATCATAGTGGGTTTAATCCTTTGTCTTCACATGAGAACTTTCCATTGGTTTTATTTTTGCCTCAACTTATGGAACCTATAAATACTTGAGAATATTTATTTTTCAAGTCATACCAAAATTTTAAGGCAAACGCATAATAGATTTATCCCTTAGCAATATTCTTGAGAATGATAGGTCCATGGTTGTTCCTCGTACTCCAATAGTTGTGGATGAACCTATGCTCAAAGTCAAGGCCCTTCCGAGTAACCAAGGTAAATATGTTGCAATTCCTCCACCCATCTCCTATAAAAGACCAAGAGACAATAAAATGATTCTTTTTGTTCCTCCAAAGATAAAACAAGTGTATTGAGCTAAAGAGATAGTGGTTTCCCAACCCCTAATAGTTCCTTTAGTTCCTCCCTTAAGGGAAGAAAAGAAACCAATTTTTGAGAAACCCACTCCTACTTTGTCATAAATTGAAAATCATGCAAGAAGAAATCAAAATGCTAAAGAGTGTAGGTATAGGCATCATGCTATTGCTGGCCAATTGGAAGAAAAGAATAAAAAAATGAATGATAATCCAACACATATGGAAGTAACTCAAGAAGAAATACAACTTTTATGAAAACAAGAAGTGAAACAAGAAAATTCAATTGCAATTGTCATAAAACTCCCATCGTGATTAACTTGTATGATGAAGATGAAATTGCTAAAATTGATGAGGTGCATAATGAGCTTAATATTTTATTTTCAAAGAAAATGAACTTATATGGGGGAAACTATGTTGATCCTCCTGATGAGAGTGACCCACCACATGTTGAACCCAAAGATGCTCCTAGTATGACACTTGTTGTATTCCCTAAATAGCTAGTTTTTTTCCTTCTCTATATGATGAGCAAGATTGGGATGCAAACGATATGCTTTAGATTGGATCTAGTATGTGTGGTCCTCATTTATATTTGTTTCATGTGTTCTTTGTGTTTACTTGCACATGATGTGATCCCTTGTGTTGTGATGCTTGGTGTGCCTTAGTATTTGTGAGTTTTCTTTGGATGACCCTTGTTGCTCCATTAGGACAAGGGTACAAAGAAAACAAACCTATCATGACATTCTTCTATTTGTATATTCATTCTTCTATGTGTCATAAACTTTATATTTTCTTTGTGTCTTGTGTTTTCCTTTTGGGGACAATATAAGACATTGATTCATTAGGTCTCTCCAATGTTGACCCAAAAGATTATTTTCCTTCTCTCTTCTATGTGTCATTCTTCCATTGTGTTTGTTGTTAATCCATGAGTATTTGGTGAATGATTTTAGTTTTGAGCTCTATCATATGATTGTAGTAACTTGACGTATACCAACCTAGGATTTGTGGATCACTTTCATGTGCATCTTTTGTCTTATCTATGGCATTGCATTTGGGGGAAACCCCTTTTCATGATGTAACTTTATTTGGAAATATATCATTGGCATAGGGCTTTCCAAGTAAGCTCTCATGACCTTTTATCATGCATGGCATTTATCATTTTGCTACTTTAAAGTAATTACTCACAACATGGTGTTTTGAAATTTATTTAAAGTGGGAGCACACATTGACATTTTATTTGCATTAATTAAGTAAATATTACTATTATTTAATTAA
>VDFB02273624.1:0-64424 GCA_007258455.2 Sequoia sempervirens | reverse complement strand
CCACCTAGGTACTTAATCTAAATGTCTTCCTCTTGTATATCCTAGTTCATTGGAATAGCCCTTTTGTGAAATTCATTGTGTACTGTTGCACACTCTGGCCTTGTAATATTGTCAGTCAATGGACTTATCCTCTTTATGGCATGCAATAAAATTGCTTTCTGATTAGTCTCTTAAATCCACCCCAGGAACAAATAGGTGTTTATCTTTTTAAAGCCAAAGAATCAGCATAGTCTTCAAACCTATGCTACTGGTTTGTTCAGGAAAACCCCCTGAACTGGGTCTGGTTTTAATCCAGGTCAGGTCCTAGTTTGGATCCCTTGGAGGGCTGTCTAGGGTCCTGCAGAATTAATCCAGATTTGGTCAGGTCTGCTGCAGAACAAACCCTGGCGAATCTGGGTCCATTTTCCAGGACTTGGGTACAGATTTAGAAAACAATTAACAAAGTAATCTGATAACATTTTTCTCAATAAATTTTGTTGAGTGTTTTTTAATCTTTTTAATCTGCTTATATCTTGTTTGAAAGATTCTGAAAAGGATGTCTGTTTTGCTACCCTTGAAGTGCAGAGAACACCTATGTTACATGGCATTTCAGGGATGGGGACGGGGGCACGGCAGGGGATGTGTTTCCGGGACGTTTCCTAGGGTGCCATTTTTAGGGGACAGTAGGGGACGGCGACATACAAAAAATATATATATATATTATTTTTTCAAAATTTATTAATATATTATAGAGAGAGAGGGAAAGAGAGAGATATGTCAATAAATTAATAATTGATAACAACAATATCAATATGTAAATAAATCGCGAGAGCAGTAGTATAACAGCATAATAAATGTCATTAAACTTATTATTGTAGTCAATGATCCAGGTGTGTTTGTATTTCATTGGTAATCAATATAAATTAGATTTTGAAGGAAATGTCTGCTGCTGTAATCAAATCAGACTTATATCAGACCTGTAATGCAATGTATTCAGACTTGATATAGTGCAAATAAAATCAGATTTGTGGTTGAACGTGTCATATTTGTTGATGTTATGATAGTAGTTACATTTCTATGTTTTATGGAAATGATTTGGCATTAAAATTCAATCAAACACAAGCATAAACATTCAGAAATCAGAACTCAGTCACTTTGCATGTCAAGTGTTTGACAAAATGTCGAACAGCCCAAACTCAAAAATCACCTTAGAAAGGAGGATGAAATATTTAAAAAATCAAAAATTTAAATGTTTTTTAAACCCAGGAAGCTCCCTGTTTGTGGGCCGTCCCCAGTACGACAAGGGACGTTTCCAATGTTCCCCATCCGTACTGGGGACAGGGAAACGTTCTGAAAGGGCAGGAGACGTTTCCTCCCATTTCCTGCTAGTGGGGCTGTTTCGGGGATGGCTGGGAGACGTCTCCTTTGCGTCCCCCCGTCCCGGGGATAGCAGGGGACAGGGATAGTGGGTTTTGGTGCAGGGGGCTTTGTTTGATATAGAGTGGTGGTGTTTCTACAGTCCACCTCTAATTCCTCATTTCAGCTTATAGTTCTTCCATTTTTCCCACCAGTTTCTACTTTGTGTTTTCAAGTTGCTTCTTTTCGTGATCTAGGACTGCCTTTTGTCTAATTTGTGTCTGTCTTTGCCCCAAATGATTGATAGTGATGTGTGTTAATAAGCTTTGTTCTGCATCTTCTAATTGCTATTCAGTGTTCAATGTGGGATTTATGGCTAGCTTGGTTATGCTCGTGTGTTCCTTCCAACAAGTTTATTGATCACTTCTCCTGAATATACTCATCAGTCCATCTAATTTTTTTTAGTACTTGTTTCATAGAAGTCCACCAAATCATATTTCTGTATAGTGATGAGCTTATCTAAATTCCCTTGTGATCCATGGGCTGTGGATATGATGATGTTATGGGCAATTGTAGCCACAGAGGTTTGTTGTTTCTGCCAGGCTAGGAATTCTTTGATTTTGCTTAATGTGTCCCATGCCAATGGTTTTGAGGTTCCAACCAAGATTTGTTTTTCAGTCTTTCTAGTTGTACCGTTTTCCTCATCCTTTTGGCTGCCCTTATAGTCTTCCTCATTTTCTCTCTTCCTCTATTTCCACTTGTTGCTCTATGTTTTTTGTTTGGGGTTGGTCTTCTTCATGTAGTTCTTCACTTTCATCATCTTGAACCCCCATATCTGTGTCAAAATTGATTGATCATCCTGGAATTCTACCCTTTTGTCCATTTCCTCATCAGTGGGCTCTTCTATTTCTCCTTTTGTTGTGCAATCTAAAATGGACAATTTTTCTTTTGTTCCATTTCCTTTTTTTGCTTCTGTTTGGAGTTTAGTTGGTTAGGATACCTGGCTCTTACCTAAGAGACCCTGGTTCATGTCTCAGCAACAGAACCAGATGTTGAGATAAAAACTAGAATGGAAATTGGTTTGGATTATGCTTAATGTTGTACTTCTGTGCGAGACAACAGGGAAGAAGGGTTTATCTATGCAGATATCTGACTAATTTAAAAGAAAACATACACACTTCATACATTCATATGCAATTGGACATTGGTAAGATAAGATCAGATATATATCTTTCCAAAATCATATACAATATCTTGTGGAAATTTTTATCAACTTATCATACATTCATCAGAATCTAGTATATTCAACTATATCTCACATCATCTCTGCTTCAGATTCACTCATATCTCATTCATTCTTCATCTAATCCATGTAATTCCTGAATGAAATAACAGTAACTCCAGCTAGGGATTGTTTTCAAAATCTGAAACTAGAAATCAATTGAGGGTTTTTGTCCTCAAAAAATTTTAGGAAGAACACACAGGTTCAATCCGCAAGCATAACGGTGTAATAAATCTTCAACATACAAAATGAGCCCCGGACACTTCCTTCAATAGATTTTTTGTTGTTTTTTTGAAAAAATAACACTTTTTTTTTTGTTTTTTGCTACTTTTGTTAGAATATTATATTCCTTTATATTGTTAATGGTCAATAATGTATTTAGTTAGGTTAGACATCTTAAATGTCTACAGTTGTAGTTAGTTGCAGTAGCTAGACTCATTAATGTTTTCAGTGCTATGCCACTGCTTTATATTGTAATCTTTCCTTCTTGTTAATGCAATGCAATCTACCAGTTCATTTCAAAACATGGTATCAGAGCCTGATAACTGATTTTTAAAAAAAATTCTATGAATTTTTTCCTAAATAAAAAAATCAGGTTTCCTGGTCTAAAAATCGAGGGTTTCTGTGTATGATTTTCGTGAGTATTCCTCATTGAAAATCATAACTCTCTTTTTGCAATTTCATGGGCATTTGTTTGAAGAAATCGAAGGAGATTTTATTTTTGTGGGTTTTCTGATTTCAATCGCGTTTTCTGTTTTCTCAAAATCGTGAGACCTTGTGATAAGGAAAATCATGATTATTCTAGGCACGATTTTTTGCTTTAAAAAAATGCATTTTAAAACCCTTTCTTGGCGTTTTCTTTCTGCGCGCAATCTGTGGTCTTAGTTGGCGTATTTTTGCTCACGATTTCTGGAGGATTCCTTTTTTTCTGGTGTGATTTGTAGTGTTTTTGTGGTCACGCGACATGCTTCTGTTGCATGCATTTTTCAGAGATTGTGTACAGGGTTTGGACGGGTTTCATTTGTGTTTTTGGCTCTCTTTTAGACGCGTTTTTGCACCTGTTACTGGTCGCCGATCTCTTCATTTTCAGGCTGCGTTTTTGAGTAATCTCCTAGGCGTGTTTTTCTGTCTTTCCCTGGCCGTGATTTGATGCTTTGAGAAACATGATTTCTGCCCTATCATAGCCGCAATTTTTCTATAGTTTGGTCGCTTTTTCCTAATTTTTTTTTTTCAGATGCGATTTGCAGTTTCTCTAAAAATCATGGTTTTTTGAAAACTGAGTAGGGTTTTGCAGATTTCTCCTTGTTTGAAGTCATTTTTTTTTTTGATTTCAGGTTCCTTGTGGGTTTTTCGAGATCTCAACTGGGTTGTCTTCAGATTTTTCTGGGTACCTCGTTTTCCGTGCCTTGAAAGTTGTGCAAGTGGGTGCTATCGAAATTTTCTGGGTATTCTTCAAATCTTTTGGGTTTTGTCTTAAAAACTCTACATTGGTTTTATACCTCGAAATCCGTTCTAGGGTTTCGATTTCTACCTTAGAATTTGTCCTGCAAAACTTGTTTTTGTTTTCAGTGCAGTGTTTTTTGTGCCTTAACCAGTTTGACTT
The DNA here is from genome assembly GCA_007258455.2 of Sequoia sempervirens. NCBI lineage: Eukaryota > Viridiplantae > Streptophyta > Pinopsida > Cupressales > Cupressaceae > Sequoia > Sequoia sempervirens. The sequence continues at coordinate 60,204 of VDFB02273624.1, read as the reverse complement.
TAGGGTATGTGATGGCATCTCTGACAAATCCAATTCTCGAAAGCAGCTAGAAGTTCAATGGGAAGAATTACAACACCTGGAAGCAGATGCTTACGATCTTTGAATATCGTTGCCTTGATTAGGTTGTTTTGGGGAACTCAACTCATCCCATTGTAGCCGAAAAGGACCAAGACAAATGGGATGGACGCAATCGGGAATTCATCATGCTTATCAAACTCTCAGTCACAGATGAGCAGCTACCTCAGGTACCATCTGGCAAAATTGCTATGGAAATATGGGATCATTTGAAGGCCCTTCATGAAACCTCCGACAAGAGCAGAGTGCTCTTTCTCAAGAACACGCTTTTTTCCATCACAATGGATGAGAAAGTGTCCTTACAGGAGCATCTGACAAAGATTAAGACATTCATGATCAGTTGGAGGCAATTGGTCGAACAATGGAGGAAGAGGACATGGTCGTCATTACTTTGAAGAGTTTGCCAAAATCTTATGAGCATTTCATTGAAACACTCAATATTATTTCAATAAATGTTGATTTGAAGTCTCCAGACTTGTGTAACAAGCTTCTACAACAAGATCGTTGGAGACAGCAGTTTGGGGGCAGTACCAGTTCTACCTCCACAGAGCAAGCGTTCTTTGCCAAATCTTCTGCTAAGAACAAAGGGAAGGCTCAATCTTCTCAGCCGAAAGGCTTTGGTTCTTCTTAGGACAGCAAGAAAAAAAAGAATGTTCAGTGCAATTATTGCCATAAATATGGTCACATGAAGGTTGACTGTCGCATTCGGTTGGCTTCTGAACAAAAGAAGTATGGTGGGTCTCAACCTAAAGCCAATGTTGCGGAGCACATTGATCAGAAAGAATTTGCATTCTATTTGTTTATGGCCAAGAGAACAGTAGATCCAGTACAATCTTCTGCCTGGTATATTGATTCCGGGGCTTTGCGGCATCATTTTACTCACCGTCAGGATTGGTTCACAAAATTCGAACCATTCTCTGATTCTGTCATTTTTGGAGGAGGCGAAGAGTACACAATTGCTGGTAAGGGCAATGTCTAGATTCACTCAAGAGGAAGAAATTTAATCTATCTTGATGTCTACTATGTTCCAAGCATGGAACATAATCTTCTCTTTGTCAACCAGATCATGAGGCATTTTCCCCAGTTGGATGTTGTTTTTAGTTCATCCACCTGCAGCATTGTTGATAGGGAGACTTATACTACAATCGCTATGTGACTTGAGGATCATGGTTTGTATAGACTTGTTGATTTCGGTGATTCTCAGGAGCACGCTTTGGCCGCCAGGAGTACTTCCATCAACAAACTTTGGTATCAACGTTATGGGCACTTGAATGTGCACTATCTCTCTCAACTGTCTTGGGAGGGTTTGGTTGTTGGTCTACCTGAGATCCAAACTCAAAATCATGGAGTTTGTGAAGCCTGTCAAGCTGGGAAGCAGCATTAGACACCATTCTCGGATGGTGATTCTTGGCGAGCCTCGAAGGTACTTCAATTGGTTCACGCTGATGTATGTGGACCAATGCACACTTCATTTGTTATTGGGTACATGTACTTTTTATTATTTGTTGATGAGTTCAATAGAAAAATGTGGGTGTATTTTTTGAAACATAAATTAGATGTGTTCAGTACATTTCAGCAATATAAGGCCTTAGTTGAGAAAGAATTAGGTTCTCAAATTGTCACTCTATGGTCAGATAATGGGGGGGGGTTTTGTTTTGCTGACTTCTCTACTTTTTGTGCTACACATGGCATTAAACGCCAACTCACCACACCATTACTAAAATGGTGTTGTTGAACATAGGAATCACACCATTACTAAAATGGCTCATTTTATGATGAAGTATAGAAATGCCCTTAGAAATATTGGGCTGAAGCAGTTTATACTGTAGGTCGTTAAGAAGATGACTCTTGAAGAAGCTTGGTCAGGACGTAAGCCTAAGGTGGGCCATCTGAAAGTCTTTGGTTCTACAACTCATGTATGGATAACAGAAGCCAAGCGTGCCAAGTTGGACTCCAAGAGCTAGTAGCATATGTTTACTGGTTACAACGACAATCACAAGGCATACAGGTTGATTGATGTGGAGACAAATCGTCTCATATTCAGTCATGATGTTGTGATTGATGAGACTATTGGTCCATTTGTTCCTACTACCCGTCCTGAGGATCAGCCTATGAAGGCTTTTGATGAGGGTGTTCGTCTTCCTCTTGGTTCCCCTAATGGGAGGGCTTTAGAGCATTCTGACTTTAAAGATGAGGAGTCTACCAGTCATGATCTAGCACCACTTGATTTTCCTAGGGATTCACATCCAGATGACTTTGTTCTAGAAGTCCCAGGAGATGCTATTTCTCCTATTCCTGATGTTGGTACTTCTACTCGTTGACCTAAGTGGTGGCTCAAGACTATCGGAGATCTTCATGATGATGAACTCATTGAGGGCAAATCAGCTCGTCAAAAGAGCAAGCAACAAAACAGAGTCAATTTTGCTCTTATGGCCAACATCCATAACATCTATGAGCCTCAGACATATTCAGAGGCTAAAGGAATTCCAGAGTGGGAAAAGGCTATGGAGACATAATACCATAGTCTTTTGAAGAATCACACTTGGGTTCTTTCTGATCTTCCTCCTAGGAAGAAACCTATCAGCTGCAAATGGGTTAATAAGGTCAAGTATCATGCAGATGGTAGTTTGGATAAATACAAGGCCAAATTGGTTGCTCGGGGATTCACACAACAAGAGGGCATTGATTATGAGGAGACTTTTGCTCCTACTGTGAAGATGAGCACAATTTGTATTCTTCTTGCTATTGCAATCCAATTTGGATGGACAGTTCATCAGATGGATGTCAAGAGTGCCTTTCTCAATGGTGAGTTGCAGGAAGAAGTCTACATGACGTAGCCTCCTGGTTTCAAGGTTGCCGACAAAGAACATAAGGTATGTAGGCTTGTGAAAGCACTCTATGTACTGAAACAAGCTCCCCGTGCATGGTACATCAAGATTGATCAATACCTGGTTGATCATGGTTTTCAATGCAGCCCTTCTGACAGTAATTTGTATGTCAAGCACTATGGTGATGATATTTTGTTTCTTGTTATCTATGTTGATGACTTGATCATTAGTGGTAGTTCAACACATTTGATTGCAACAATCAAATAGGATTTGTGTCAGGCTTTTGACATGACAGATTTGGGGCTTCTCCATTATTGTTTGGGTATTGAGGTTTGGCAGACCGTTGGTGGCATTTTTATCTCTCAGTCTAAATATTCCAGAAGTCTGCTTGACAAATTTCGGATGCAGGATTGCAAACCTGCTTCCACACCTATGGAGAAGGGGCTGAAGTTATTAGCCAAATTTGATTCACCTTCGGTCGATGAAACGACATTCAGGCAACTAGTGGGCAGTCTCATCTACATCACTACCACTAGACCTGATATCAGTTTTGCTGTGAGCTACATTTTTTGCTTCATGACAACTCCAAAAGATGATCATTTGGTTGTAGTGAAGTGAGTGCTGAGATATGTTAAGGGCACTTCAGATTACAACATTTTGTATGGCAGATGCAAGGATCCAAAGTTGATTGGTTATACAGACTCAGATTGGGCAGGTTCAGTGGATGATAGAAAATCCACTTCTGACATGGACCAGCAAGAAGCAACAGGCAATGGCTCTTTCCTTGACTGAAGCTGAATATTGAGGAACAGTTAAGGCAACATTTGAAGCAGTTTGGCTTCGCAGGATGCTTTCTGACATGCACATGTCACAAGCAGGACCTTCTCCCTTGTACATTGATAATCAAGGGGTGCTCAAACTGGCCAAAAATCCAGTCTTCCATGAACGTACCAAGCATGTCGAGCTCCATTGTCACTACATCCGCAAGCTGGTAGAAGACGGATCAATTCAGTTGCAGTATGTTTCGACAACGGATCAGACTGCAGATATTCTCACCAAATCTTTGAGCTCGGATAAGTTTGTTAAATTCAGGGGGCAACTTGGTGTTGTTGACAGATTGACCATTAAGGGAGGGTGTTAGAATATTATATTCCTTTATACCGTTAATGGTTAATAATGTAATTAGTTAAGTTAGACATCTTAAATGTCTTCTGTAGTGAGTAGGTAGAGGTTGGTAGACATCTTAAATGTCTACAGTTGTAGTTAGTTGCAGTAGCTAGACTCATTAATGTTTTCAGTGCTATGCCACTGCTTTATATTTTAATCTTTCCTTCTTGTTAATGCAATGCAATCTACCAGTTCATTTCAGAACAACTTTCTCCAAAAAAAAACACTTTTTTGCTTTTTTTGAATTAAATAATTTATTACGTGCAAAATACCCCTTTATGACTAGGAATCCACTTTTGAGGGGAAAAAGTCATTTAAATAAAATATAACACTTATACATATTTTAACATTTAACATTATAAACTTAAGTGTATATTTTAAATACTCCAATCGAGTTGCAAAAAGCATTGCCAAGGCTTTGAAATCCAATTTTGGTCATGTCAAGATGTAACTAAGGTTGAGGAATGATGACAGGTGTTGACTCGAAAACTTACTAAAAGTAGATGTGCTCTCTAAGAAGTTTGGAGTACACTCTAGGAAGCAAAAAAACACTTTTGAAAGCATCATTGAGATCCAAAACATCAATTGAGCTCAATGCCCCAAATGGAAACCAAGAAAGATTGAACCTATGCTCTCCAAGAAGTTTGGAGTTCTCCTCAACACCCGTAGAAGCTTATGGGAAAACTTGGAAATTGGCCAAAAGCTCAAGAAACAATATTGCTAAAATAGGGGACATTATAGATTTTTAGTATATGCATATGGGCTTGTCTTATGCAAATAAGTATTCAATCATGGAATCATATGAAATGATCAACAAAATTAATTTTTATACTCTTCTTGTATCACAACAACATAGTTCGGAATACATATCCTTATGCTTTCATTCTATCTTGCATGTTCTTGTTTAGTTTTGGTGGTTTGCCGAGTGTTTATTCTTGGGCTTGGTATAGTTGGGTTAGGTCATACAAAATAATATAATATTAAAAATTATATAAAAATAATCACAATAACTGTATAATTGTAACATATATTAAAAGATAAATATAGATATGTTTTTTTTTGCTTGTAGTAACTTGGGTAAGGGACCCAAGCTCCAATGCAAAATGGCATCCAGTGCTAGAAACAAATAAGCTCACGACTCATTTGAATCTAAAAAAGATATTATCACCCTAAAAACAAACCCAACAAGTCAATAACTTGACACCCTTTTGAAGTCTTCCTCATATCCTTGGATGATCTAGAGTCATCAGATGAGTGGTCTTCCTCAACAAGTGTTCCTTTTTCTTTCTACCTTTGTCCATTCATGCTTAGGGGATTGTGCGGCATGCAATCCAAAATTTAGCAAATCTATAGAAGTAACATTGAAGTTGTCTTAGTATACACTACTGAAGTAATAGAAGAGCTTTTTCAAAAGGTTGGGAAGGAACATGATTGAAAACTTACAGTTTGGTATCAATAACTTCTACAAAATTAGAAGTCTCAATATTCACCTCCTTATTTGAAGAAGCACTCAAATCCTCCTAATGGTTAAAAACCTACTTTGCATCTTCATAAGCTTTTGATTCTTTCAACTTGCTAGATGGAGACAATAATTCTTTCTCCTTTGTTGGGAGGAGCCAACCATGTTGTTGTTCAACTCCCCTGCCAGCAAGTGGGCTTTAGAAGCGCGACATGTCTTTTTTTGAGCTTTTTGAGGTAAAATGCCCATAAAAGTAACACCATTGACATCTAAAAGGAATGCTAACGTAGTCTAGAATTTGAGCCCAAAATATTCTATCCTTGTTTAAAATGATAGATTTTGGCAAACCCTTGTTCAATTCCATTTCAACATAGATTTGAGCATAGGTAATTTGTGAGAAATCAAGTGGGTCGGGGGACTCTTCAAAAAACATCCATAGAGAGTTAGCATTTTCTTTCAAGCCAACTTCACAATAATATTGAAAACTTAAGTATGGAAGCCACACCCATACAAAAGTAGAAGCAAAATTGTTTGTCCAGGGGACAAAAAAGGAAACCATGACTCCAAACTCAGGGTATAACCATCCCAAAACCATGGACCAGGTTTAAGAAGCATGTGTTTGTCTTCCAGCGATTTACACAGAATAATGAAGAAGCTTTGAGTACAAGAAGCAAATTTAATACCCCTCCTAGACCAGCCACTTCATCACCAAATCTTTTTCTACATCAGTCACTTCATTGACTAAATCATTCTTTTTCCACATTGGCCACTTCATCAATTGAGTCAAATTCCACAATGGGTGAAATGTTTTCCCGATTGAGAACCTCCTTTCCAAAAATTGTTTTTGTTCCCTTTTGGATGGTTGATCAACAGCCTTTCAGCTATCTTATTGCTATGGAGGGAATCAAAAGTATTCTTTGTACCCAAATCCCCATCCATTGTCACACTGCTTCTATTCGACAAAGATTTATCAGATGAATTATATTTTAGGGCCTCTATATATGAGCCAGGAGTAATATTTGAAGAATTGTTAATGGTAGAGGAAGGTAGGCACCTAAATGGGATCTTCAGAGAATGATGATTACAAACCATAGGGGGATGATTATTGCATAAATTATCAGATTGATTATTGATCAAGAAGAGCCTTGCTCTTATAAGATTTACATACCCTACAAATTAGGGAGATAACAGAACGTAACTGAAAGAGACAAAAGCAAACAAAGAGGCTATAATCATGGAGACGTGATTATAGGCAAACTAAATGAAACTAAAGCATTAAAATAGGCACGACAAGTGCCATTACAGATTTATAGATATGAGCATTAAACTATGAACTGACTATAGTTCTAATACCCTCCCTTAATGCTCAATCTCTCAACTAAAGAAAAACTAAGTCTACCCATATTGTGCTGGTCATCAAAATGCAAAGTGTGTAGACTCCTTCTGCTTCTGCTCAGTTTGCTCCACTACGTGAGCACTTTGCTGAGATGCTTCCTGGTTGGACTTCTCATCAGCCAACCGCTTTCTGCAATACCTCTGTATATGACCAATCTTCCCACAATAATGGCAAGTAAAAGACTTCTTGGAGCCCTCCTCCGAATCGCCTCGTCCTTTCTGCTGAGTGGACTTGCCTTTGCCAAAATCCTTGGCAGTAAATGCTTGTTCAGCACTTGGAGACTCACTGTTGCTCCCAAACTGCTTCTTCCATCGATCCTGCTGCAAAAGCTTGTTGCACATCTCATCAAACTTCAAGTCAACATTGGTGGATGTAATGTTGAGCGTTTTGATGAAGTGCTTGTAGGAACGTGGCAAACTTTTCAAAGTGATTACCACCATATCCTCCTCTTCTACCTCACGACCAATGGCCTCCAATTGATCATGAATATTTTTTACTTTCATCAAGTGCTCCTGCAAAGACACTTGGTCATCCATCATAATAGAAAAGAGCATATTCTTCAGAAAGAAAGCCCTTCCCTTATCTAAGGTCTCATGAAGATCTTTCAAGTGCTTCCAGATCTCCATAGCAGATTTACAAGAAGGTATTTCTGGTAACATGTCATCGGCGATAGATAATTTAAGAAGCATGACTGCCTCTCGATTACTTCCATCATACTTGACCTGATCCTTCCCAGCAACAGTGGGACGAACTTCTATACCAAGAACAAGTGCATCCAGACACCGGTACTCAAAGATGGTAAGCATCCTCTGCTTCCACGTGTTGTAATTCTTTTCATTGAACCTCTGCGAACTTTCCAATATAATATTGGACAAAGTTGCCATCCCTCCCGTTTTCCAAAGCACAAAAAACGAGGTAATCCAAAACTCTATAAATTTTTGAAGAATTTTTTTTTGAAAACTCTATACAAAAATTTTATTTTTCCTAGAATTTCTTTCAAAACTGGCTGAAAGATCTTTTCAAGCTGCCATGAAATCACGCGAACTTGGCACAAATTTCAAAGCACGGATCCCAAGGTATGAATTTCGAAGTACCCAGAAAAAAATAGAGACAACCCAGAAAATATCTCCAAAAACCCAGAAAAATATTTTGATCAGAATAAAATTTCGGCTGATTTTACTGGAAAATCGTGCAAAAATCAAAATCTGCAAAAAGAAAATATCTACAGAAAGGTTCAGAAACCCTAGTCATAGGTAAAATCACACCCAAACTGAGACGCGCACAAGAAAAGATCATTGAAATTTTCTTTAGAAAATACGCTTTAAGGATCTAGATCAAATCACGAGCAGAAGAAACGCCAGAAAAATCTACCACGAACCAAGAAAAAAATGCAGAGAACACTAAAAATCGTGGCATATAAGGGACTGCGTCTACAAAAGAAATTGTGCTCAAAGAGGCACCAAATCGTGCGCCTGGGAACTGAGAAAAAAATGCGACCACAAGCTCAAAATCGTGGCTCCAAAGTCTTCATAAATCGCACCCAGAAGCACGTCAATGAAGTCGCACAGTTTCAGAAAGAATCTCCAGAAAACTTCACAGATCCGCGATTTTTCTACACAGTAGACTTCGCGAAAATCCACATCAAAATCTTTACGAAAATCTTCAAATAAAAACCCTCGAAAGCACGCAATTTGCAACATGCGCGATTTTCATCCCATCAATTTTCTTATCAGAAAAAACCATGAAAAAACAGCTTCTAATGAACCCTCAAAATTCTTCCAAAAAATATCCGCGATTTTTCCTCTTAAAAATATACGAAAAATCTTCAAAAGAAAAAATCACGAATTTCAAACCCTCAAAATTAATAACTACCCAGGCTCGAACCTGAGCTTTGATACCATATTGCATAAATTATCAGATTGATTATTGATCAAGAAGAGCCTTGCTCTTATAAGATTTATATACCCTACAAATTAGGGAGATAACAGAACGTAACTAAAAGAGACAAAAGCAAACAAAGAGGCTATAATCATGGAGACGTGATTATAGGTAAACTAAATGAAACTAAAGCATTAAAATAGGCACAACAAGTGCCATTACAGATTTATAGATATGAGCATTAAACTAGGAACTTACTATAGTTCTAATAATGATTTCCTTTCCTCAAACCAACAAATTTATGCTTTAGTGTAGAAAAATGATGAAAATGCTCATAGAGTGGAGAGGTAGTAACCCTAGGATTTGCACAATCATGTACAACAGCAACAAAAGTCATATTTGGGAGATTAACAAATTATTTAGGCATTCAAACAAACAGTTTCATGAATAGGAGTAGATTGTAGGAAAGAATTGCAAGGTCCCATAACTCACATTTAGACAAAATTTTTCTTGAAAAATTTGCGCCTTTTTCCAAATATTTTGTTGACTGCATTTTGATTGGCTTCTTCCCAATTTTCTTGACATTATAACTCAATATTTTGTAATTTTATCTGGTTTTTCTGACATTATCTGATCCAAGTGTTTTTTTTTTTTTCACATTATAAGCCAAAAAGACTGATATTCTTCACATTTTATTGCGAACTGGTTGATTTTTTAGGCCCCATTACTATGCGATCTAGCGAATATTTCACTACCTCTATAGGGATTTAAGCAACAATCCATCTACTTTCTTCAAATATTTTGTACCAGCAGTGCCTGGCTCTTTTTATTCCCAAGTCTATCACCCTTTGGCACATATCCCTATAAGGGGGTCTAGAGGTAAGAGAGCCCTCCTGTTGATCAGCTCCTTTTTTTGGCCTACCTAGGCAACAGGAAACACAAAATGGCCTTTAGATGCTAGTACTTCATATTAGAGCTAATAGATCAGTTGCATGACACTTTTATCATTAGTGTTTTTGTTAGGTTTAGGGTTCTTATTTTAAGTTAAATGTATTATTTATTATTTGTTTTATTTTAAATTTTAAAATGATAAATAATAAAATTCATATTTCAAAATAATGAAAAAAAAACTATATTCTGAAATTCATGATGTACACTTTCATTTATTTTCTCTCTCACTCTCTATGCAACTAGGATAGCTTAAAATAAAAAAAGACAAGTTATCTCTCTTTTTTTCTTGAAGTTGTCTATTTTTTTGGTTCTCAATATTTTCTCAATATTATCTTGAAAAATTGAAAATATGTCTCTTTTGGTTTGTTGAGATATTCTTGAGAAAGATATTTTCTTCTATGGTTTCATTTACAAACCATGGTTCAATTCTTCTTGGGTCAAGGTACTCTGCCATTATTTTTAGAAATCATGTTAGTGTTCACATTGGTTAGTATAATAATGTGCGTGAAGTTAAAATAAAAGTTAGTTATAATAACAACTAACAAAACTATTCTAGGTGAGAAAATAATTATTTAAGGAGTATTTATTTGTATGTTTGAGTTGTTGAAACAACTCAATATATTAAGGAGTTGTTGAAACAACTCAATATATTAAGGAGTTGTTTCCTACAAAATAGGATATGAGAATCCTATAAATATGTAATATATTTGATTGAAGAAGAATGAACATGATATTATTTGAGTAAATTTTCTTTGAATGCCTCTATTATTCTGCCCAAAATCTCTGATATGGTATTGGAGTGCCATATGTTGATGTTATAGCAGCGGGAGATATCTTTCTCTCAAATTTAAATAATAAATGATGAATAAATAAAAGCAAGTCGGACTTGCTATAAATATTGATTTTTTTTTATGGGCCGACTCAAACAAAAAGTCGCCTTGTTTTGTGAAAGAGGCTGACTCTAATGAAAAGACACCTTTGATTTGTATATATACCAAGCAATGATCATTCATTTGATCATTCGATTTTTCAAGAAACAATTCGCACTTAAAGAGGAAGTTCGCACTTTTGCAGCAGATCATAATATTTCTTCAAGCAGATTGATATCAAGGAGAAATCATATGTGTTTGTATATTCGCATCTAGGAGAGGTGCTATCATCCATTACATCAAATCGGCCTTGTGTTTGGCCAAGTTGTAAAGCAGATTTCTGCTCTTTCATTCAATATATAAGGGATATATTTTGGCTGGATTTTTCTCCCTCGAGAAGGAGGGTTTTCCCAGGGTATCTTGTTGTGTTCATTGTTCACTGTGTTGCATTTTGATTGCTTACATTTCTGATCCTAAAACTAACACCATAATCCTACCCTGTGAAGTTAAGTTGATTGTGTGGAAGAGAGAAATGCAGCGATAAAGGAAGAGGTAGCTAAATGTTTTTTGTAGAACTAAAAGTTTTCATTTGCAATAGAAAGTCATGTTAGTACAGTGAGCATGGAGTCCAAAAGAGAAACTACTCCATACATTGCTCTGTTGCTACCCAATAAAATCATCAGGTAGAAATGTTTGAAGTGGTTGGAGCTGGTAATTGTAGATCAGCTGCATCGGTAGTAGATGTGGTGAAATTACTGTGGTGGAAAATGCAAAGAAAGGACAACATTTATGCCAAATGAAATGAAGGAAGCTGTCAAAATAAAAGAATAGGAAAGGAGGCTTCTGCTGTTGATTCGTGGCTCTGAAATTCTTGATCTACATCTTTGAACATTAGAATTTGTGAAAGGGGTTTTGAGCTCATACATTCTTGTAGCAAGAAGTTCACATTATCTATGGAAAGAATATTCTTTCCTTACATGAAGTGTTCCCCAATCAGAGTCATTGGGCTTGTGCTGGTCATAGGATCTTTTGCAACTCTAGGAGGCTGATTTTCTCAAGCCACAATCACTCACAAAAAAAATTGCGACTATTGCCAATTGTGTGATAATGGACTCCCAAACAAGACTTGTGTGGATGTGTGAACGAATAGTGGCATGGATAGCAAGATCTAAGCCAATGCGAGCAGAGCCCACATGGAGGAGTTGAGTACATTCTAATATTTTAAAATTTATATTAGAAATTAAAATTAAATTTTAATAGTTTTATAGTGGTAGGTTGTTATTGTCTAGTTATTGTCTTATGTCTCAAAATGTCTTATTGGTTCTTATAGAGATATTTATATTATAGGCTAAATGTCAAGTTGTATTATTTTGTTTAGAATAGGGTCCATTTTTTATGAGTCATTAATTGTTGTGTCTCAAATATGTCTCTCAAAATTCAAAAGTGTCAAAATATTATAAAAATAAAAATGGCCTCAATTGTAATTGTACGCACCATCGCTTGTACGTGACGTCCATCTTGTGGGGGGGGATTCTAAAATTGAGCTTCAAAACCAAATTTGCTGAGTAGCAAATCAATTGGAGGATGGAGGCAGAAGAGGTTGGAGGATAATAGCACCTCTCATCAATCACTAACGACGAGGCCGCTTATTAGCTTTGGTGGCATTTTATTTTCTATTGTGTGGCAGTGACAGTTTTCTATGTTGTTGGAGATCGAGTGACACGATCAACAATGGCTATTTCTATTCATGTGTGTTATTTTCTTATGTATCCTCCTAGTGTAAAATATTGTAATAAGCAAAAGCACTAGTGTAATGTAGTTCATGGATCTTGAAATTGTTAGTGGTGATCCAAAAAACCATATGAGGTGAACAAATGAGTGTGTTCTTGTTTGTGTCTAGGTTTGTGGTAAACCTGTGTGAAAACCATGAAAGGTTGATGAGAGGTGCCTTTTGTTTGAATCAAGATCATGAGCCACAAGAGTTGAAAGTGTTAAGTCTAAAAGGAGGAGAATGTGGACATCATTGGTGCTGTAAACAATTGTATAGGAGAGCAACTGATTACAAAGATCCTCTGATTGTCGGACTTCTTGGAAGTATGGTCAACCGGTGATGAGTTCACTGGAAGCTAAAGCGAGATACATTCTCGTATGTAGGTGATCATGTGTAGTAAGATCCAAAGAGCGGTATGCAGACCTAAAAGTGTGCATAGGCATAAAATTTTGTTTCTAGTTCATGTGTTGTACATTCCCCCCATGCTCACACTAAGAGGGGGGTGTTGTTGGAAATCATGTTAGTGTTCACATTGTTTAGGATAATAAGGTGTGTAAAGTTACAATAAAAGTGAGTTATAGTAACAACCCACGAAACTATTCGAGGTGAGAAAATAAAATATAAGGAGTATTTGTTTGTATGTTCGAGTTGTTGAATTTACTTAATATATTAAGGAGTTGTTTCCTACAAAATAGGATATGTGAATCCTATAAATATGTAATGTATTTAATTGAAGAAGAATGAGCACGATATTATTTGTGTAAATTTTCTTTGAATGCCTCTATTAGTCTGCCCAAAATCTTTGATAATTATATGGTGAGTAGAACAAAGGACCCCCTAAGGTATGAGCTTAGATCTGGCCATCAGATTGAATGAATAGGAGTGGCCATTTGGAGGAATGAATGAATATACCAATCAAATTTAGCCTCAATTTTAATCCAATGGATGTGACAAATGAAGGTATGCTAGGTTTGGATCAGAGACCAACAAGTTAACAGAGCTGAATGCTTTGGGAAAACCATTTTGTTCTTTTTTTTTAAAATAAGTTTTTTTGTTTGCTTGCATTTTTGTTTGGGTTCTCTCTTATGAACCTTGGGTGTATCCAGGTAGGACCCAGGCTTTTTAAATACCTAGACTTCCCTAGGTACATTTTAGATCGTGATCGATATATGGAATTTATATTTGCTACTATCTGTGATTCTATATGTTGATTCTCAATTCATGTCTTATCATTTCTAGGTATTAAATGTTCTATTATTTTGGATCAAATTGTAAGTGTGGGTAAAGTCATCCTTAATAGTTGGATTGATTTCTTGGTTGTATTTTTGAAAGAGGATGTAACTTACTATATGGGGTTTCATGAACTTAAATTTATCTAGAAAGCTAGTGCCATGATTGTCTGTTGTGGATTGGACATCAAGTTACACTACTATTACTTGAATATAATTTGGTTTGGGGAAAACTTGATCTTTTTTTTCAAAATTTTTGGGAGTTATCTATGGTCGCATTGGAAAATGGGGATTGTTTCAGTGTAGATTCTTGTTTGTACCAATCATACATCAGGTTGTGATCTATTTAGAGGCTTGAAGTGTGCAAGGTTTTACAAGTATGGTATTTGCTTTCACTGAACAAGGTGCAAATAAACAAACCTAGTTCTACGTAAGGGTTTGACACATGGTAGGATCTTGAATGTTTGTACCTTATTTTAAACTAAAATCTTGAATGAATGCTAAAACCCACACTATACATGATATAAATGCCAAAATCTGATTGCAAAAGTGTAAGCATAAGAAAATGGTACTATTAACTTTATCTAGAGAACATCTTAGGTCATCTCAATGGCACTTTCAGTCTCCCCAACAATTGGGGTTACCAAAATAAATAACTCCAACAAACATTTTCAGTTTTCTAATAGGTTTGTCTCGTTTGACTGCATATTTCAACTTTCAGTTACACAAATTGCTATTGAGTGTGGCGATTGCTTCCTTGTCATCAAGTACCTTAATTTACGGTTTTTAAGAAAAGTTTCTGTTTTTTGAAAGCTTTGCATAGCTGAATATAAAGCATGTAAGTAGGGTAAGAGACATGCATCTCTCCTATAGAGTTTGCCTATTTTATATACGCTTTTAGTTCATCCATCTAGTAATTTTCAATTTTGTGTTCAATTTTCTACAATTTTTACTTATAATACATCAAAATTTTCAACTAGTGTGTTGTCCCTTGTATTACCATCTTAATTCATATTAGTGGTATCAAAGCTTATTTGCTCTTGTATGTACCATTGAATGCAGTTAGGATATAAATAATTTGGTTTGAAGACAAGAGATTTGTCAAGTTACTTTCTTGATACATGCAAGCAACCTTAGATGGGTATCAAGGAGCAAATTTGACTCATTGGATTCCTTTAAAGGGTTGATTGAGTCAACACGAGAAAGACAATGGGCAAAAATGATGAGTCAGCTTGAATAGTGTTGTACTCGTACACATTTTTTTTACTGAGTCAAATTCTAAGTAAAAATAATGGTGCTTGTAAGCTGTTTCCAAGTCCTTGTTGCAAGTAGTTACCAATGTTGTCATTGCCAATTCTAGACAATACCTATGTAGGACCCATAAGAGGAGGTATTCAAGCATATCAAGCAAGGTGGACGTGTTGACTAGTGTATATAGAAATGCAATACGTGCAGAAGTAGGTAAATGAACGACAAATCTTCCAAGGATATTTTGATGAACAAAGGTTTCTAGGGCAATTTCAAGCTAGGGAAAGGCATATAGGTGGTTGAAAATGTGTAGAAGGAAAAAAAAGTCATCCTTGAGGGCTAAAATTATGTGAAAATGATTGCAAACATCTTTGGTGTGCCCCAAGGGGGTCCAATGTCATGTTGCAAGGCAAAAAGTCACTATTGATGTCATGAATGCTTGCGCTTTTCAATGTTAATGAGGAAATAAATCACTTAAGTGACTCAAAAAGGATGTTTTTCTACTTATGTGGCAAATGTTAATGAAGAATTTATAATGAAAACTTTTTGAATGAAAAGTGACTTATTGACAATTAAGTGAAGAAAGATGCTTGGAATTGGCTTAAAAGTTAAAGCGAAAACATGAAAAAGTGCTCCCAAGTGTTCAATTGTGCCCCTAGGAGGTAAGAAGACAAAAGTGAGAATTTTTTTTTTGAAAATTGTTCTTGGAGGCCCAAAAAGTGCACTTGGAGAGAGAAAATCATGTTTGCCTTTCGGAAAGCTGAACCACATGTTCAACTACATCGAGAGGTTAGCTTGCTTGTGAATGGGAATTCTAGGGAAATCAACTTTGATGATGTGATGAAGGTGAATTCCATCCATGGTGATTTCATGGAGTGCATTGAAGAAGTTTTTTTTTTTGAGGATACATATGAAGAAAAGTACATCTAATGGCAACTATTGCAATAGAAAGGCTAATTTGCACAAGAACACACCAATACTTTTTGTGCATTGCAAAACTTGACATCAAGGACTTTGAAAAGCATCGAGTCCTCAAGTACTTTAGGGGGCTTTCATTGCTACATCTAGACAAAATGGCATTTTAAGACATTGAAACCTTGTGGACTACCTACACTTTTGTATGTAGTGAAAATTGAAGAGATATTCTCATGTCCAAAGATACGAAACTCTTTTGTAGGTGCCAAGCCATAGGGAGACAACAATAGGAGGCTTGTAGCCAAGTGGCAAAGCAAGGATGCCTTGTTATAGAAGAAGTGATTGAAGAAGATTGACAAGAAGGCCCAAAAAGCCACAACCATGTAGTGTGAGACACACAAGAGTTGTGTCATGACCAAGATTATCACACCATCAAGCCTTGCTTCACAAAAGTTGGTCATAGATTTTTCATTGTTACCTACATATCCATTTGAATAGATAGAAGTGGATCATATATGGATACAAACCCACATTCTACCATTGCCATTGCAAAAGTCTTGTCACAAGAGGATGAGGAAAGCCAATTCTATTCGTAGATTTGGGTGAAGGGAATGGTTCTTTATTTCATTGCAGATAGAGGAAGTTAGAAAAACATGATATTTGTAGAGATAGTCAAGATGTTGAATATATAGATGCTTTACCTAAATTTATATGCAATGGGAGGGGTGAGTTAGGGTAGAGAAATTCGTGTCAGTTGATAGTGTTGTCTATCCTATTCTATCAAACCCTTCAAAGATTAGGTGGTCTATCATGCAACACCCCTAAACGTTGATTTGTTGGGGCAACCCTAGATGTTTGTCTATGGGGGTAGATCTTAGAGTGCCTTTGTTAACGTGTGATAGTAAATATCGGATACCAAAGGGGCTCCAATAGAGTTAGTGTCCTTGACAAACGTGCAGTATTGTTGACAAGCAAGTGCTCAAATTGGGACATTTGTCTTACAACATGATTAGACTTGAAGAACCAAAGGTTGCAATGAATACATTTGCTCAAACACCAACATCAATAATACAACAAAAACCAATGAAGTAGACATTCTCATGATACAAAGTTGTTTTCACTTTGTTGATGACTATTCCTTTGGATACATTATTGTCAAGGATGGTCTATGTATTGACCTAAAGAAGATTGAAGTCATTAGAAATTGGTTAGCACCCAAGATACTTATATAAATCACGAGTTTTTTGGGTGTAGCAACATAATTCTACAAGAGCTTTATGCTCAGAGTCTCTTACATTGCATGACCTCTAAATTAGGCAACAAAAGGTGGGGCCAAAACCAAGTTTTTATAGATGGGAGCACAATGGTGGGTGTTACACACACTTAAATTAGAGGTTTTATTTGACACTAGTGCTTATTCTACTTGACTTGCATGAATCATTTGAGATCAAAATAGATGTCACTATGTATGCACTTGGAGCAATTCTCACTTGACATGGCCATTCAATCACTTACCATACCAAGATGTTTTTTTGATAGTGTGTGGGTAATCGACATGGGACAAAGCACATTACACTACTACTTAGGCCTACAAGCTCTTGAAGCACTATATATTGTGTAAGGAGACAATCATTTGTATTGATTGTAAGCCTCTAAAATTCATGTAGGTTCAAGGTAAGTTGTAGGATGATCATACTCAAAGGTGGTCCATGTATCTACAACAATTTCATGTAGACATCAAACACAAGCAAGGGAATATCAACAAGGTTGCTAATTGCTTGAGTAGACCTACAATGACAATCTTGACAAATAGTCCTCAACTTGTGTGGGAATGAAATGTTAGAATTGCTTCAATTGTACTTTTAGAGATCTTGATTTATTTAACGTATGCAAAAAATGATAACTAGGCAAAGAGGTTCGCGACTTCTACCTAGAAAATGGGCTCTTATGTTACATGGGACACATTTGTGTTCCCATTAAGGAGTGACAAAGACAATTTGGGAAGCTCACAATAGTTGGATGGCTCCTTTTAACCAAAAGTAATGCTCTTCTTTCAATTCTTGACAAGCCTCGACAATCTATTTCCATGTGTTTCATTTTAGGGCTTCTCATGACCAAGTACAATCATGATTGCATATATGTTTTGGTTTAAAGGTTCTCAAAGATGATAGTCTTGATACCCTACAAGAAAGGGGTCTTTGCAGAATAAACTTTGAACTTCATCTTTATGATAAGTACAATAATTGCCTTAAGTATGTTTTGGTTGATTCTATTGTCTGTGATGGACATAAAACTCGCAAAATCCACAACATATTATCCATAAATTAATGGATAGACATGGGTCATAAATTGAATGAGTGTGCAAATTCTTCAATGTACTAGTTGAAGAGTCCCCACAAATGGGATGAAAGTTTACCATATGTGAAACATAGATACAATTGATCTCTTTATGGCATCATGTAGCATGGCATATTTAAAGGTTGCCTTGGGTTCTAGTGTTTGGTATTTGTTGGTGTAGCACTATTGTCATGATGGAAGAGGCATCACCCACACAAAAAAGAAATTGGATGAGGTGACTAAATTGGTTGAATGGATCATGCGTATCCAACAACAAATTCATGAGATCTTGTAGTGGACCAATGAAAAGTATGATCACAATATCATGTCTCACATCATTTTTATGTGGGAAATAAAGTTGCACCTTGAAAAAGAGAGGATTCAAGGCTTAAATAGGAAGTTTAAACCTTTATGGTATGGGCTATACATCATTATCAAGTAGATGGGTGATAACCAGTGTTCCATGGAGTTTCAAAATGGAGGGACAAGGGGATAAACTTTATGGATTAGCCAAATTTTCCCAAAATTTGGGGATGGAAGCACAAATATAATATATACTATATATAGTTAATAAATGAACAATAAATAAATAATTTATAAACTATTTATATATAATATGTATTATTAATTTATTTATTGACAATTGTTTATTTTCTTTTGCTAAATACTGTTAGAATAATTATTCTATATTGTTAATAGTCAATACTACTGTTGCTACAGTAGTTTGTAGGTGAGGTAGTTAGACATTTTAAATGTCTACAGTCATCTACCTCTATATATTGTAATGATTTCCTTCTGTTAATTCAAGCAATTTCTTAGCCCAGAATTGTTTCATGGTATTAGAGCCATAAGGAAAAAACCCTAAAAAATTCGTGGACTTTACTAAAAGTCATAATTTGAATTTTTTCTGGTCTAGGGTTTCTGGGCGTTTTTTTTTTAAGTCTGTAATTCGTGAAGAAATTTCATGTGAGACTTCTGTAATTTCGTGGGCTCTCTAGAAGCCATAATCCGAAGTTAGGGTTTCTGGGCGTCATCCTCAAAATCGTGTTTTCTGTTTCTGAAGGTTTCAAGGTTGCGTTTTTTTGCTGAAGACGCATCTTCAGACGTATGGTTGTCATAGACCTGCGCGCGACCTCGTGTCTTCTGGTTATGGCGAAATTTTAAATGCGATTTTCAGGCATTTTTCAGATCCGCGCGTCACAGTTTTTCGTGGCTTCATTCTGCAAATTTCATCTGCTTTTTGGTCGCGATTTTCAGCTTTTCTGAATGCGTTTTTTAGAGACTGGCCGCGTGCCTTGCAGACGTGGAGTTCCTCACAAATTTCACTCGTGTTTTGAAGGATTTTCGTACAAAAATCTGCCCGCATTTTTAAGACGACTATGAGCGCGATTTTTGGTATCTTTTGTGATCGAACTTGGTCGCCTCCTCCTGCAACCTGGTCGCCTAGGGTTTGGCATTTTTTTTGCCAAATTTGTGTAGAATCAAGCTGTTTTCTGCAATTTTTTTGTGCTTTCATGGCTGCCTAGGGTTTCTATCAGCTTGACTAGGGTTTTGAACCCTCAAATAAAGTTGAAAAATTATTTTGCTTGCAGATTCCTTCTAGGTTTTTTGAGATCTCAATTGGGTTGCTTTCAGATTTTTTTGGGTACCTCGTTTTCCGTGCCTCAAACTTTGTGCCTCAGTTTCAAGTCGAATTTTTTTTTTGATTGCAGATTCTTTGTGGGTTTTCCGCGATCTCAAATGGGTTGTTGTACAATTTTTCTGGGTGCTTCGTTTTCCGTGCCTCGATTTCTGTGCAGATCTGTTATGGCAGCTAGGGTTCCAAACCCTCTGTTTTTCAGCCGACAATTGATGGCTACCTGTTTCTGGGCTTCTGTAATTTGCAGTGTTGCGTGGGATTCCTTTGGTGGGTTTTTTAAATATTTTTCCCTTATTAAAAAAAAAAAAATCTGGATTTTCGGGTTTTCATAATTTTTTCCCTTAAAAAAATTCCGATAGGGTTTATAATTTTCTCCTCAAAAATTAAGGGTTAGTTCCTGTTTACCCTAGTCAGGGTTTCTGTCGTACGGGAGGGCTCTTTGGTTTCTAAAGGGTTTTACTGTTTTTCCTTAAAAAACGATGATTTGTATGCTGATCCGTGTTTCGGATTCCGTGCCAGCTACTTTTTGGGTTTCTGTAATTCGCAAAATGCGTGGGATTCTTCTCTTTTTTTTTACCCATTTTTTTTCCGAAAAAACGATGCTTTGTAATCTTGGGTTTGGCGATTTTTCCTCCAAAAATCGTGGTTTGTTGTAGTTTGTTTTTGTCGCACCTCAAGTTGCTGGGGCGAACATCTGCACAACTAGCTTGTAGTCTGTTCTCGGGCGTCATGCTCCACTGCAAAAGTTTCGACGGTTTGCCGATTTATCCTCAAAATCGTGGCCGCTGTTCTCGATGTGTCTCTAGCGATAGGGAGGAACAACTCTATTATCCAACATTAGGTTGGACATTTGTGATGACTTCTAGTCAGCAGTTCTGCAGATTCTGGGAGGGTTAGTGGCGGACTCCTCTCACGTGGCAGAGTCAGTGGCAGGGTTTTGTCTCTTGTTGCAGAGCATTCTAAAGAAGGGGCAACCTTCTTTGTTTTATTCTGGATGGTTTTTGGTACTCTTGGTCATCAACATTCTACAGATCCAGGGAGGGTCTCCGTAGCCGCAGAGTGTTCTGAAGAATTTGTGACCAATCGATCTGCAGAGTGTTTTTTGTAGGCTAGTTAGATGATTGACCATTAAGGGAGGGTGTTAGAATAATTATTCTATATTGTTAATGGTCAATACTACTGTTGCTACAGTAGTTTGTAGGTGAGGTAGTTAGACATTTTAAATGTCTACAGTCATCTACCTCCTCTATATATTGTAATGATTTCCTTCTGTTAATTCATGCAATTTCTTAGCCCAAAATTGTTTCAAATACACCTTGGTTAAGCACCTATGAATTGCATAAAAGAGCATTTATGCCAAGATTTTGGTAACATGCGGTTCACCCAATCCAATCTCAAAAAGGTAGATTATCTTGCCATAGTACCCCATACAAAGAACCCTTGAACTAGATTACATATTCGAGCTCTTTATAGTTCCTGCCATTGTCGAAAATTGAGGACACTTGACGTTGTATGAACATGTGGTTTAACAGTCTAACATCACCTTCTTAAAAAATCACAGAGGATAGAAACTTGAACACAACAAAACCAACTCTATACAACACTACTTTTAACTGTACACTTGAATAGGTGGACCCTTTAGACATATGACGACATATTACCTTGCTGTGTTGACCTTGTCGAAATGATTTCCTTGTAGCATTTAACATCCAAGACCTTAACTTCAATAAGAAATTGCACCTTTAGAGCACTCCCCAACAATTTCAAGCATTTAAATTGTTTGCCTTAATTCTTCATGACAGTATTAAGATGCTCCATCGTATAGTCCAAAATGTTGTTTTTATGATCAGATTTAATGCACAGAAATTTAATTCAAAATCAGACACAATAACACAGCATATACCCTGGGAAAACCCTCCACTTGAGGGAGAAAAACCCAGCAACAAATATATCTCTTATATATATAAGTAATGGCAACAAGTCTCTTTACAATGAGGCCACACACAAGGCCAATATTCAGCACCAGCAATGGCTGTAATAACAAAGAACAATCTGCTCTTCCTTGAACACAAATCTGCTCTTCAATGGATTCACAATCTGCCCTAGAAGAAATTCGCACTTGATAGAAGGAGCTGCTCTTGATAGAATTCACACTTGCTTATAGGAAGGAATCGAACTTTATTGATGCTGAATGAGTGAGAATGAACTTCTATATATACATTTGCTAGAGAGGTCGCACCTCTACAAAAACTAGGTCGGCCACCAAAGGAAAAGATAAATACAAATAATAATTATGAATTACAATGAAGGTCGGCCAAGATAAGAATTACAATGTTGCCTTGAGAAGTGCTCCTCATTAATTATTATTTGATACAAATCATGCCTCTTCATAAATTCGATTATCATTTAAATAAATGAAGTACCTCTTCAATAATATCGGTCTCCTATAAATTTGATAGCCGTTTAGGCTCTGTAATTGTAAATCAAATCTGAGCAAATCTTAGACTGAAAACCTAAATACATAAGTAAGAACAACCCCGAAAATCTGAACAGGGATAAGAAGATGGAATAAAAGTCAGATACTAAAGACGACTATTGCAGATTAATTTTTCGATTTCTATTATCTGCATAAGAAATTCGGATCTCACAAATATATGCAAGATATGTCTCTTGGATGTGACATGTCTCATGAGAGGACGTGGAGACACGTCCACTCATGGGATGTGTTCCTTTAACTTTGAGCCACTTAAAACACGTGAAAACAAAGACAGTTTAAACGCATTTATCCATTAGTTTAGATCCGTTTTCATAAATGCAAGATTCGATAATTAATCGAACTCCTCAAGACTTATTTGATATTAATAATGATAGATAGATCGAATATGAAAAATATCTGATCGATGCTATATTAATTCAACACTCCCTCTTAGCTAGAGAAGATATTACAAATCAAATAAGTAGAGATATCACCTTCACACGTGATATTGAAGATATGATATGTTTTCTCAAGATTGTCAAGTCACATGACATACTTCATAATCACATCTTCATTATGGTATGTGCACTGACATCAAGTCACATGATGTCTACCATAATAATTCATGGCATATCCATGGATATAAATATCCACCATGATTATCTCTTAGGAATCACAATGATCTTCAAAAGACATCAATTCACATGACATCCATCAAAGTGTCCAAGACATACTATCATGACATGTCCACAGATATCAAGTCACATGATATCTATCATGATAGTTAAACATTGCAAAGTCGTCACCTTACAATGTCACATACAAGTGTTCATTATTAGAAAGATCGTCACCTTTCAATAATGTACATAGGGAAAGAGAGAAAGTCATGAAGTCACACACATGACAAAAATGTTTACACATAAAACATCTTTAAATATATTAGTACAACTTCTAAACAATTTGAATTTTACAAAATATCAACTTACATTTCAATCATACCAAGCTTCTTCCTGAAATGTTCAACCTTGATTCGGGAAAGAGGTTTGGTGAGAATGTCTACTGTTTGATCATTTGTACTAGTATACTTCAACTAGATCACATTCCTTTCTACCATGTCTCACAAGCAATTTCCGGAGCCATACTGCTTCTCTTGCCCTCATAGAGGCTACAATGTATTCAACTTCAGTCGAGCTTTGAGCTACTGAAGACTGTTTTCTGCAAATCCAAGATATCATGGCTGATCCTAAACTGATGAATATTTCAATCCATATCCAACTGTGCCACACAAGTATCTTAGGACATGCTTTGCTGCAACAAGATTACCATCTTCTTTAGGCTCAGTAGGCTCCCTCTGAATCTTCAAGCACTTGCATCAACCTTCTGACCTCTTTGTCCGAGGTTGCCTGCAACACTTTGACTTAGATAAATGTTTTCCAATGCACACCTCTGATACTGTAGAGAGTTCAGGATAGTACTCCTCGATCTCATCCCAGATCTCACTATTTTGAATAGGTTTGCGGGGCTACCAATGACAAATCCATAAGACAATCTTGAGCAATTCTGATCTCAGCAGTTGAAGGGATCCTCTAAGAGTTCAGCACAACAATCTTCACTTCTTCTTAGTGAGTTACAAAACTCCCTCTTGATTCCTGCTTCAAAGATTGAAAAGATGACTTCTGGAAGTGAACTCCCTCTGGCCACCAACTCAGTCCTATGTCTGCTTGATCATTTCTTTGGTTGGCATGATTTCCTCACAAGATGCCTTAGGCTTTTCATCACTAAGCAATCTCTCAACACCTTCTGCTCTTAGATCTGTCATGGAAGCATTTTAGAGAGAGATTACTAACTGTTTATAAATATCCAAAGAAATATCAAGGCTAGAATTTACTATCTCAGGTTATAGCATGAATACATGAACCTATAACAGAAATATATCAAAGAATCAGAATGAAGGAATAAAGAAACATATCTTTATTGGATTTTGATATAACTCTTTCTTCCAACTTTTACTCCTCTCGAGAGTGCTAAACTCAACACAGCAAAGGACAATCTGAACAACTGCAAATTTCTGAAATGCATTATGCAGTTCACATGTATAACCAACTCTCTCGAAGAGTCAAGGCTCAAACATAGTTCACGCATTGATATGATCAACCTATCGCAACGAAAAATGCAGTTCTCTTTTGTTTTCATCTCAGAGTCATACTCAAAGATCTTCAAAAGAATAACTTGCAAAGAATAAATGAAATCTTCAAAGGATCTTATGTTAGTGAACACAATTTCAAGAGAAACTACTATCTCTCTTTACTAATTACAAGATCCAAATAGAAAGGGGTTTCAAACAAAACAAAGAATACTTATCTCGCTAAGAGTCAAATACTCCTTAAGTGCTGCACTTGAACGCTTCTTGAGATCTGCTCATATGAGCATTAATTATGCTCCTGAATGCTGACTCTGCTCAGAACAGCTTACAGAAACAACAATTCCTTCTCACATATCTCCTGAGGAGAAGTCCTATCTCGCTAAGAGCTACAAACATTTTTTCAGATAGACTGCCGACACAATATCAATAGAAAACCTCCAAGCAAGCTAACATTTCACACGTAGAAAATGCTTGAATAGTGGAGCTCACAAACTCAATGTTTGAATGGAGTAAACAGCAACAGGCCTCAGTTCATTATTTATTTATTGATATCATGAGACAATTCAAGTCTCATAGACAACTCCAAACATGAACCTCCTTGGACTGCCACGACACCTTGAAAGGGTACACACCACAATAGTTGAATAGTTAATGGCTCATATAAACCATGACAGCGATAGATAAGATTCTCTTGATGATCCCCTAGAATTTACACGATTTCCTTTCCACCGCTACACATTCATAAAGCTTGTGATATTATTTAAGAATGCTCTAAGGCTTCTAAACACAAAGCAATGACAGGAACTTCAATTCCAAAAGAACCCGACTCACAGATTACGGAGTATACTGCAAAACTTGGACGGCTCTTGATAACGGGTTGAAAGGAGAGGTTTACGGATTGGATAGGAATACTCTAGCATAGCAAACATATATCCGAAAATAGATATCGCCAATTAAAAGAGTCGGCAATATAGTATATTCCGGGAGTGGTGAATAGAGGCAACGCTATTTCTGAAATTATAACACTCATAATCAGAATCTCCACGACACTGCGATATGAAATAAAAGAAGCAAAAGGTTTCAACGCCTTGGACGCTATATCTGATCATTCGTTCCTGACTGATGCTTCCGATGCAACTAAATTTTGACGATGCGCAGATTGCCGCGAATTGAAGACGTCAAGACAAGTGTTCGAACAATCACCAGCCCAATGAATTGCAACTACTGCGGATTCTTCCAGAACGGATGGCCAGAGGAGAGCGAGATGATGAATTGCGACCCTGAATAGGACCCACATGATTTGAAGGACATTGACCCCTGCCGTCTGAGGATGATTCTCAAAATGCACGACCACAGGTTGGGTGAATTTCATCTCCTTCGACTCTCAAATGCACCCTGTAATTATTCCATCATTTGTGATAAAAGAATGAAGTCCAGATTAAATTTGCTTAGCATCTGGCACTCATCATATTTAAAGATAATTTTGAATTGAAAAGGCTTATACCTTTATCACTTTAAATCTGCTTATTTATATCTGATCTAGATTTTATTTCAAGGATCTGCACAACTCAACTCTGATACCATGTAATTGTAAATCAAATCTGAGCAGATCTTAGACTGAAAACCTAAATACATAAGTAAGAACAACCCCGAAAATCTGAACAGGGATAAGATGGAATAAAAGTCAGATACTAAAGACGACTATTGCAGATTAATTTTTCGATTTCTATTATCTGCATAAGAAATTCGGATCTCACAAATATATGCAAGATATGTCTCTTGGATGAGACACGTCTCATGAGAGGACGTGGAGACACGTCCACTCATGGGACGTGTCCCTTTAACTTTGAGCCACTTAAAACACATGAAAACAAAGACAGTTTAAACGCATTTATCCATTAGTTTAGATCCGTTTTCATAAATGCAAGATTCGATAATTAATCGAACTCCTCAAGACTTATTTGATATTAATAATGATAGATAGATCGAATATGAAAAATATTTGATTGATGTTATATTAATTCAACAGGCTCCATCAAATTTATCCATTATATCGTGGCTGGAAGAATTCTCTCGACGCTGCTATGAACATCAACACTCCCTCTTAGCTAGGGAGGATACTTCCAGTTGCAAAAGACATATCACCTCATCATGATGTCAACCACAATGGCTACACCCATATGTGGAAAGGAAAAATATCACCTCATCGTGATATCAACCATCATGGCTACACCCATGTATGGAAAAGAAGGATATCGCCTCATCGTGATATCAATCATCATGGCTACACCCATGTATGGTATGTACAAGTGCTCATCACTGAACGTGATGTTGTCACCTCATCGTGACGTTCACCATGGCTCTCCTAGAGGGTGAAAACACAAGTACAAGAAAATAGTCATAGACTCTCTCACATGATGCTGTCATGAAGTCACACACATGACATCCACCATGGCACTTCCAGAGGGTGGAAACAAGGGCTTTCACCTCAAATCTCAAAGAGAAATGCATTAACAAGGGCTTGCACCTCAAATCTCTCTCAAAGAGAAATGCATTAAAGAGGATCACTGATACTGAGACTCCTTAGCTAGGGCTTGATTCTCCACCATACCAAGCTTGTCTCGAAAGTACACAAACTTTATCCTAGAGAGAGGCTTGGTGAGAATGTCTGCTGTTGCTCATTAGTGCTGATATACCTCAACTGAATTGCTTTCCTCAATACCATATCTCTGATATAGTGGTATTTGATTTCCACATGCTTGGTTCTATCATGAAACACAGGGTTGATAGAAAGCTTCACACAACTCTGGTTATCACAATGAATGATAGTAGGCTCCATTGATTGACCAAACAATCCTGCAAGGAGCTTTCGAAGCCACACTGCTTCTCAAGCTGCCACACAAGCTGCAATATACTCGGCCTCTGCTGTACTCAGTGCCACAGAAGACTGCTTCCTGCTGCACCAGGATATCATCGCAGACCCCAAATTGAAACAACATCTAGAGGTGCTCTTCCGATCAGTGACACACCCTGCCCAATCAAAATCAGTATATCCAAGCAGCTCCAAGTCCACATTAGAAGAATACCTCAAGCCATATCCAATTGTGTCGTGCAAGTATCTCAGGATATACTTCGCTGCAACTAGATGTATTTGCCTTGGTTCACACATGAACTGACTAAGTGCATTCTCTGCATAGCAAATATCTGGACTAGATACATCAATGATCCAATCAACTGCCTATATATAGTAGGATCCACCAGATTTGAACTAGCTGCAGCCTCTTACAAGTTATGCAAGTTGGTCTCCATAGACGTAGACTAAGTCACCGTATTCGTCGAACCTCAAGCATGAGGTTCGAATTTAGGCGAATATCAAAAAAATTCTTCAAATTCGTTAATGTTAGTCGAGTTCGCCTTGTACAGAAACCCGCGTCATTTTTCCATCAAAATATATTTTTAAAAAGTTCTTTTCTGTTTCGCATTTTGTAGTTTTCGTTTTCGACCTAATTTTTTTTAAAAACGCGTATCATTCCAATCTTTAAGCATAGAGTTTAGAAGGCGATCGAAAGCATCTTTTTCGTGTTTGGAAATTCCGTGCAATTCTGGTTTCTTTTGGCCGCCGATCGAAGGCTTTTTCTTATTCGTGTTTCTCACGTTTTGAATTTTCGCTTTCTTCAATTGCCGCTGTTTCTGGTTGCACTTCTCACTTCTTTGACCGTGTTTCTGGTTTTCTTCGGCGCCGCGACCTAAGGAGTTTCTCAGGAATATGCTGCAAAGGTTTTCATTTTGCCCACCTCACGAGTTTCTCACGCGACGAGTCGAGACCACTCTGTTTTTATTTTTCATTTTTTTTAGGGTTGTTTACAATTCGAAATAGTTATTGTTTCTTGCATATTTCATTTTTTTAATATATTAAATTTATTTTAGTTTTTTTATTATATTAAATTTATTTGAAATATATTAGTTTTTTAATATTATATAATTTATAGATTATATAAAAGTTTTTAATATAGTTATGAATATTTATAAAAAAAAGTTTTTAATATAATAAAATAGTTTTTAATATAATTTATATGAATATTTATAAAAATAAAATAAAATTACATAAGGCGAATTTAATCCGAATTTTATACTTTTCGAATTTTTTTCTTGTTGAACTTCATCCGAATTTCAATGTTGTCGAACTCGAATTCAAATTCGAACTTGGTGACTTAGGACGTAGACATGGATTTGCAATCCATCATACCAAATCTCTTCAAGATGTCAATAGTATACTTCCCTTGACTCAGAATGATCTCATCCAGCTTTTGCCATACTTTTGAAGCAAGGAAGTAGTGCATGTAACCAAGATCCTTCATTTCAAATTTAGAAGCTAACTCCTTGCATTTGATAATGAGGTGATCTTCTCCAGTAAGAAATAAATCAACATGAAGAACCAAGATCAACTAGATTACCATCTTCTTCAGGTTCAGTAGGCTCCCTCTGAATCTTCAAGTACTTGCATCAACCTTCTGACCTCTTCGTCCAAGATTGCCTGCAACACTTGCCTTAGATAAATGTTTTCCAGCACACACCTCTGGTACTGTAGAGAGTTTAGGATTGTCCTCCTCGACCTCATCCCAAATCGCTCTATTCTGAATAGGTTTGCGGAGCTACCAATGACAAATCCAGACGACAGTCTTGAGCAATTCTGATCTCAACAGCTGAAGGGATCCTCTTAAGGTTTTAGCACCTAGCCTTGCAATACAGTAATCTTCACTTCTTCTCAGTGAGTTACATAACTCCCTCTTGATCCCTATTTTAGAGATTGCAAAGAAGACTTCTGGAAATGAACTTCCTCTATTCGCCAACTTAGTCCCATGGCTGCAAGTTGTGACTTCATGCTTGATCATTTCTTTGGTTGGCATGACTTCCTCATAAGATGCCTCAAGTTTTTCATCACTAAGCAATCTCTCATCACCTTCTTGCTCTTAGATATGTCCTGAAAGCATTTTAGAGAGAGATTACTAACCATTTATAACTATCCAAAGAAATATCAAGGCTAGAATCATACAAAGTTTACTATCTCAAGTTATAGCATGAATACATAGGATTTTATGAACAATATTAAAACATGAATAAATAAATCAACCTAAAGAGAAATATATCAAAAGATCAGAATGAAGGGATAAAGAAACTTATCTTTATTGAATTTTTATATAACTCTTTCTTCCATCTTTCTCTCGAGAGTGCCAAACTCAGCACAACAAAAAGACAATCTGCACAACTACAGATTTCTTGAATACATTATGCAGTTAGCATGTAGAACCAACTCTCTCCAAGAGTTCAAGGCTCTATCACAGTTCATTTATTAGAGAATGATATTGATGCGACCAACTAATCACCATCGAAATTGCAATTCTCTTTTTATTTCAGAGTCACACTTGAAAATCTTCACAACCAGCATGAAATAACTTGCAATAAATGTAATCTTCAAAGGATCTTATGCTAGAGAACACAATTCAAGAGAAACCACTATCTCTGTTTACTAATTACAAGATCCAAATAAATGATATAACTCAGAAAACAAAGAATACTTATCTCTTTAAATATTCTGATGAATGCAATTACTGGACATAGTATAGAATGTTGCTCTTGCGTTCATATCAGTCCACCATCTTTACGGCTTGAACACAAGCCCATGACTTAGAATAGAAATTCCCTAGAATCTTTTTGAGGAGAGATCTCATCCACATTCGCAAATGAAGCATGCTGATTAGGCCTAGATGGCAATCCTTTGCATAGCGACCAAACTTGTCACATCGAAAGCATTGAACACAAGATAGATCCTTCTTCTTCTTGAATGCAGGAGTACCATCTGACCCTTTATCTGTATTCCTCTTGAAGTATCCTTTCTATCCTCTTCCTTTCTTCTTCGAGGATTGAGCGGAAAGAACATGAATGTCTTCATTTGTAGAGCTTCGACCAATACCTCTTGTAGCCAACCTGGACTTTTCTTGAATATAGTCCGCCCTCAAACGATCAAACTTGGGAAGTTTGGATCTCGCTCTAATTCCTTGAATGTAAGACTCCCAAGATGAAGGAAGACCATTAAGAGCCAACATGGTCAAATCCTTGACATCAACAATATGACCAATGGTAGAGAGCTGATCTCTCAATTCGGAAATCTTCATGAAGTAAGCGATGATAGATTCTCCTTCCGCCATCTTAACATGATGAAGTTGTTGCTTTAATGCAAGTGCACGGCTTGTGTTATTGATCTCATACATCTCCTCCAGAGACTTAAACATCTCCCTTGCTGTCTTCGTCCTAGAGATGATGGGAACAATATGATCCTTCATGGAATCAACTAACATCTTCTTTGCCTTAGTATCTTTCTTCTTCCATTGAACCTTCTCTTCCTCATCCGTAGGCTCGGGGACTTTGCTCTCCAAGAACTCTACCAATTCATTTTCCTCCAAGGTGAGCATAATTCTGAATCTCCAAGATGTGAAATTAGATGCTCCCTCAAGTCTGTCCTCGATCTTGAGACCGTTCACCATCTCGACGAAGAGATAGAAGTGAACAAAGATGAGAAGAAGAATAAAGAGTATTGCTGTAAGACTAAATCTGATCAAGATCATCAAACCCACTCTGATACCATGTTGTTTTTATGATCAGATTTAATGCACAGAAATTTAATTCAAAATCAGACACAATAACACAACATATACCCTGGGAAAACCCTCCACTTGAGGGAGAAAAATCCAGCAACAAATATATCTCTTATGTATATAAGTAATAGCAACAAGTCTCATTACAATGAGGCCACACACAAGGCCAATATTCAGCACCAGCAATGGCTGTAATAACAAAGAACAATCTGCTCTTCCTTGAACACAAATCTGCTCTTCAATGGATTCACAATCTGACCTAGAAGAAATTCGCACTTGATAGAAGGAGCTGCTCTTGATAGAATTCACACTTGCTTATAGGAAAGAATTGAACTTTCTTGATGCTGAATGAGTTAGAATGAACTTCTATATATACATTTGCTAGAGAGGTCTCACCTCTACAAGAACTAGGTCGGCCACCAAAGGAAAAGATAAATACAAATAATAATTATGAATTACAATGAAGGTCGGCCAAGATAAGAATTACAATGTTGCCTTGAGAAGCGCTCCTCATTAATTATTATTTGATACAAATCATGCCTCTTCATAAATTCGATTATCATTTAAATAAATGAAGTGCCTCTTCAATAATATTGGTCTCCTATAAATTTGATAGCCGTTTAGGCTCCATCAAATTTATCCATTATATCGTGGCTGGAAGAATTCTCTCGATGCTGCTATGGACATCAACACAAAATGAACCCTTGCTTGTTTCTTGAGTTCATTAGAAACTTTGTTCAACATAGAGGTTCCTATTGTGGTAGCTAACATAGTAGCATTGGAGAGGGGTTGAGCGATGATGAAGACATTCCTCTTGCCAATAGATTGGCTTGGGTCCAATATCATCTTTAGCATGTCTTCTTTTATTGCAACAAAATCCTTTTCTCCAATTCCTTTAGCTAGGCCCCAAAGCCGAAGCATCCAAAACAGCAACTAAGGGTTTGTTAGCATCTCCAGCGATGCAATCCACAAATCTCTCAGACACCTTGCCCACACTCAGCCTGCTTGTGCCAATGAGGTCATCTGCTACAGTTTCTACCTCTGCCCACTACTTCTTTCCTTTGCCTTTGTCCCTGCTTCCATTTGCTCTAGAGCATGTGATGCCATTGTTAAACCCTTGGTTAAAAAACTTTTTAGACAACACAGACAAGGGACTATGAAAGGAAATGAATGAATTATGCCTCAGCTTGTGCCCAAATACGAAGGCTCTGCTGTCACCCCATGCCTATTTATAAAACTGGAAGTGTAATGAGATGCTTTCATATCTTTCAATGTGTAGAAGATATAATAACATTGATGTGATTTGAGCTTTTCTTGAACTTTGCCATCTTCCTTTGCCCTCGTGTACCACCAGTGGCATGATTATGTAATGCTCTTGAAAGTGGCCACACAAACCCATTATTAGGTAATTGACAATTGTTTGTTGATTATATATATATATATACATTTTTTAGATAATTGTATGAGGATTTATTAAGGGGCGCAGCCCTAATGTAGAACCAGAAAGATATACAAAATAACATTACAATGGCTTGCATGAACTGCTCCTGAAGGGCCGTAGCAGGTGAAAAGCAAAGGAGGACAAGATAAACAAGCTAAAGCCTACCTACAATAGTCTGCACTCTGCAGTAGTCTGCAAAATTTGCATGATGTGCTTGATATAGATATATATTTAATATAATAGTAAATATAGATAATATAAATTTAATAATTTAATATTAGTCATATGTATAATTATATCTATTTATAAACTAATTAATAATTACATATGTTTAATTAATTAATAATAAATATATTATAAATTTATGTTATCATTTATAACTCGATTGAAAATAACTGCGACGAACCCTGCAACCTACGGTAGTTTCCTTGCCTCTGAAACTACCCGCGACTTCCCCTCTGCAATGCAAGATGGTATTCCCGCAACGGTGAGCCATGATGCAACACGGCAATGCAGTTCTCTTTTTCTTGGCAAATCTGCCAGTTTTGTGCGGAAGGAGATTCAACCTAATGTATCTTCATCCTCAACGATTACTGCATCCAAAACTAAATTGCATTCTAACTTTAAGTCTGCATTGGCTTTTGGGTGTTTGGAGGTTGCTTCTGGTTCGCCCTCTTCTCGTGGTGGAGCAAATCAAAACCCTTTTTCAGTCCACCTTTCTTTGAATGCTCCAGAGGTTTGTCTGGACAATTCTGCTGGTGACAGAGAGGTCTATTTACAAGCCCATGCTCTTGTTTGCAGATTCACGAAGGTATGGCCAAAATTATCTGATCTTCATTCATGGATAAGCACAAATTGGAAAGATTATTTGGAAGAAGAAATTAGTATCTATCCCTGTGCAAAAGGTTTTTTAATTCTGGAATTTGATTCAGTAGAAGATAGAGAAATGATTCTTAATACTGGGCCTTGGTTTTATCAAGGTGATTTCTTATGTATGAAACCTTGGTTCCCTTTGTTCAATCCACGAACAGAGACATTTTCTTCTGCCTTTTTGTGGGTTCGTTTACCTTATCTTCCATTGCAGTTTTGGGAAATTGAGTGTCTAAAAGTGATTGGCAATGGGCTGGGCAAGTATCACAGTATCTCAAAGGAAACAATCAATTTTGAAAATTCGACTTTCGCTTGTCTTTGTGTTGAAATGGATGTTACAAAAGGGCTTCCGACAAAGATTTTTCTCAAAGTTGGCAATAGACGATGGCGCCAACCAATAGACTACGAAAAAATTTCCTTTAGGTGTAGAAGATGTTTCACAACTGAACATGCTACTGGACAATGTGGCAGGGGTCGATCTAAGGATAGCATGCCGTCTTGGTGGGATGGGGTGGAATCCCATCACTATGTAATTTCTCCCTCTGAGAAAAATGATGTTGTTCCTTCCCCAATGTTTCCAGAAAAGATTCCTACCTCACCACATCTATCTCAAGAGGTCATTCCTGAGAAGAATTTAAAAGAGGAACTCGAGTTGGCTTCTCCAACCCCCTTAGAGAAAACGGTCTCACAGCTCAGGAACATTGAAATTTCTTCTATCTTGTCAATTGCAGGTGTTAATAATGAAAATTTGAAAGTGGAAAATAGTAAGGATCCTCTTGAAACTGAACAAGAATGGACAGAGGTGAAGAGGAAGAAAACACCATCAGCAAAACAAAAGCACTCGATGACATTGCGTTCTTATAAAAAAGGAGAAAATATGTAATATGTTTTGAAATTTGGGGTCGATGAAAAATTTGTCTAAACTATGTAATCTTGAACTTTAAAGTAATTGAAAGAGTGCTATCCTCTCTGATAGCAATTTGCCGAAAAATAAAATAAAATAAAAATTCTTAAAATAAAATCATTCATCATTATGAAAATTAAATCATTCAAAATAAATAATTTACTTATTAAAAAAAATATTCTTTCCAATTTTCACTTTGCATGCTTTCCAGAATACAGTAACGAGGATTCAGAAATTGGCAAATATTTATGAAAAGTAATTTTACAGAGCCTTAACTGTGATCTCTCCAATTAAAAACAGAAACAATTTTTTAATACTCAGATTTTAACCACTATTCAAAATGAGGGTTTTATGGGTTATTTTTTTTTTAAAGCAGGTTCCACTGGTGGCCCATCCCCAAATGTCCCCAGGGAGATTCCCTGAAATGTAAGGACATCCCAGGAACAGCTGTTGTTACATGTGTTGCCTGTTGGATGACATGGGGTGAAATGCTGTCCTTGTGATGTTCCTGTCCCTGACATTACGGGGTTTTTGGTGGGGGACAGCCCAGTAGAACACTTGTGATAATGCATTTGAATTCAATTTGCCATACTATCTTGGCTGGCATCTTGTTTTAATGTAGAATCGCTTTAGCCATAGTTTTCAACTTTCCACCACCATTGTAGAGATCAATTGTTGCTGAGCAGTTGCAAAACACAAAATCGAACCTTTTCAGTCTAGTTCCTGCTAATCAGATTATTGACATGTTGGTCAAAAAGACGATGAATTGGCAGATCCTGTTCTATTGGGTAGGGAAGGTGAAATAGATTTCACATAAGGGAAAGTAATTTGTTTCCTAATTTGTTGTAGAAACCAGAACTAGAAGCAATGGGTCCCATTGCTTGTCAAGGAGGGGTGAATGATCTACTGATCTACTGAACATCTGAAGAAATGGGTTTACCAAAATAAATATCTCCAATAAATATTTTCAGTTTTCTAAATAATAAATTAATATTTAATATTTACACAAAATAAATTAATATTTACACAAATAATAAATATTTTCAAATTCCAAGGACATGGACCACTACCAAGTGGCAATTCTTCTATTTTCATCAAGAACCTTAATTTCAATTTTCTGTTGTTTCAAACCTATATTACGGCTGAGTTTGAAACATGCAAGTGTAGTAGAAGGCATGCATATCTCACAGAATTTGCCCTTTTTGTATAACATTAAGTTTCTTAACTACTGTATTGCCCCCTGAATTACGAGCCTAATATGTATTATAATTCTATAAGAAACAATTTTGCATCGGAGTTTGATTTACTTGATTATGTTGATTTAAATTGCTGCTGCCATAACTCCAGAATTGTTTGTAATTTTTTGGCAACTTAGGTGTTTTTCGCATCTTGCAAATACCACTCCTTACAATATTTGTGAAAGTATCTGTGCATCTTGCATGTGTTGTCTTGTTCTATGCGGTTGAAGTGCTTAGCTATTATCACTTGTGACTCACAGTTTTTTAGATTAGAGAACTAAGAAAATTTAGCTGCAAAGATGAAGGTGCTATACAGTGTTGATACTGCCAGATATCATGTTCTAAGGTGGAGTAACACCAATGGGAGTGCTCATGGTTGAAATGGTCTCTTTTTTTTACATTCATCTCCTAACAGTTATCTTCTTTTACATGGCCAGGTCAAATTCCTCACAACAAATGTTGTCAAACAAAGGCACATACTCACAAGTTGGATTTGCTTATGAAGGAGATGGAAAAGAAGACTCCCAGTTTCTAGAAAGTGACGAAGAAGAGGAAGACGAAGATGACAAGGATAGCAGCACTGATGACAGTGAGGATGATGAGATTGAAGCAATTGCAAAGGAATATGGAGTGAAAAGATTCAATTGGCTTGTTTATATGGATCGGAAAGCAAAGGAAGAAGAGAAACGGCAGAAGGAGGTGGCAAAAGGTGATCCTGCCATGGTAAGGACCATGCTTAACCTGTTCATATATTCTAAAGCCAGTTCATTGTTGGCAACTTATAAATATTAAATTTTAACTCACTTCATTCTGCAGCGGAAACTCAGTCGTAAGGAGAGAAGAAAAGCTTCTCAACAGGAAAGAGAGAGAGAGAAGGAGGCTGCTCGCATGGCAGGGAGTCGTCTCTCTTATCATGATCCTTATAGGTATGAAACCAGTTTCTAATATATAACACATAATATAAAGGCTGTTTCCTATATTTGTTTATGGAATTGCTTGTCTGGTTTTTATGTCATTTTAAAATTTGCTTGCTGATTAGACTAACAATAATGCTTCCTATAGGGAGCCTCGGCGAAGTCCAACCTATGAAGCCTATTCTCGGTCACGGATGTATGCAGACCAACATTTTCTATTTTTTCTGAGCTACACCCCACTTTATTTACCTAAAACATATTGCCATCAGTATATGTTTAGTGATGACCAAAAATGGTTTTGCTGATACAGATCAAGATCCAGGTCACGGTCTATTTCACCGTACTCCAGGCGTTATGATCGAGGACAAGATGACCACTCACGAGATTCGAGACGACGGAGCAAGGGACGTGATTCTACTTCAAAGATTGAGTATATTACAGAGTTTGGGGGCACGACGGATACAAATGATTTCAAGTTGGAAGGCGTCGCTCCACCACCATCACCTCCATCTCAAGCTGATTTACTGAATCGGTCGGAGCACTGGACCTTTAAGACCTGCAACGATAACTTGGCCTCAATTTTGCTCTGCTGCAGCTTTTTCTAAAAACTGTCCATTAGCCCCTTAAGGCAGAAATTTGGATGATATTGATGTAGGCTGGGCAATAGGGCTCACAATCTCATAGCAGCAGGCTCTACTTTCAAGTCACACGAGCTGAATAGACTTGTCCTTAAGTGATATTAGATGCCTGCTAAATGGGTTTATATTGAAGATATTTTGGGATTGATATTTCCATAATGATTCCTAAAATTTTGAACTCAACCCACAAGTTTCGACATATTTAGGCTTGTGCTTTCTAACATTCTTGCTTTTATTGCAGACCTTCATCTGGTCGTATTCTTGAGGCTCTTCATATGGATCCAGCTGTGTCTGTTGCTCCTGACTGGGAAAGAAATCAGAAAGAGTCTAAACCATCAGTCAGGTACTTAAGTGACTTTATGAAGCTGTTTCACTTTTTGTGTTGGGTTTTGCATTTGCATTCTGTATAGAAGAATATTCTTGTTAATTCAAAATCTGAAATTTGATTTTCTGATTTAGATCTGAATTTTGGAAAATTCTTAGTAACATTATCAAATAGCTTTCTGCACAGCTTGCCTATATCTAATTTTCAGTTTGTTCTATGGTCGCCTATTTATCAGTTTAATGGAGTTTCATCATAGACATAAAGGGGTCTGCTATGTGCTTGCATTCTTTTCTATTCTTTGACTCTTTAAAAATTTTAACTCTTAAATGTGGTTGTTGCCTTATTCAACTACACGTTACTGGTAGTGTGTCAAGATGAAGTGAGTTTCCTTGGTGATGTTTAAAAATTATTTGTGTCAAAAGCTTAGCCAGAATTGACTTTCAACTAATGCAGATTTACCATTCCTTTTCTGCCACAATTGCTGTCTGCAGAGTTATGCAGAGAAAGCTCCATGTTAGATGAACTAGAATTGAACATTTTCAACTATTGCAGATTTGCCATTCCTTTACAAGCACAATTGCTGTCGAAAAATTTAATCTAACAAAATATTAGATGAACTATAATTGCACACTTGAAAATTATGTGTTAGTGAGAAGGATCACAATGTTTGAATTTCTTTTGGCTATCCAAAGGAAAATCACTACTTTACCAAACAATGTACTTCCGATTTGCATATAATTGTGAATCTTGGAAGTTTCAGGAATTGAATTTCAAGTGCTGCAAATTTGCCATTCCTTTTCTGATTGCTATCTTTGAGAAGTAAAATGAGGTGTTGGGATTTGTGCTGTGTTGGTGCTATATGTTGAGGTGTTTGGGAGCTTTTTAGACAACTGCTATTTTATATCTATTTTTTGTCACAGTTTGAGCCTTGTGTTCAGCTATAGAATTTGAGGATGAAAACCTGTGGGTTCTGGATTGGGAGGACAAGACCCTATTTGGTTTCCTAGAGATTGGAGGACGAAACTCCTTTGTTTTCAGGGGTTGTATGTGTGCGGAAAGCTTTTATTTTGGTTTCTAGCCAATATTTGTATTCGGAGCAACAACATATTTTGATAGCAGATCTGATTCATATTTGTAAGTTATCTATTTGAAGTATTCTGACATATTTGCTCCAACATATTTGTGAAGGTTCCTATTGTTCATGCAATCAATTGCCATATCTTTCAAATATTGTTATTTGATGAAATAAAATATATAAAAATACTTATTCATGCACCATATGTTCTTACCTCATCGTCAGAGGATCTTGGCCATTAGAAAGTGCTGAATAATAATATTTACAAACTGTATGCTCTCATCTTGACCTCATGGGGTCTTGGTGTTAAAGAAAAGGGCAAATTTTATATTAGAATTTGTTGAGGTCATCACAATCATTAATCCTCTTCAGTTTATGAAAAGTTGATTTCCAATAATTGGATAGATCCCAACCATTCCCCCTATTCAATTATTAGGATGGCTCTCAATTTCTAGGGTCTATCTTTACCTTCTTATTTTATGCAGTGATGAATGTTTGCACAATTTTCCCACTGCCTTTTTCGTATCTTGCCAATATAAGGATGACCACATGAGCAATGGACACTATAAATTCTACTACAATAATTTGGATGACGTGGGACTTTGGAAGTCTGACATATTCCAATTTTTTGAGGCAATAAAATAGGTTTGATAATGTTTCTTATCAAATTCTTCCGAGCTTGATATAAAATCTCACCGTAGAGGATAAATGTTGTAGGAGCACCACTTCTGACCTTAGTAAGGTTGTTGATTCTCTGCGCTCTTTAAAACACTGTTGATATGCTTCCCTGAAAAGCTATTCTTCATAAAGACCCTTATCAAATGTCAAAGTTCCTCTTCAATGTAGTCTCCATCCACAATCATGGAGGTCCTGGTGGCCAAGTGTTTGACAAAGCCCACTTTCTGTGAAGGATGATGATGTGAAGATAGCAGATATGTTTGTCTGTGTACTCTATTGGTACATTCAAATTTAGATTAACAGAGTCAGTTGATGTTTTCTAATTGTTGTATATTAAATATACAAGCAGCTCAAATATGGCATTCTCTAATGTTTATAAATTCAGCACCAATTAAAATATAACATTCTCTTATGTTTATATTGATTTAATATGTTGTTGATTGAACCTGGCAAATTTCGCCACAGTGCTTTATCAGCACTTACAAAGTTGAATAAGGCTTCGAGCACTCCCGGGGCACCATCAAAGCAACAACAGAGTGAGAAAAAAGAAACTCCACAAGAACGTCTCAAGAGGATAATGAGCAAGCAGCTGAACAAACAAAGTATGTTTGGAAAAGGGTTTAATGCATGGCCAGTCTCCTTGCATTTTTATTTTTGCTCTCTTGTTTCTTCTTCAAGACAGAGGCTCTTCAAAGTCTACAAAATATATCTCTATTCTAATTGGAAGTGTTTCAATACCTTACAATTACTGGAAGTATATTTTAAAATTCTCGTGTGTGATTTCTTACAATTGCAGTTAAGAAGGATACAGTTGTTGAAATGACAAAAAAGCGTGAACAAGAGAGACAGAGGCAGGAGAAACTGGCTGAGACAAACAGAATTGCCAGGTATAAACGCCACAGCCGTAGCCACAGCCGCAGCCGAAGTTACAGCCGAAGTTGCAGTCGCTCACCTGTAAGGTATGAAGTAGCTAGTGACAATGCAATGGTTTGTGTCTGATGCCAAAATATCTGAACTTAAGTAGTTTTGGTTGTTGAATTATCATAAATGCAATGCTATATGAAATTCCTAGGATGTAGGGATGTGAGGAGGTGTCTTTTGAAATGTCTAGATTATTGTAGAGAACTACCAGAGTGGTGGCAGGGGGACATTCTATAAAAAATACGTGTTCTGGTAGAAGAAAAGCTTCAGAAGAAAAGTTTGCAAGAATCTTCCCTTTTCTCCAAAAAAATTGGGAAGAAACTACCTTTATTTCCAAAAATGATTCATTTAGTCAAACTTGAAAAAGTCAAAAGCCAATCTTACCAAAACTTCAAGGGGTTTTGAATTCTGATGTTTGACCATTTCACTGAGCCAACTAACCAAGAATTTGTTCTAGAGTATGCTTAATCCCCTGTCATCTCTATGAGATCTTAAAAACTTTCTAACTGATTATGACTGTTGCATGTTGTGATCAAGCTTGCAAGCTCTTTTATGGGTTCTTACAATGGTGTAATTGAAAGATCTTTACAAGCTGCAGGCATCCCCGAAGCAGAAGCAGGAGCCCAAGAAGACATTATGGTCGCTCTCGGTCACCAAGGTAGGTGTTTTCTTTGCGGAAGATGCTGGGTATTCCAGTTTATCTGGGGAATTTTATTGTAGAGAATGCACCTGCCATGGCGCCTGATACCTCTTTTGTCTTTTCAGGGTTTGGAGTCGATCCAGGCACTAGTATTTTATTATTTAATCCTCTTCGTCATTACAAGTTGCTATCATTTTGTCAAAAGGGATGTTGTGCTTATATATTTGTAATATTTGACTCCTTTTTGGTGGTAGTTGGTTGATTTTGTATTCTTCCCATCAGGGAAGATTATTGTATTCTTTTTTATATTCTGACTTTCAGGAAGTAAATAGAGAATTTGTCTTTCATGTGAGCTTTTTTCCAAGTAATATATTTGGGTTTCGGTTCCTGGAATTTTTGTATTCAAACACCTACTTTGATTTACTTTATTTAGTATTTGGCATCGAGAAAGTTCTGGCATTTAGGTGAGAGGAGCCAATAGTTGTGTTGGATGCAATACTTGTTGTGGCATTTGGAAACTCAAAAACTATTAGATGCGACTTTCGAGACTGGAATTTAAATAGAATGTGTACTCATAAAATGTCCTTCCACATGATATAAATAATTGAAATGAAAGCTTTGGTACATATCATTAGTCCAACAATTTTAAATTGGTTTGTTGATGTGGCTCTGATAAACAGTGAATTTGTGAACATGTGTTGCCAAAATATTTGCTCCTCTACCGCATTCAATGTGTATCACGATTGCAGTTGCATGTTTTGTAGTTTGATTAATTAAGGATTTTTTTTGTTTGTTTGTTGTGTGACATGCACACATGTGAAGTGAAATTCTTTTATATTTTGGATTTACTTCTAATTTTGATATCGATTTCAGTATTGTTTTTAACATAGAAGCATAAATCGTAAAAAAAAAGCAAAAATTTTGATTTAAAAAAAAATCTTCCGCTGAAACAATTTTTTCCCCAAAAAATTCTGATTTAATCAGCTGTGATTTTCAATGATCAACGATTTTTAAGGGTTTAAATCGTGAAAAAATTATATAAGAATTGTGAAAAAAATTGCCCAACCCACCTATCATGAAACCCTAACCGTTCGAAATTGCTATTTAATCGGTTTTTCTCATTGATTTTTAGCGCAGTACTGAGCACTAGCTGTTGGGATGTGGTTAACCATCAAAGATTCACTAGATTTTATCGAGGCAAATCATAGGTAGGAAGGAGACATTGAATGGATGCATATTTCTAATAGATGTTAAGAACATTAAAATAGAGACGTTCTTTGGTATGCTTCTACATTTGATGTTAAGGACATTAACATGAAATGGTTAAGAGATGTGCTGCTTTTTTTATATATTCCACACTATTGTCATTTGCCTTAAGCTCCTAGTATTGCTTTCCATGTATATAAATTCAGACACAATTTAGTGATAAAATGTAGATAGTATCATAAAAGCTAAGGCTTATATCTTATTTTTTTTAAATATCTGAACTTTATAAGATCATTTGCCAAAAGTAAATATAGAAAGCTAGACTAAACTGAAAAAAACTTTATTGGTTTGATATTAACCTAAAGAGGTTTGTTTTCCTTGAATTCTTATGAGCCTAATTTTTCAAAAGAATTTTAACATTTCAATTGTCAACAATACTACCAAGATGGTTGTTTCAATTATTAATGTTAGGTTGGGATAAATTTCTTTTTTAGATGTTAACAAAGTGTGATAATTTGGATCTTCAATTTGACATTGGCCATCAAGTTTTAATGACAAATGGGTAGGGTAGTGACAATTATATGATCAAGTGGGAAGCATAAGTATATACATAGTAGTATATAGACATTGTGGAATCAAAAGCAAAATGATTCTTATTAGAAAAATAAAAATCAGCTTGTAGTGCTGAAATAAATGAATTGTCGCAGTATTTTATATCAAAATGAATGATTGTTTTGGTTATATTTAAATTTCTTATATATTTTGCAAGCTTAATGTTTTGTTAATTGTTGAAACAAACTGTTTAAATGCATGCCTTGTACTTGTTTAGGAACTATATTCCATTTAGGATTGTCATATACATGGAGGTTCAAAAGGCCTGCAAGGAGTACAATAGTAGTACATGAATGCTTTAGACATATATACTGTAGCATTCCATGCATGTTAAATAGGTACCAGCCAAGCTAATACATTCTTTGAGAGAAGTCATGCCACAGTCTTGTGGGCTTATCTTGATCCCTCATGAAGCAGACCTCATATTCTCTTTAACAATCCAAATAGATTTCAGAAGCAACTATTCCATTGAAAAGGGAATGCCCCTCGTGCTTTGATTTCCATTGAAACTTGTACTTATAATCTCTCAAAATCTCAACACAAATTCCATCAATTTTTTCAACTCCATCATTCATTTATATGCAAAGTCAAGGAAAATTTACTCGGATAATAATAGCTAAAATTGTGGTTCAAATAGTTGCTTTTTTTTTTTTTGTAAAACAGGCCTTTTATCTAATGGAAAAATATTTAACACCTGCTCTATTATTTTACAAATCTGCTGAAATAGTTATCAATAAGAATATTTCAATATCATTTATGGTCTTTTGAGATTTAAGATTTTGCTTCAAAAGCATTTTCTATTACTCTATCTTGAACTATTTGATTCAAAACCTTTTAAGTTGAACTTTTTTTTTTTTTTTTAACGAGGGGAATCGGGTGCAGCATGGCCCCCTATATAACCCCCCACCGCCGGTAAACTTTTTACCGTGATCGGCAGTGCTGGCAGGACACACCAACTGGTACCATGGGAGCGCCGGAGAGTCGAACCCATGGTGGGCGCCCTGCTATAGGGAACACCTTAACCAACTGGGCTCGAACAAGCGCCCCTACCTTTTAAGTTGAACTTTACAATTGCTTGCCTTGTTATATTATTTTTCTTTCTCACTCTTCAAAGAGATCTCTTTGACATTGTTCTAGAAATTGCAAGTATTGTTAAATCACAAATATGAACCAATTGATTTCCGTTTTGCAATTTATGATGTCTACATAGCAAAAGAAAGCTGTCTTTTTAATGACTTTCTTGAGCATGAGGAATTTGAGATTCTAAAGGCCAACTTAGATAGTCATGAGGTTGAACGATTTAGGAGAGGCTCCTCTCCTCTGAACTAGGAGTTTCATCTTTAGGACCTGCAACCCTCTAGCATAGCTCTATTTATAGTAACAAGTAATTGACTACATTTGTTTTATTACGAACTTTATACTTAGTTTATAGGTTGACTGTGTATAAACTGTAGTGTAATTGAAATTTTATCAACTGTAATGATTTAGTTATTGTTTGTGCACTATGAAGTATGCTTTGTGCAATCAATGTATTCAACAATATGAACATAAACAACAAAATCCCCTTTTTACAATTCATGGGTTAAACTCACTATTTTATTTGCTCTCTAATCTCTATGCTATGGAAATGCCCTTAATTTTTTTTGGAAATACCCTTAAATTTTAATTTTAATTTTTTTTTTTTTGAACGTTGTTTACAATTTTTTATTTATTTCTAAATCCGATTTTTCCCTTTTCAAAAAATCTTTTTTTTCCCAAACGATTTTTGCTGGTTTTTAATTTTTTACTATAACGTGGATGATCTTTTCCACTATCTTTTATTGACAAGATATTTTACCTGTTTGATTCAGCTTAAATCATCGCATATATTTAACTACTGTCATTTGTTAAAGAGGAGTTAGTAAACAATACAGAGGTTGAGCTGCAGGATTCAGTTGTACAACCTTGCATTTATTTATCATCTCTGTATTAGCCCGGCTCAGGGTTTGCTAGCAGGGTGTGGAGCAGCCTGAATTCTTTTTCCGTACTTTGAAGTAGATCTATTTACATTTATGTGCATTAAACATGCACTTTGAAGTAGATCTATTTACATTTATGTGCATTAAACATGCACTTTGAAGTAGATGCGGAAACAGGGATTTGTTGTGGCATGTATTGAAGTTTTCTATTTCTGTAGCTGCCCCTAGAATATGATTTTATTGACATAGCATATATGCAACTCAATAAAGTCTTTAAATTTGAACTTGTTACTCCTTTACAAATAGTTTACC
This sequence comes from Sequoia sempervirens, assembly GCA_007258455.2. Classification (NCBI taxonomy): domain Eukaryota; kingdom Viridiplantae; phylum Streptophyta; class Pinopsida; order Cupressales; family Cupressaceae; genus Sequoia; species Sequoia sempervirens. Next base: position 15,438 of record VDFB02273624.1, on the reverse strand, counting down.
TCGAATTCATGAGATTTGTTAAAAAACCTCGATTGTACTGCAAAAATAAGCAAAGATTGCATCATGCACTCTAGCTTATTCTGAATTAAGATGGAAGCAGTTTGTCAGTAGCCTTCCCTTTCTTTTGCATAACGCTGGGAACCTTTAGAAGTTTTATTTGATTTAGTAATGGAGGCAGATTGTAACAGTTAATATTGAGTTTTTCTGAAATAGAGAAATAATCAAATGTATATGTTTATACTAATCATAATTAGTCTTGAATATCCCTAGCATAATAATCATTGATGTCTCAGATGGAAACACATCAATCCATCCCGAACTTGGTGCTAAACTTTAGTGTGGTGATGATACTTTTGGGGAAGCCCTGTGGAAAAATACCTTGATGCCAGAATAATAAAAGAAAAGCAAGTTAATTTTTAAAAGGTTTTTAAGCGGCGTGATTCCTTTTTTCCCATTTCATATAGCAAAATGCAATATTTTTTATCTTGTAGAAACGGGTTTTTGTAGCTCAGAGGATTAGAGCACGCGTGGCTACAAATCATGGTGTCAAGGGTTCAAATCCCAGCTCACCCGCAACAGTCTACCATAAAGAGACTATGAGGATCTCCAGTAGTTATATAAAATAAACTTACTATTACTACTCTCGAAATATTAAGAGAACTGCGAATGCCAATAGCTAATTTGTGAAGAAATATTATTTGAAACGGTTAATCCATCCATGTGGTAACCATTATTTGAGATAGGTAGGGGAGGGTTCAATAGTGATGCACTCTAATTTTATGGGTCAACATAGTAATGGACATGCAATATTGACATTAAAAAAATATATTTTCGAGTGGCCAGGGACGTGGACAATTCAAATATTTTGTTTCACCTGCATAGATTGAGAAAAAAAGTGTCATCAACATGCTTTTTGTTGAGGGGTCATAATATACTCCCAAAAAAAGTTAGACCAATAGTGGTGCATTAAGTCATGTTTTTTAGTGTGTCAATGTGGCATCATATGATTTGTTGCTTTTTGAATGTAATGGGCATATTTTGTTCAACTATTGGGTCCTCTCTTACAATTACTAGTTCCATACTTTTAAAATATTGGACTTTGAATGTACATGTACTAGACAACTATTGATACCTGCACCACTATTGGGCCCTCTCCCCTAACTCATCCATGATTGACCATTGTTTCAAATTGCTAATCCATCCCTATAGTGAGCCTTCAAGTCATCTTATTAACATCTTCCTACAATGAGACCAAGATATAACATGAATTCAAAATTTGAGGAAAGTAAATTTATTTCCATGAAAAATTTTGCACTTCTAATAATAGATAACCTCAGTGAAGACATTAGTTTTTTAAGTTTGGTGCCTATCAAAGAAGAGATTGGTGTTTCTTATTGAGTTGGAGCTCAGTTGTGGGGATTGGTGTCTCCAATGGGTTGGTGCCTACAAGTTTTGTAAGTGGGGGTTGGTGTCTCTAATGGTTGGTGTTTACAAAAAGAAGACTTGTAAGAGAAGTAGGTTGGTGCCAACAAAGATTATATAATATCGTGGTTTTCTTCTAAGGGTTTCCATGTAAATAGTGTGTTATTGTGTTTTTAATTGTTAGATCTTTCATGTGTTATTGTTGTGGTTGATTAAGTTTTGAAAAGTAAAAGATAGTTGTTATATTGATTCAACCCCCCTTTCTCAATATAACTGTTTGCTAATCACAAATGATCCTTGCTTTCCCTCCAAAACCACTTAAGATTGATTTGGTTGTGGGATTTTTGGCCCTAAGGTAGGTTGTGAAATCTCCATATGATTTAGACAACTTTATCAATTTTCATCTTTTTGCAATTTTATCAAACAAATTCTAATGTGTTATAGTTTGAGTAGTTGTGTTCATCTATTGAATTTGATGATGGAAACCCTTGGATTTGGAAGATTGAAAGATGTAAATCCATTGATTTTATGAAGTACATCTCACATAGAGGTAGTAGTTTGAGCTGAAAGTTATGTTTTGTAATAAACATAATTGTATATTTGAATAAATTTTAGTGTAGCTTGTGTGAATATTTTTATTGTTTATGCAATTTATTATGAATTTTTTTAGCTATGTTTCAAAGAAGAGAGCAAAGAAAATTGAAACAAACCCTTGATTTAAATGGTACAAAGAATTAAATGTTTCCAAGTGAAAGGGAGAGCAAGTTTCAAAGAAGAGAGAAAAGAACATTGAAACAAGCCCTTGATAAAAAGGAAGTATTGGATATAGAAGATCAAGAGAAAATTAATTCATTGAAAACAAGAGACCTATCAATAATGGCTAGCAATAGCTCATTAGTTTCTTTAATTGAATATTTCATACTCTCAATGCATATTTAGTGATTGCTTCCTTAAGTAATGGTATTCAAGAAGAATCTTCTCCCCTTATAGTGAATTACACATATGGAGTAGCTAGTGGTTCTGGGCTATCCAAAGTCATATTTTTCTAGAAAAGTGGATTAGCCAAAATAAGAATCCATAAATCATCAAGATGATGATTTGGTAGTTCTCCATGCTTAGTATATAGCACAAAGTAACATGTTTTGTGTTGATATATCTTTTATGAATATTTGCACCTTGAAGTCAAAGAATAGACCTAAGAATGAGAAGATGCTTGATTAAAACTCGACTTCTAAGGATCTTCAACATTGGCTAGGAAAATTTATAGTTCTTTCATTTGATGGGTCCAATAAGTATTCAACTCGTACTTGGATCAAGAAGTTAAATAGTAAGTTTTCCTTAAGTTCAATGTAGGAGAGGCAATCAAATTTGCTACCCTTCACTTGGAAGGAATAGCTCATGAATGATGGTACCATGGCCTAATTACCCAAGGTCATAGTTTGATCATCACATATGATGAGTTCAGTTGGAGGTTGCTTGAAAGATTTTATAGGAAGGATCCTAAGATCCATTTAAGAGAGTTGGAACAATTTAAGCACAATAGTTTAATATACAAGTGGCATGTTTTTAGAGGCTTGGATTAATGGTCCTTGATGTTTGAAAAAAATCACTCCTCTTTGAAGGTTTTTCTGAACCTCTTGAACGCCTATTTAAGGCTTTTGATCCATTATCTCTCTAGAAAGCCATCAAGAGGGCTTTAACACTTGAATCATTAGTGCTACGAAACAAGTTTTCATCTAAAGCACCCAACTTTGGTCAACATAAAGGAATTTCCAGAAAGGAGGATCATTTCCAAAAAGCTCCACCACAATGTCTTATAGCCAAAAATGTAAATGATTATTTTCAGATTGAACTTCAGGGGAAGTTGTGTTTTTTTATATAAGGAACCAGGGAATTAGTATTTGATGATGACTTAGAGCTTAAAGAGCATGAGTCTAAAAGAAAGGTGAAAGTACAAATAGAGAAGCAATGCCAACTCTTTCAAGAGCATCTAAATATCACTGATTCAAAATTTGAGGAGTGTTATTTGGATAGTGAATCAATGTTATTGTTGTTGGTGGATTCACCATTCCATTTATCCAAATAGTTTGACAACTCAACATAACCATGGGAGATCATGAGGTATGTGGTGATTTCTATGTTTTGGCATTGGGAGGAAATGACAGGGTTTTGGGTGTATAATGGTTCCATTTCCTTGCCGAGTATTCACATAACTTATAATTCATGGATTTTAAGTTCAAATTTTAAGGGAGAGATGTGTTTCTTAGAGGGATTTCTAATGGACCACTATGAGTGGTTATGTCTAAAATAATGGAGAGGACTTCTACAAGGGACACATTGCTTACAAATTCATCCATGGGTAAGCAATGCACTTATCATATTGATATTCACAATAATTTGATCAAACATCACGTGGCTTTAGTGATTTGCCTCTTGGATTACCAACTAATAGTGGGTTCTAACCCATTATAGAGTTAGGGCCAAGCTCTAAGTCATCAATGACTGCTACTTATTGACATCCAAGAATGTACAAAGAAGAAATAGAGAAGGCCATAAATGAGCTCTTGGGAAATGGATCACATTGGTCCAACTCTAGCTCATTTGATTCATCAACGGTTCTTGTGAAGCAAAATAAATGACACTATTTGGATATGTATTGATTATAGAGCTTTGAACAAGAAGACTATACAAATATTTAATCTATTCTTGAGATGAATGATTAATTGATGAGTTGAATGGAGCTTTGTATTTTTCAAAGTGATTTTAAATTTAAGTTACCTTTAGACTTGTGTGAGGGATGAGGATGTGCATAAAACAACATTTAGATGCCATTTTGGACACTAAAATCTTGGTCATGAATTTTGGTTTAACAAATCTTTAGCTTCTTTTCAATAATGCATGAATTGAGTATCGAGTAATCAATTAAGAAATTTTATTTTGGTTTTCTTTGATGAGTTTTGATTTACAACAAGACTCGAGAAGATCATATGAAACATTTAGACATAGCCCTTGGTATACTAGAGCAACAAGTTCTCTTTGCAAAAGAGTCCACATGAGTTTGGGATGATATATATTGTACTTGGGCCATGTAATTAGTGCTCAAGGTGTTCAAGTGGATCAACAAAAGATTCAAGTTATACTGGATTGGCCTCTCCCTACCACATTAACATAGTTGAGAGGACTTTTTGGCTTTTGTGTCTATTATAAGAGATTTGTTAAGGGGTTTTCAAAACTAGTGGCACCCTTTAGTTTAGCTACGGCGAAAAGCCAGCCTTTGCATGGAAGAACCGTTTTATATGTAGCGCCAAGCAAGCGCTCCATGCCTCCCCGCCCGCCGCCCTGTTCCTCCGTCCGTTCCTGCCTACAGGCAAAACGGCGAAGCCACTGGCACCAACCCTGGCGTCATTCTGCTCGAGCAATTTCAAAAAATTCTCTCCAGATGCCAGCTGCCCAGCGCATGCCTTTGTTTCAACATTCTGGTTTGGTGTTTCTTCCCGATTTCAATGGTTTTGATCTGAATGGAGCGCAGCTGATGAGGGTGCCTGAGCGATTCATTGAAAGGTTTGTTTCTGGCGGTCGGTCTGCGCTTCTGCTCGAGCTTTTTTGGCTGATTCGCGAGCGGCGGCGATGGTGCCATCAGCGCCAATCATCATGGACATTGATGCGAATATGAGCGGCGCAGGAGAGATTTCGCCCTGCTACTGCGCATATAGTTGTTTCGACTGGTGGGGCACATTTTCCCCTCATGTTTTAGATCAAAACCCACAACTTAATGAGCAAGCACGGGTCGGTAGAGAAATGAATGATTGTTAGTAGACCGCTAAAAGATGTTTATGGGGGCTATACGAAACCAAACACCAAAGGGATGGGTGGGTGGGATCTGTTGATTTCTAAAACCTAAAGGGGAACACTCAAATTAAAAAGAACAAATTCTAGGGTCAATTAAAAATAATTTAAAATTATACAATTCTAATATATGTATGCAGGAATGTATGTATGTGTATGTATATACGGTGGTGTATGCATATATGTGTATGTATGTATGTATATACATCATTAATAATAAAGATAATAAATTATTATTATTTATTTTAATAATAGTATATTACTAGAATAATAATAATATATACATAATAGCAATATATACTTATGGAATAATCATGAGGACAAAAAAGAAAAACCAAAGAATAAGAAAAAGAAAGATTAAAAGAAGAGAGAAAAAATGGTTTCATACATACATACATATAATTGTATATAATTACATATATGATATATGTATAAAATCTATAATTATATAAACAATTAAACATATATTACATACATATTACATATATGTCGGAAACATTTTTTCCTGTCTTTAATGTTTTAATTGTTATTCTGTGATTTTTCTTTTTTTGCCCTCATGATTATTTAATAAGTATGTATTATTATTCTATTAATATACTATTACTAATAAGTGTAATCATAATTTATTATCCTTATTATTATTGTATATATATTTATCGTAAAATTGTCATAATTTTTTGAATTGTTATTCTTAAGTCAATTTTTTACAATGCTAGGAGACTAAGTTTTATTATAGTCTAGGAAAATATCGAGTATATAATTTTTATTTGAAAGGAGATAAGACCATTGTCATTGCCATTTATCAATGTCACTTATCAATGTAGCCAACCTATATATTTATATCCATAAAAATAAAAATAAAAATAAAAATAAATAAGTACATTGATTAAAGTGAGGACCACAATAAAACTACAACTAAATAAGCAATGAATTTTTTACAATGTTCAGAGACTTAAGTTTTATTGAAGTCTAGAAAAAATAACAAATATATAATGTTTACTTGAAAGGAGACAAGACCATTGCCGTTGTCATTTATCAATGTTGACAACCTATATATTTATATCTATAAAAATTCAAATAAATAATAAATATGTACATTGATTAAAGTGAGGACCACAATAAAATTATAACTAAATAACCAATTAATTTTTTACAATGTTAGGAGACTAAGTTTTATTGAAGTCTATGAAAATATCAAGTATATAATTTTATAATTTTTACTTGAAAGGAGAAAAGATCATTGTCAATGCCATTTATCAATGTTGCTTATCAATGTCACCAATCTATATATTTATATCCATAAAAAGTCAAATAAATAATATATATGTACATTGATTAAAGTGAGGACCACATTATAACTATAACTAGATAACCAATCAATTTTTCATAATGTTAGGAGACTAAGTTTTATTGAAGTCTAGAAAAATAACGAATATATAATGTTGACTTGAAAGGAGACAAGACCATTGGCATTGCCATTTATCAATATCCCCAACCTATATATTTATATCCATAAAAAGTCAAATAAATAATAAATATATACATTGATTAAAGTGAGGACCACATCAGAATCATAATTAAATAACCAATCAATTTTTTACAATGCTAGAAGACTAAGTTTTATTGGAGCCAAAGAAAATATCGAGTATATTAGTTTTACTTGAAAGGAGATAAGACCATTGCCATTGGCATTTATCAATGCCGCTTATCAATATCGCCAATCTATATATTTATATCCATAAAAAATTAAATAAATAAAAAATATATACATTGATTAAAGTAAGGACCACAATGAGGTCTAGTCTCCCCCAATCCCCATCATACCGAAGGGTGTGTCACACCAACATTATCGATCACATGAAAAAAGATTACAAATGCACGACACTTTATAGGGGGCTAATTCCTCTAATAAGAAAAAGAAGTGGAGACCACAATAAAATTATAACTAAATAGCCAATCAATTTCTTGCAACATTAGTTAATATTTACTCAACTAATTGAAAAATATTTTATTTTAAACACAATAGTATCTTCCATAAATTATACTAAAAAGAATCACAATCACAATAATTGAACACTACATAAATATTCCTACAAATGTGAGCTTTTTAAGTGGGGACTAAATTGATTTGTGTCCAAGGGGACGATCATACTTTAAGAGTACTCATAATATCTCCTTTTGAAAGATTGAGACATGTGTTCCCCAAAAGGATACATTGCTATCATGTCATTGGTGGGCTTCACATGGGATTACACGTGGAACAGGTGGAGATGTATAACCTTTCCGTACTAATCATAACATTTAAAATTAATATTCCCATGACACTCTTGTACTTACCTTACATTTCCTTTTCTTTTGGTTAGTGGAGAAGTACTTCGACCATACTTTTGAGATTGTACTTTGAAAATAAAGGGTCTTCTCTTATAAATATATTTTTAATATACTGAATGTATTATTTATTTAAATGTTGACCCTTGTTTTTTATTCAATGTGTTACAAACATGTACTTGCTTACATAGAATTTTAATTGGACATTTAGCTAAAGTAAAGGGATTATAAGGAAAACATATTAAAGTGATTGAAATGAAAATGGAAATAGATTCTTTTATAGTCCACAATATCGGACGATCTATTTTTTGCTCTACAGATGGTTTATAGTAATATGGGACTACCCTGTACTCCATGCAAGAGGCACCTAACTGTAGTAATATGGGACTATCCTGTACTCCATGTGACAGACACCTAACAGTGCTACAAACGAGACGTACATACCCTACCCCCTGTACAAGATTTGAACTTGTGAACTCTCTTTCAAGAGTACAAGTTCTCCACCATTAGGCCAAATAAAGAGTACATTTGAACTATATTTGGGTATTTGTTTCTAGTGTAAATATTTAGTCTTTTATGAATAATATAATATTTAGTTTCTTGTGAGTAATATAATATTGAATTTTTTAAGAGTATTCATTTAGAAATTATTATTAAAAGTAAACACTAGAAGATCAAGAATCACCATTTACAATTCCACATTAGCTGCCACTCTTGAGATTTGAACTTGGATATCCATTGTGAGAAGCCAATATTTTAATCACTTGATTTGAATTCATTGAATTGAATATAGATTTTACAATGCATAAATATGATAGTATTTTTGTAGGGGAAAATCATCCTAATTAAACTTTAAATTGAAATTAATGAGTTGAGATTTAAAACAGAGAGATAAATAAAAATGATAATTTAAATAGTTGAGATGAAAATTAAGGTTTACTTAAAAAGATGTTTTCTTTGATTATCGATATGTTGCAATAGAAAGTTGATGTACGAAATTTGGAATTGAGTATGGGAATCGAGATATGAGATAAAAGAATCATGACTTTTTTTGGTTAGTAGGATGTAAGTGTGTCACAATTTGGTTGAGGTGGCATGATTTGTATCGAGAATCACAATTTTATCAAATGCTAAATTTCTCCTCCATGGCCAACAAAAAATGTTTTCCTTGGTAGATTGTAGTGATAAAATAATGTGGTGCTACAAAGAATTGTGGGGAGCCTCCTATGTATATAGGGGAGAATAAATCTTCCTTGATCACAATCAAGCCCCTATATTAACTTAATAGTTGTGAAAAAGAGACAAGAGATGACCATGAATATTGATTAGTTGATGTTCAATGCTAATCGAGTCTAATGTAATCTATGCTTGATAGGAAACTTTGTAATGAGATCTCAATAATGAGGTTGACAACAAATATTGATTATTGATCGCTATATCAAATACCAATTGAGATAAAATTATGGTATACCTACTAAGACTAATGCATGATATATTTAAATTCATTTGTAATTTTTTACAATATTTAATATTTCATTGATTAAAGTGTCATAGGATGGTGCCTTTAAATATACAACCCTATATACACAATTTAAACTTCTTAGAGCCCATATCGATGGGGAATGATCACATCCTAAGATCGATGGCCATGGAATTAAGAATTTTAACTTTTTAAAATTGAAGGACTAGATCACACCCACAATCTAATCCAAGAAGGGCTTGGTGTTTGAGAACTAGGTTAAGTGTGTTTTGAAATGGATCATCTATCATAAGAGAGTGAGGTGTATAATTTTGGGGTCAATGAGTTCACCAAAAATGAAAACATAAGTGCTTAAGTATTGCATTTAATACATCCATGTAAATCAACATAAAACATAAAGGGAAAGAGTTAAGTATGCATTTTTTATTCTATATTTTACCCCTAGTTTAGTGTATATGTAAAGAGAAGTAAAAAAACATGCCTAAATAGTTATAACTATCATAAAAAATGAGATATAATTTTTGAATTAAAAAACTTAAGCAATTAGAGCAAGTATGTGTTACTTGTAAAATATGCTTAAACATCAAATAGAAATAGTAGATAATATGCCCCCTCAAATTGTGTGTACTACAAAAGAATGCCCATAAATCAAAGAGTAAAAAATGAAACTAAAAATTTAACCTAAAATTTGAGTATATAAGAACTAATCATGATATATAAATCTAAAATATGATTAAAACTTTGAGTATTATTGACAAAAGAAAGATGAGTAGAAAATGTATACTTAAGATATAATTAAATGTGTGGATATATTCATAATTAAGGATTCTCATATTTCTCTCTCCATGAATAACAAGCATGAGCACTTGAAAATTATAAAAAATAATAATACCTTGCCCCTGAGTGGCAAGATCAAGTGAAAGAATGAAAGAACACAAGAACATAACCTTTGAAAGTGTAATATTGTAATGTGTGACACAAAAAGAAAATGATAAGAATGAAAGAGAGATTAGCCAAGAGTAATAAGTGAATTTGGATGGTAAGGGTAAGTGTCAACAAGGGAAAAGGATGTGTCATGATAAACCATGCTCCCATGGGAGAATCTCCTTAAGATAGAATGATAGGACATGAGGTGATGATAGTGAGGTAGGAGCATGAATTGTCTCTTCATGAACAAAGGTGGTGTATATAGGTGACCCTTTTGATGTTGTCACTTGTATTTTATTCCTTTATTTGAGAGATGTTTCAATAGACATTTTATTGTTATCATATTAAGCATGATGATGGGAATGTATACCTGAATATGTATCTTTTATTTTTGATTAGGGGAAAAATAGGTTTTGATGGGACCCAAAACCCATTACAAATAGGTTTTGAAGAGACTCGAAACTCTATCCAGAGAAAGAAAGTTTCTAGAGAAATAATTAGGAAAACATCAACAACTAAACAGTAACAACCATCAAAGATAAGCAAGACTACTCAGGATGAAAAAAAAAAAGGTTTTGAAGGGACCTTAAACCCTTACAATCAGGTTTTTACAGGGACCTTGAACCCTAACTAACCATAATAACAACCTGAATCAGCCAGGCCACAACAAACCAAAAACTCAAAATAAGCAATACTGAGCCAAGGAAACCAAATTATTGGTGTAGAAAACCCCCACATCCCTATTTTTCCAGTCCTTCCAACATAACCAAACCCCCCACCTCTGGCAGAGGAAAGCAAAGAAAAGCTTTCAAACAACGGCAAAGCCACAAGCCTCTGACCATTTTGCACCACACACAAACACCACTGGTGGAAACACAACAAGGGTTTTGATGGCATTGACAAGAGGATGAAGGAGTGACTCAACTAGTAGAAAAGAGACAACCATCACCTATAGAAAAATATTCAAAGCCAAATTAGGGTAAAGAACAACAAAAATCAAACATTTCTGGGTCAAAGGAAAAGATTTAAGTTACAACCCAAGCCAAAGAGGGAGAACCAAGACTAAGATAGGAAAAAATGCCTTAGCCACCTTTAACTAGAACTTACAAAACCAAACCAACACCAAAAAGAGAACAAACCTCAACACAAAGAAAGGCAAAGCAAACTAGAGAGGGTTCACAACCAAGCACTAAGGCTAAAGAAAAACACAACCCAAGCTTCCATAACAAGCCACACAAACCAAAAGAAATAGAAGTTGGTGCAAAGCATGAACCAGGATGCACAAAGCCACATGAATCATAACTAGAAGCCAAGGGACCACAACCACCAAGGGAAAAATGTTAAAGCACAAGACCAAAACCCCACACTAGGACAACAAAAGAAAACCCAAAAAAGTAGGGTTTGACTCAAGAACAAATAACACAAGGCCAAACAAGGCCACAAAACCATCCGCTCCCCAAATAATAGGCAAGAAAAAGCAGGGATAAAAAGGAACTAAGCCCTCACAAGGTAGGAAGACAAACCAAAATGAAGGACCACACAAACCATGAACACTCACCCTCACTAGATAAATCCCAATGAGTTGTTGTGGCATGAGAATGACATAAACCTCCTCTTCACAAACCAAACACAACTGTAGAAGTCTCCTGCAAACAACCTACCACAAACCACAAAAAGCTAGAAGTGTAGAGGGAAAAATTGCACCATCAAATGCCTTTAGCAAGACCTCAACATCATTTGCATCTCTGTCTTCCTTAGATTCAAATGCCTCCTCAGACACACCCTCCCTAGATTTCAAACTTGCCCTCCTGCCCTGACTCCCACTCCCACTCATCATTTAGATGCACTTGAAGATTAGTGTTGTCATGCTAAAAAAAACATGTTCATGTATTTTTACTAATGAAGAATAAGTCACTCTAAATACGAATTGAGAGCCATTAATATTAAAAGAACAACTATATATTTTGTTAATATCATATCATCTTGACTCTTTTTATATGCATGGGTTGAAGTATAATAATGTTTCCCTCTCTTAGGCCACATGTTGATTCAATAATTTATGCAAAATAGTGTGCCTCAATCTCGAGACACAATAGAAATATATTAAGTTTATTGTAGAGGAAATTCTCAACATGTTTATGTGCTTTCCTTAAAAAATTTGTAACAACATTCTCCCTCCAAAGGACATATGTTTAATTGATTAGACAAAATTTATTACTTTGGACCCCATAATTTTAGGTTAAATAATGTCATAAAAATATATAAATTATATATGTAAATACCTCTAAGTTTTGGCTTTCTAAAAATATATTTTTTTAAATATTATATTTGTTCCTTTTTTCTAATGAATAAGGTTTTTTTTTAGGCAAAAGGTGAAGACCACCTATAATATTATTAATTATAATATGATTACAATAGATATAAGACTATAATATTTCTACAATATCATAGAAGTGTTGGCAATGCGTGTTGTCATTGATGTCAACTTGAGGTCATGTTTGTATAGAGTCTTTTTATAGAAGTTGAAGAGGCTAAGAAATGATTAGAGATGGATTGATTGATGGGGCAATAGAAGATTTGAGAGAGATGGTTTGACATAGATAGAAACATGGGATCAACATAAGCAAAACAATTTGGAAGCATGATATGAACATGGTTAAGTTAATTACACACTGTTGATTGGTTTCTCCATGTTTCAAGGAGTTAGCTGAAAATCACTTGTGTTTTTTCTTTTACTCGTGTTGTTGAGAGAAGTCATCTAAGGAAAAAAATACATATTTTCCTAAGTCAGTGACCCTATTTTTTGGTTTGCATTCCTCCATATTGCATGATTTGGTTGTGCAATTTTGGAGTTAAGTTGGGCAATTAGCAAAGAGGTCATTTTCAGAATTTCATGTCATAAACATTTCTATAGTAAGAGTTAGATGTGATTGTTCTCCGGATTGCACTAAAGCAAATTTATGTGTCTCCTAAGTTTACCAAAGTGCTCTACATTCCTCTAGAGTGATAGATATATGTGTGCAGATTTGGGGATAAGTTCAAAGAAGTGTATGGATTCATCTATATGTTCTTCAGATGTTTTGGTGAATCGTAGTGAAATATCCCAAACATTGATGTGTCACAATCAGTCTGGGATGCTCTGTTCTCATCTATTTAGTGGTTTTCTTCATTTACGCCAACACATAATAATCAGATTCTTTAGGAGAAGGTGGTAAGGATGTTATTGATAATCCATATTCTCCATATCTTGGTCTGCATGATGCTTTTGGTTTCTCCCTAGTGGTGTAAAGATGAATAGTTGGTTGTTTTTGGAGGTGTTGATGTTGTCTAGGCCGACAGTTTGGTTTCCTTCATTCACAATTGATCTTGATTGATTAATTTTTCTTTATATATGTGTTGTGATGTATTTGGGACCTGTTATGTCATGTGTTGTGATCCACAAATTATTTCACTTTATAATGTATTTTATTATTTTTTAAATTAATGAGAACCTTTGATCGGAGATGACCTTTGATTGAAGTTCCATCTTCGATCGAAGGTTCTTATGTGAAAAACTTCGAGTGAAGGACCTTCGTTCAAAGAAATATTTTCAAATAAAGGTGATTTTTAAGAACTTTGCCCCACTCCCTCCCAAAAATTTAATATCCCAAGTTTGGGACTGAGTATTGTGGTCCATCACCTTGTTGAAAGATAATATCAATAGTATTGTTATATATAAAATTTGATAAAGTGGCTACTTCATTGGGCTTAGTAGAAGATGAAAGAATAATATTTTGTAAAGCTTCTTGAAGCATGTTATGATAAGAAGAGAAAGTTTGAACTAGTTTTCAATGAGATATTTTAGCTTATGTAGCTTGAAGCTTCTCAATAATATCATACTCTCTAGTAATCTTAATAGGAAGACAAGGAGCTAATGGAAGAATATAAGTGGTGGGAGGAAGAGAAATGAGAATAAGGGTTACCCAATTTTTCCTAAGAGTGTTAAATGTGGAGGCTATTGCATGAAAATTATTAGTCATAAAAATATTACACTTTATAGATTAAGTAATGTAAGTATGATAATTTGGAGGTCAAAGGTTATTAGGAATATCCTAGAAATTGTATCCAGGATGAAAAGGCTATAAGAAAAACTCCCTAGCATCACATGAACCACTATACATTTATTTAATATGACCTAACTCAATAGGCAAAGTTATGGTGCCTAGAGTCTAGTGACTAATGTTATTAAAACCTTTAATGGAAAGACTTTTGGGAGAGATACAAAATGTATCAAAATTAAAAAATTCAAAAGATCCACAATAATTTTTTTGATCCCAAAACCATTATCAATAAGGATACATTTTATTTCAATAGATTTTATTCCAACATTGATAAGAGGAGGTTCATTTTTATTTTCAACTTCAATAGAATAAATTTCATATTGTTGAAAGATAATATTGACAACTTATTTTTATAGATAAAATTTGATAAAGTGGCTACTTCATTGAGCTTAGCAAAATATGAAACAATATTATTTTGTAAAGCCTTTTGAAGCATGTCTTGATAAGAAGGGAAATTTTGAACTAGTTTCCAATGAGATATTTTAGCTTATGTAGCTAGAAGCTTCTCAATAATATCATCATCTCTAGTATTCTCAATAGGAAGACAAGGAGCTAATGGAAGAATATAAAATGGAGGGAGGAAGAGAAACTGGAATAAGGGTCACCTTTTTTTTTCCTAAGAGTGTTATATGCATGGGATACCACACGAAAATTATTAGTCATAGACATATTACACTTTATAGATTATGTAATATAAGTATATAAATTAGGAGGTCAAAGATACTAGGAATATCCTAGACATTAATTATAGGATGAGAAGGTTGAGGTATATCAAGTATGTGACATATGATGGTTTTTGGTTTTTGGAACTCCCTTATGGAGATTAAAATGAATATAGTATATGAAATTTGGAGGAGAATTTGATGTAAAAATAGAAGAGGTTGGTTTACTAAATGAAGAATGTGAAGGGACATGAATGAAATCATCTGATACTTCATCCAACACATCAAATTCTTCCATAGAAATGTTTTATCAAGGGCATTAAAGGTTTGATGAAATATGATATTATCATAGTTGAAATAAAGCTTGGTTTCACCAAAGTGTAATGGGTGTACCGAGAATAAGAACATAAGTGTAGAAGTTCAAGTTCACCAGAATTTTAAGATGGAAAAGTGTTCAACCAATATTTTTTTCATAGTTAATGATTTTGAACCTTACACTAGAATATAAATAGTTTTGGAAGGAGTGATTTTGTTACTATTCTATCATAGAAAGAATAAAATATACTAAATTTATCTTAAGATTTTTAACTTACAAAATTATTCCTTTTAACAAGCTAAAATATAGAGTTGGGTTTAAAAATGCTCAAATACAATTAGCTAAATTATAGAATTA
>VDFB02273623.1:0-87435 GCA_007258455.2 Sequoia sempervirens | reverse complement strand
AAAAAAGTAGGGTTTGACTCAAGAACAAATAACACCAAGCCAAACAAGGCCACAAAACCATCCGCTCCCCAAATAATAGGCAAGAAAAAGCAGGGATAAAAAGGAACTAAGCCCTCACAAGGTAGGAAGACAAACCAAAATGAAGGACCACACAAACCATGAACACTCACCCTCACTAGATAAATCCCAATGAGTTGTTGTGGCATGAGAATGACATAAACCTCCTCTTCACAAACCAAACACAACTGTAGAAGTCTCCTGCAAACAACCTACCACAAACCACAAAAAGCTAGAAGTGTAGAGGGAAAAATTGCACCATCAAATGCCTTTAGCAAGACCTCAACATCATTTGCATCTCTGTCTTCCTTAGATTCAAATGCCTCCTCAGACACACCCTCCCTAGATTTCAAACTTGCCCTCCTGCCCTGACTCCCACTCCCACTCATCATTTAGATGCACTTGAAGATTAGTGTTGTCATGCTAAAAAAAACATGTTCATGTATTTTTACTAATGAAGAATAAGTCACTCTAAATACGAATTGAGAGCCATTAATATTAAAAGAACAACTATATATTTTGTTAATATCATATCATCTTGACTCTTTTTATATGCATGGGTTGAAGTATAATAATGTTTCCCTCTCTTAGGCCACATGTTGATTCAATAATTTATGCAAAATAGTGTGCCTCAATCTCGAGACACAATAGAAATATATTAAGTTTATTGTAGAGGAAATTCTCAACATGTTTATGTGCTTTCCTTAAAAAATTTGTAACAACATTCTCCCTCCAAAGGACATATGTTTAATTGATTAGACAAAATTTATTACTTTGGACCCCATAATTTTAGGTTAAATAATGTCATAAAAATATATAAATTATATATGTAAATACCTCTAAGTTTTGGCTTTCTAAAAATATATTTTTTTAAATATTATATTTGTTCCTTTTTTCTAATGAATAAGGTTTTTTTTTAGGCAAAAGGTGAAGACCACCTATAATATTATTAATTATAATATGATTACAATAGATATAAGACTATAATATTTCTACAATATCATAGAAGTGTTGGCAATGCGTGTTGTCATTGATGTCAACTTGAGGTCATGTTTGTATAGAGTCTTTTTATAGAAGTTGAAGAGGCTAAGAAATGATTAGAGATGGATTGATTGATGGGGCAATAGAAGATTTGAGAGAGATGGTTTGACATAGATAGAAACATGGGATCAACATAAGCAAAACAATTTGGAAGCATGATATGAACATGGTTAAGTTAATTACACACTGTTGATTGGTTTCTCCATGTTTCAAGGAGTTAGCTGAAAATCACTTGTGTTTTTTCTTTTACTCGTGTTGTTGAGAGAAGTCATCTAAGGAAAAAAATACATATTTTCCTAAGTCAGTGACCCTATTTTTTGGTTTGCATTCCTCCATATTGCATGATTTGGTTGTGCAATTTTGGAGTTAAGTTGGGCAGTTAGCAAAGAGGTCATTTTCAGAATTTCATGTCATAAACATTTCTATAGTAAGAGTTAGATGTGATTGTTCTCCGGATTGCACTAAAGTAGATTTATGTGTCTCCTAAGTTTACCAAAGTGCTCTACATTCCTCTAGAGTGATAGATATATGTGTGCGGATTTGGGGATAAGTTCAAAGAAGTGTATGGATTCATCTATATGTTCTTCAAATGTTTTGGTGAACCGTAGTGAAATATCCCAAACATTGATGTGTCACAATCTGTCTGGGATGCTTTGTTCTCATCTATTTAGTGGTTTTCTTCATTTATGCCAACACATAATAATCAGATTCTTTAGGAGAAGGTGGTAAGGATGTTATTGATAATCCATATTCTTCATATCTTGGTCTGCATGATGTTTTTGGTTTCTCGCTAGTGGTGTAAAGATGAACAGTTGGTTGTTTTTGGAGGTGTTGATGTTGTCTGGGCTGACAGTTTGGTTTCCTTCATTCACAATTGATCTTGATTGATTAATTTTTCTTTAGATATGTGTTGTGATGTATTTGGAACCTGTTATGTCATGTGTTGTGATCCACAAATTATTTCACTTTATAATGTATTTTATTATTTTTTAAATTAATGAGAACCTTTGATCGAAGATGACCTTTGATTGAAGTTCCATCTTCGATCGAAGGTTCTTATGTGAAGAACTTCGAGTGAAGGACCTTCGTTCGAAGAAATATCTTCAAATAAAGGTGATTTTTAAGAAATTTGCCCCACTCCCTCCCAAAAATTTAATATCCCAAGTTTGGGACTGAGTATTGTGGTCCATCACCCTGTTGAAAGATAATATCAATAGTATTGTTAGATATAAAATTTGATAAAGTGGCTACTTCATTGGGCTTAGTAGAAGATGAAAGAATAATATTTTGTAAAACTTCTTGAAGCATGTTATGATAAGAAGAGAAAGTTTGAACTAGTTTTCAATGAGATATTTTAGCTTATGTAGCTTGAAGCTTCTCAATAATATCATACTCTCTAGTAATCTTAATAGGAAGACAAGGAGCTAATGGAAGAATATAAGTGGTGGGAGGAAGAGAAATGAGAATAAGGGTTACCCAGTTTTTCCTAAGAGTGTTAAATGTGGAGGCTATTGCATGAAAATTATTAGTCATAAAAATATTACACTTAATAGATTAAGTAATGTAAGTATGATAATTTGGAGGTCAAAGGTTATTAGGAATATCCTAGAAATTGTATCTAGGATGAAAAGGCTATAAGAAAAACTCCCTAGCATCACATGAACCACTATACATTTATTTAATATGGCCTAACTCAATAGGCAAAGTTATGGTGCCTAGAGTCTAGTGACTAATGTTATTAAAACCTTTAATGGAAAGACTTTTAGGAGAGATACAAAATGTATCAAAATTAAAAAATTCAAAAGATCCACAATAATTTTTTTGATCCCAAAACCATTATCAATAAGGATACATTTTATTTCAATAGATTTTATTCCAACATTGATAAGAGGAGGTTCATTTTTATTTTCAACTTCAATAGAATAAATTTCATATTGTTGAAAGATAATATTGACAACTTATTTTTATAGATAAAATTTGATAAAGTGGCTACTTCATTGAGCTTAGCAAAATATGAAACAATATTATTTTGTAAAGCCTTTTGAAGCATGTCTTGATAAGAAGGGAAATTTTGAACTAGTTTCCAATGAGATATTTTAGCTTATGTAGCTAGAAGCTTCTCAATAATATCATCATCTCTAGTATTCTCAATAGGAAGACAAGGAGCTAATGGAAGAATATAAAATGGAGGGAGGAAGAGAAACTGGAATAAGGGTCACCTTTTTTTTTCCTAAGAGTGTTATATGCATGGGATACCACACGAAAATTATTAGTCATAGACATATTACACTTTATAGATTATGTAATATAAGTATATAAATTAGGAGGTCAAAGATACTAGGAATATCCTAGACATTAATTATAGGATGAGAAGGTTGAGGTATATCAAGTATGTGACATATGATGGTTTTTGGTTTTTGGAACTCCCTTATGGAGATTAAAATGAATATAGTATATGAAATTTGGAGGAGAATTTGATGTAAAAATAGAAGAGGTTGGTTTACTAAATGAAGAATGTGAAGGGACATGAATGAAATCATCTGATACTTCATCCAACACATCAAATTCTTCCATAGAAATGTTTTATCAAGGGCATTAAAGGTTTGATGAAATATGATATTATCATAGTTGAAATAAAGCTTGGTTTCACCAAAGTGTAATGGGTGTACCGAGAATAAGAACATAAGTGTAGAAGTTCAAGTTCACCAGAATTTTAAGATGGAAAAGTGTTCAACCAATATTTTTTTCATAGTTAATGATTTTGAACCTTACACTAGAATATAAATAGTTTTGGAAGGAGTGATTTTGTTACTATTCTATTATAGAAAGAATAAAATATACTAAATTTATCTTAAGATTTTTAACTTACAAAATTATTCCTTTTAACAAGCTAAAATATAGAGTTGGGTTTAAAAATGCTCAAATACAATTAGCTAAATTATAGAATTACAATGGGTGGTAGGGTGGGCACCTTTCCATAATCATTGTGGAAAGGTTGGCTTTAAAATGGATTTGGGCAATGTGGTGTGATGAGGTGGTGCCCTTTTCATGGGTGTTGGGGCGGTGGTTAAAGGTTTCCATTGACGTAAGACCTCTGTTGATGCAGAGCATCACTCTCATCTCCCTCCATTTTGTTTTGTTTCTTTCTTTTGTTTGTAGACTCAGTTTTTGTTTTAAGTGTTATTTGTTTCATAATTTATTGTAATGTTTCCTTGTTGAATTTGGCTTAACAAATTGATAGTTGCAATTTGTTTTGGATCGGTGATGAATTGGTAGTTAGCATTGAGGTAACTGTGGTTGTCGGTAGTTTGAAGGGAAAGCGTATATTCGAAGAAAGGAAGATGCTGAAATAGAGGTTGGTCGCGGCAGGAGAACAAGGGCTCGGGGTATTGAAAGGAAATTGACAGTGAAAGGAGTTAGGTACTCAAAACTCGGTGATATTAAGTGACTGGTGGAAGAGTTGGAGCCATTTGAATGGCAATGGTATTGAATGTAAACAGGCTGATCATTGAGGCCGAATAAGTTGTTTTTATATCGCCCCTGTATGTGAATGAACACTATGATTTTGTTCTTCCTGTCATTATTTGTGAATGTGAAAAGTCTTAACTGTTGTTTTTAAATTTTAATCCGAAATCTCCATAAAACTTGTGTGGAAGTGTGTAGGCTTGTGAACCTTCTGAATTTGAGAGGTACTCTGTGATTAGCAATGCGACCCATCAAGTGGTATCAACGCATAAAAGTGATTAGATAAAATGCCTCCAAGGAGAATGGGAAAAGCAGGAGCCCGAGCAAGAGGTAGAAGAGAACAACATGGTGAAGAGTTTTTGCAACATTTAATAGCAAGACTGGATGCCTTGGAAAGGGCACAAAGAAGAGGGACCCCTGATGAAGTTGTAAGTGATGATGAGGAAGATGAAGAACAATCATGAGATGACAATGATGGAGGACAAGGAGATCAGGAAGGCTTTGAGGAAAGATTATTGAGGATTGTCATGAATGTGGGTTCCAAACCCAAAATAGAAGTTCCTACCTATTTGGGAAGTCTCAATGGTGAAGATCTAATTGATTGGATAAATGAATTAGACAAGTATTTTGAATATGAGGGTGTAGTAGAAGAAAGGAGAGTGAAATTTTCTTGCACTAGATTGAAGGGCCATGCTGCTATGTGGTGGGATTTTGTCCAAATTGAGAGGAGAAGAAAGAATAAGGAGAAGATTAACTCTTGGGATCATATGATGGAAAAGTTGAAGGCTAAGTTCCTTCCAACATATTACCAAACTAATCTCTTCAAAAGATTACATAATTTGAAACAAAAAGACATGTCTGTGAAAGATTATACGAAGGAATTCTATAAGTTGGTAATTAGATTAGGGCATAGTGAGGAAGATGTGGAGAAAATTGGCTAGATATATGATTGGTCTAAAGCATAGTCTACAAGATGAATTAAGCCTTGTGTCTCCTAGAGTTTTGAAAGAGGATTATCAACTTGCCTTAAAGGCAGAAGAAAAGTTGCAAAGGAAACAAAGTCAACAAGAGAAGAAGAGAGAAAGAGGTTTTAGAGGAAGGGGGCAACAAGCTAGTAGAGGGCAACAACATCATCAAGGAGAAGAGGTTGGAAGTTCTAGTGGAGCTGAAAATAATGATAGAGAAGGATTTCAAAACAAAGGGGGAAAATCCTATGGAAGAGGTGGTTCTCAAAGTAGAGGTAGAGGGTTCGTTGGAAAATAGTTTAAGTGCAACCAATATGGATAGAAGAGTTGGGAATACTCATAATCATCTCAAGGGGGGCATACCAAGTTTGAAAGAAGTAATCAAATTGTTCATGTTGACCAAGAAAGTGTGGGGTCTCCTATTCACCATAAAGAGGAACCATAATCAAGTGAATCATTGTTGCTGAAGAGGGTATTGTTGAAGCCTTAAAAGGAAAGCCAAGAACTCATCCAAAGGGGAGCCTTGTTCAAAACCAAGTGTAAGTCCAAAGGTAAATGTCATAGACTAATCATTGATAGTGGTAGTACAAATAATATTGTTACAACAGAGATGGTAGAAAAGTTAGATCTTCAAAGAATTAAGAATCCATCTCCTTATAAGGTAT
This sequence comes from Sequoia sempervirens, assembly GCA_007258455.2. Taxonomy (NCBI): domain Eukaryota; kingdom Viridiplantae; phylum Streptophyta; class Pinopsida; order Cupressales; family Cupressaceae; genus Sequoia; species Sequoia sempervirens. The sequence continues at coordinate 81,242 of VDFB02273623.1, read as the reverse complement.
CTTGGTTGGAAAAAGGTCATCAATTGTTAGTGAATGAGCAGGCCCATGTTGATTTTCAGATTGGTAATTATAAAGATAGTGTTCTTTGTGATGTGATGCCTATGGATGCATGCCATCTATTGCTTGGTAGATTGTGGCAATTTGATAGGGAAGCAGTGCATTCAATGGAAGGGAGAACACATATACTATTGAGAAAGATGGAGTGAAACATACGTTGATGCCTATGAAGGAGCTTGAAGAGGACAACATCAATGGTAGCAACAGTAAGGTAATGATGGTAAGTGGTAAGAAGTTTCTGCATGACTTGAAGAATGAGGAAGTAGGATTTTCTTTGGTTCTTAAACCTAGGAGTGTGTTTACCACTACAAAACTTGATGATTTGCTCTTGAAGTGCAAGATATTTTGAATGAACATTTGGATATTCTTGCATATGATTTTCCTAGTGGATTTCCTCCTATGAGGAGCATCGGTCATCAAATGGATTTTATTCCAGGGGCTAGCCTTCCTAATAAGGTTGCTTATAGGTTGACACCTATGGAAAATGAGGAAATAAGGAAGCAAGTGGATGAACTTTGAAGAAGGGTTTGATAAGGGAAAGCCTAAGTCCTTGTGCTATCCCCATAGTACTAGTGCCAAAGAAAGGAGGGGAATGGCATATGTGTACTGATTCAAGGGATATTAACAAAATTACTATAAGATATAGGTTTCTCATTCCTAGAATTGAAGTTCAATGGATTGTTTAAGTGACTCCATGTATTTTTCTAACATAGACTTGAAGAGTGGTTATCACCAAATAAGAATTAGATTGGGGGATGAATGGAAGATAGCCTTTAAGAATAGTGATGGTTTGTATGAATGGCTTGTTATTCCTTTTGGATTGTCTAATGCACCTAGCACTTTTATGCATTTCATGAATGAGGTATTGAAACCATTCCTTGGTAAATTTTTGATTGTATATTTGGACATGTCATTTTAGTGTTTAACAGGTCTAAGGAGGAGCAACTTGAGCATTTGAGGCAGGTATTGAAGAGGCTGCATGAGGAGAAGTTGCAAATAAATATGAAAAAGTGTGTATTTATGCATACTGAACTAGTGTATTTGAGCTTTGTGGTTTCAAAGGAGGGATTGAAGATGGACAAAGAAAAGGTACAAGCCATCCTTGATTGGCCAAAACCTAAAAGCATAATGGAGGTAAGGAGATTTCATGGGCTCGCAAGTTTTTATAGAAAATTTATTAGATGATTCAATCATGTGGTAGCACCTATTCTTGAAACTATAAAGGGGAATAAGAGGCCATTTGTGTGGACTAGGAAGGCTGAAGAGAGTTTTAAACTTTTGAAGCAAAAGGTGAGTGAGCAGCTCATTCTTGCTTTGCCTAATTTTGAAAAAGTGTTTCAAGTAGAGTGTGTTGCTAGTGGGTTGGCTATTGGGGTTGTCCTAAGTGAAGAAGGTAAACTAGTAGCATTCTTTAGCGAGAAACTAAATGATGCAAAAAGGAAGTATTCTTATGATTTGGAATTCTATGCTTTAGTTCAATCTTTAAAGAAATGGAGACATTATTTGCTGCCTAAAGAGTTTATTGTATACACGGATAACCATGCTTTGCAGTTTATCAACAACCAACACAACTTGAATCAAAGACATGCCAAGTGGGTTGGTATCTCCAATGTTTTAATTTTTTTTTGAAGCATAAAAGTGGACAAATGAACAAGGTTATTGACGCTTTGAGAAGAAAGAATTTGTTGTTATGTGAAATACAAACTAACAGTGTGGGCTTTGAAAGTTTGAACGAGTTGTATGCAGAGGATGCAGATTTTAAGGAAGCATTTGAAGCTTGTAGCGATCCTATTTGTAGGAATAGAGAGCCATGGGTGGATTATATGATTCAAGAAGGTTTTTAGTTCAAAGGGAATAAATTATGTATTCCTAAAGGGTCCATGAGAGATAATTTGTTGAGGAAAAAACATTGTGGTAGTCTTGTTGGTCACTTTGGACAGGATAAGACTTATTTGCAGTTGACCACTCATTATTTTTGACCAAAGATGCAAGCAGATGTGAGGAGATATGTTGAAAGGTGCAACATTTGTCAACATGCTAAAGGGAGAAGCCAAAATGCTGGATTATATTAGCCACTTCCAGTTCCAACTAGGCCTTGGGATTCAGTGAGTATGGACTTTGTGTTAGGTTTTCCTCGTACACAAAGGGGCAATGATTCAATTTTTGTTGTGGTAGATAGGTTCTAAAAAATGGTGCATTTTATACCTTGTAAGAAAAATAGTGATGAAACTAACATTACAAATTTGTTCTTCAAAGAAGCAACGAGATTGCACAGGATTCCTAAAAGTATCATCTCTGATAGGGATACTAAGTTTGTACCCTATGGAAGAAATTGGGCACTAATTTAAACTTTAGTTTTGCTTACCACCCCCAAACGGATGGGTAGACCGAAGTTGTTAATCAAAATATTGGAAACATGTTGAGGTGTATTGTTGGAAAAACACCAGGTAATTGGGATCTAGCTTTGGCTCAAGCTGAATTTGCATTTAATGATTCTCCTAATCGATTTAGTCCATTTTATGTGGTGTTTGGAATGCATCCAAAGGGGGTGTATGAGTTGAGAGACCTTGGTAATATGGAAAGGCAAAGTGAAGCAGGTGAAGATTTTGCTAAACTTATCCATGATCTCCATGAAGAGGTCAAAAAAATATAGAACATAATCAACAATATAAATAACATACTAATAAGAAGCAGAGGGAGATACATTTTCAGGTTGGAGACCTTTTATTAGCTCACCTTTGGAAGGAAATATTTCCTAAGGGAGAGTACAACAAACTGAAAATGAAAAAGATAGGACCCTACAAAGTTCTAAGAAGATTTTCAGATAATGCATATGAAATATCTTTGCCTTCAGACCTTGGCATTTCACCTATTTTTAATGTAGTAGATTTGTATCCATATAAGGGAGACGTTGAGGATGGTGTAGTAGAAACCAAGTCTTCAAATACCGAGAGACAACAAGGTGTTTCATCTTCCTTGCAAGATATTGAATGCATTCTTGATACACAACTGTGGAAGAAAACCCAAACACATGAGTACTTCAGATATTTGGTGAAGTGGAGTGGTCATCCGATGGAAGATGCTTCTTGGCTGCTCTCTCAGTTGGGTTTTTCTATTGCAGATGTCATGAGCAAGAGCTCATGAACTTTTTCCTGCCTGGGGAGTCTGATGCAAAGCATCACTCTCATCTCCCTCTATTTTGTTTTGTTTCTTGCTTTTATTTGTAGACTCAATTTTTGTTTTAAGTGTGATTTGTTTCATAATTTATTGTAATGTTCACTTGTCGAATTTGGCTTGACAAATTGACAGTTGCAATTTGTTTTGGATCGGTGATGAATTGAAAGTTAGAATTAAGGTAACTATGGTTGTCGACAGTTTGAAGGAAAAGCGTGTAATGGGAGAGAGGAAGATGTTGAAACAAAGGTTGGTTGTAGCAAGAGAACAGGGGCTTAGGGTATTGAAAGGAAATCGACAGTGACAGTGAAAGGAGTTAGGCACTCAAAACTCGGTGATATTAAGTGATTGACAAAAGAGTTGAAGCCATTTGAATGGCAGTAGTATTGAATGTAAACATGCCAAACATTAAGGCCGAGTATGTTGTGTTTGTATCACCCCTGTATGTGAATGAACATTGTGATTTTGTTCTTGTCACTATTTGTGAATGTGCACAGTCTTGACTGTTGTTTTAAAATTTTAATCCTGAATCTCCATAAAACTTGTGTGGAAATGCTTAGGCTTGTGAACTTTGTGAATCTTAGAGGTACTCTATGATCAACAAGGTGACCCATCATCTATTCTCTTGGGTGGTGGGCCTAATAATTATATAGTAGGTTTTGGGATATGGCAGATCTTATAAGTCATATCACTGGTGCTCCATCAAACCTCATCGAGTACTACATTGTTCGGGTGGCAAAAATCTGGCAATTCACAGGGTGATGGTCAGGCTGGCTTACTCGCTTGGTACATCATAATAATGAATGTGGGATTAGCCGCATCGAAGTTCATTAAAACCCCAAGGTGGAAGCACTATTTCACTCATCGATTTTTAGTTTCACTGTCTACAAGTAAAGGTGGTTGTCCATGGTGAAACACTCAAAGTTTGTAGTCCATATGTCGGTAGAGTCACTTATGGGCTTCGGGATGGATACCCCTATTTACTTGGATTGAAAAGTGTGAAAGCTCGCCTTCAAAGCTACCACAGATTAGAGGATGAAGTGAATAATATTAAACATCGACCACCTCACTTTGGTAGTAGTGAAGATGGTTTTGGGGAAGGGGCATGTGGAGAACCACAAAACCTTCCAAGTTAACACCCACATTGTTTCAAGGCTTCTTGCCTCCCTGCTAGACATTCACATGGCCAAGCTAGAAGCAAAAGCCCTGGTGCACAAGTTATTCAAGGAAAATCTTCTGGGTGGATTAGAGGAGATTGTTCAAGTGGAAATTTTGGGTTCTGATGCTCCTTGTCCATGTGACATGGCTTTGTGGAAGATACTGGGAGAGCTCATCAACTGTTATCCTTTGCTGTTGGAGTTGAAGGGAATAGCCTTGGTGTGGCACAACAAATTGGTGGTGTATGGTGCAAACTACCTTAAGAAAGCCTTGCAACTGGAGCTTGTGAACGATTTTGAGTGGGTCCTAGAATTTGAAGCTTTTTCCAAAGCTAATGGTTTTTTGTAAGTTCTTTGCTTGGTGTTTGTTAATAGATCTATGATTGGTATTGCTGGTTCAACTCGGGTTTGGTGTCTAGGGTTCTAGTCTCAGTCTTTTCATGTGTATGGTTTGGCATTGTAAGGCATTAAGTCCAGTGGTTTTGGTTGTTGTTCGAGCATATGGTCTTTGGGTGGCTGGGAGTGTCTAGTTCCTTCGATTTTGGAGTATGGTTTTTTTGGTGCTAGCTCATGTGTATGTAGATGATATGTAAATCCTTTTGCAAGCAATACAAACTTTCTCTTATAGAACAAAAAAAATTATAGATTACAAAATTGGATTCAAAATTGTAAAGAGTAGAAAGAGAGGAACCTATGTCCAAGAGAAAAACTCACTTCCCAAGACACAGTTGTGATGTATAGACATCTACATAATGTATAATAGTCCTCTTCATGTGTTGTAGTATAGGTCATGTATTATTGTATGAAATTATTGTAAAATATAGTTTTTTATATAAAAATCTAGTTTTCCTACACATGAAGGATGAAACACTAACACAACAATAATTTAAAATATACCAAAAATTATAATAGTGTTGAAGTGATACTAAATGATTAGAAAAATAAAATTATAGAAAAGGTGAGATAAATAAAACCAAACCTCTATGCAATCGTGATCTTCAGTAAGCCTACAACTAAGAGGAGGAAGATTTGGGGCTACTTAGGAGATTTTCATAGATGGTCAAGCCCTTATTTTGGTATTTTGACCTTCATAGACAACCAGTGATAGAAAGAGAAAGAAATTTGTGTGTACTTTTATCCTAAGTGTATCTAGAACTAGAGTAATAAATGGAAGCTTATGAATACTATTCCTAGGTCTACATAGAACAATGTACTACTGTGTGTATTTTGTCAAATACATATTAAAACCCAATAAGGGCCAAAGACACAAATACAAACAAAAATAGAAATAAAGAGGAAGGCTAGAACACAATCACCTCACACTAAGAAGAGAGATGAAAAATATACAAAAACCACAATGAAGATGTCCTCAAGGATGCAAGAATGGTGAGGAAACCCAAGCTAAATAGTAGTGTTAAAAAATCCTTTGGTATGCTAATAATAATGTTGGTAGATCACATGCGAACTTCAAAATCTGAAAATTGAAAGAGAGAACTTCAAAGATTGAGAGATGTATTTTCAAAAAAGAAAGGTTTACACAAGGGTTTCTTAGAAATTGTAGGGTTAGATTCAAATGTAGGAGATTTTTTTTTGGCAAATAGATAACATATATGACAAGATAAAAACACAAAGTTGTGCCACACTTTCGACCAACTAAATAGTTTCAAGAGAAATAGTTTCCCTCTAAATAGTTTTGGGAAAAACAATTTTTCTCAAAGCCACATGGCCTATACATGGTGCATATAGTTTTCACTCAAACTATAAAATAAAAAAAATTCCCATTCAAAATATCAGAAGTGATTAAATTTGCATGTAAGATTTCAGGTGAAAGGGTTTTGATGGAAGTTGAAACCTTTTTGTCTGAAATTATCTATGTGGCTACCTATGTGGCAGCTTAACCCCTCTTTTGGTGCAAATTTAGAAAAACTTCAAATTCAACTCCGAATATCTCCAATTAGAGGTAATTTCATGAAAATTTTAAAATACCCTTTTGTAGTGCTCAAAGTCTAAAATCCAAAAATATTTATATTTTGATATTTTGATTTATTTTATTATGTTTTTTAAATTGTTGTAAATAGGTTTTAAACACAAGATGATTAAAAATTAAAAATATATATTAAAACATATTAAAAAATATATTACGCACTAGAAGAAAAATTATGATATATATTTTTTAAATGATAAAAAAATTAGACAAAAATTGACATCTTATGAAAATTATGAAAATTATGATGTTTTAGTGAAGTTTCACTTTAAAATATTATTATGCCAATAGTGGCATGGTGTGATGGTTAAGTTGTGTTGTTTTTCTTTCCATCAAGGTTCAAACCTCATTGTGGTGTAATTGTTGAAATCACCCCCAAATTTGATCCTCCCTAATGATGAAGCCAAAAACGCTTCCCAAAATAATTCAAGAAATAACATCTAAAGCTCTTTATCCCTTCAAAGAACAAATTAATTTGTATTGCTCATACATTATATTTTTTCTAATATTTTAGTAAATTATTTATGAATGTTAAACATATATTTATAAAATATTTATGCTATTATAAATTAGTTAAAAAAATATGTTTATTTCATTTTAATTTAAATTGGTTTAAACAATGATTTCTGAGGAGTATAATATTTAATTCATAAAATAATAATATTTTAGTAATTTAAGAAGTATAATTTGTCTCTTAAAGTTATTACAATTAATATAAATTATCTATTCTCCTCAATAATAATTAACATAATTTTAAGTAATATATATTAAATTAATTTCAAGTAGTATATATTTAATAGAAAATTTTAATATTATTTTTTCTAATATTTTATTGAATTATTTATGCATGTTAAATATATGTTAATAAAATATTTATGCTATTATAAATTAGTTAAAAAATATATGTTTATTTCATTTTAATTTAAATTGGTTTAAACAATGATTTTCTTAGAAAGATAATATTTAATTCATAAAATAATAATGTTTTAGTAATTTAAGAAGTATAATTTGTCTTTTAAAGTTATTACAATTAATATAAATTATCTAATCTCTTCAATAATAATTAACACAATTTTAAGTAATATATATTAAATTAATTTCAAGTAGTATATATTTAATTATTGATATTATTTTAACTTCTAAACATTATAAATTCAATTGTTTTCATCATAATTCATTTTGATAATAATAATAGGATTATATAGATATTGTCATCTCTCTTGTAATATGATAAATATACATTTTAAATTAGAAACTATTTTTTAATTAAATTGTGAAAAATAAAAAAATCTAATTTATCAAAATTATCCAAAAAATAAATTTAATTTAATCATACCTTAAAAATTTAAAATTTGATAAATCTCATCAATTAATTTATTATCTAAACTTTTAATTTAAATTAAAATTTAATAAAATAAATTTCCTTAAAAACATCACCTATAACTTCTAACCTTTTCAATAAAATAACATTCTATATATAATTAATAGTATATACAAATTTGTCTCAGACCAATTTGTTTGTGTTGAATGGGACCACCAACATAAATATATTCATAAAGACACTGAAACAAGAGATGGAATCATTATAATTCCCTCTTGGTAAAGAGAGTCATTGTTCCCTCAAAAGCAAACATTAAATCATGTTACCTCATAATGAATCCCTTTTAGATTAATTTTATACATTGAGAACTATATGCCCATCCTTAGTCATAATAGCTTAAAAGGACCACATTTATTATCTAAAAATTTAATGGCAGTCTTCTGTCCTACTTTCCCCATTTTGGAAATTGTGTAGGGTACTTTCTTATTCCCCATTTTCTCTTTTTGGAAATTGCAGGAGCATATGGTACTTCAGTTTGAATATTCCCTGAACCCCAAGGTGGTGACAATTCTTCAATGTCTTGCTTCAAAGTAGCTATCTATCAGATTGTGTAAACATGGGCAGGTGCTGTTGATAAGACCTCATTGATCATTGCAGAATTTTCTTTAGGTTGACACAGCTGAATCTAGAAGTTTTGCATGGATATTTGTTAAGGTATATGTCATCCGGAGGCAAATTCACTGTCAGCATTTTATTGAGGGAAAATTTATGGTCAATAATTAACTACGGGAAAATTCACCGTCATGACAAATTCACCTCATGAAAATTTCACCACCATGAATTGCTGGTGGTGAATTTTCCATGAGGTGAATTTGTCATGGCCGTGAGTTTTTCAATGGTGAATTGTTGACGTGAATTTTCCTAGAAGCATGCCACCCCACCGATGACAATATGCCATTATTCCTGAATATGTGCTCCACTACCATTGATCTTGTTTGATCATTATTGGGAATTAATATAATTGTAATTTCAACTAAGTAGCAACAAGCTCCAATTGTATCATACAAGATTTGAGGAGCAACTGAACCAAAATTTATTTTATCTTTCATAAAGGATTGTCAAGATGGCCATGCCACCATTATTTAAATCCCTGTGCATCATCTCCATTTCTAATGGATAGCTACATTTGAAGAGCATGGATTAAAAGAATTGTCTATAGCCATGTTTCAAACAAGATAGAAACCTTGAAAAATCTGAGCTTAAATTAAGTTCCACACAAGCTGTGCCTGTGAATTCAATAGAAACACTGTTAACACCTTACCTTAGATAGAACCTTGTCCAATAATCTGCTTTTGCACATACTCCTTGGTGGCACCTTCAAGAGAAAAGGTTGTCATAAGATCACATACCATTCCCTTCTTTAAGTAACCATTGAGCTCATCTTTATGGATATTGTCCTATGGTGAGAAGCTGCCAGAACTAAATTTGCAATTCTGAATCTCATCTTTACAACTAAAGCCCCATGGAAGTAGGAGAATGGTAGTACATTGAGAAAAGCTTATAAAATGTGAAAATGTATATATAGATTTAAGACACTAAAAAAAAAGGATTGCAGGTAAAGCTCAGACCCATCTGTATTCTCGTATGACATTTGGAAAGAGAACTAGTCAAGGTAAGATAAATTTAAAATCGACATACTTAGAAGATTTGAAATTCAAGGAAATAAAAGAAGATTTGATAATGGACATGGATGCCTTTTTCCATTCCCTAAGACTGACCTGTCTGTCAGACCAATAAAACAATTAATCATTAATACATTAGTTTTATACCTGACATAGCATGGGGCACCACTGTACAAAGATTTTAGACCTTACCTTAGAAATTCTAGGAACCACTTAAAAAGGTCAAGGTTGTAGAAAATACATCAATGATAGAATCATATAAGAATAGATCATTTAGGTGAAGAGATTTAGTAGTCGAGTATGTTCTAATAGTTGTGATAGTATTAGTCGAGGTAATGTTCAATACTTTTAATAATATAGAATTAATATTTGTGAATTTAAAGTTGTTAGTGTTGATCACGAGTACTCATAATTTAATCAAATGTATTCCTTATATCGAAAAAGAAACAAATCATGTGATGCCCACATCAACACACTAATAAAACATGACTTAGTGCACCACTATCAATTTAACTATTCTTTGAATATTTTGGGACACCTCAACAAAAAAACATGTTGATGTGGCATCATATTTGATGATGTGGACTAAAACTTTAGTTATAAGCAGGGGACTTGCCAAGTAAGTAACTACAAAAAAATTGGAGTTGATTTGAAATTGCCATAGAGGATTTTGATTTTTTTAATTGTTGTTGAATAAAATGAACAAAAGACCTCATTTCAACTCCTCCAATCTCTTCATTTGTTGTGGGGTTAGTAAATCACATGTTGATGTGGCATCATATTTGATGATGTGGACTAAAACTTTAGTTATAAGCAAGGAACTTGCCAAGTAAGCTACTGTAAAAAAAAGGGAATGATTTGAAATTGCCACATTTTGGAAAAAAAAACTTTCTTAATTGTTGTTGAATAAAATGAACAAAAGACCTCCTTTCAACTCCTATAATCTCTTCATTTTTTGTGGGGTTAGAAAATCAAGGTGGTGGGCCATGTAGCTTCTATTCTCTTCAAAGTTAGAAAGAAAAATACATTTTTTGAACAATAGAAAACACTCCTATAATGCTACATTCTCCCTCATCAATGTTCTATTGAAGACCTCCCTATGTCTCCTATAGTTTCCTTGTGATCATATTTGGAGATTGACACAAGCACATGATCCTACCAAGAATTGTTGACATACTTGTTGGCTACTAGCTTCCCAAACATTTTTCTTCCCATTACATCCACAATTATTATTAAAAACTCCTCAATGATGACATTGTTGTGAACATGCCCATCTTCAAACAAATTTATACCATGATTACCTTGACCAAATCTTCTACTTTGAGAACTAAAATATTAAAAAGATAAGTAATATGAGATGAAACATCCTCCTCTAGGCACCACCCTAAATTCTAGCTCAATGGAGACCTCATTCTCCATCTTTACCACTAGTACAAACAAGGTGTACCTTAGGTTAGGCTCTCATGGGGGGCTTTGGGATCTAATTCGAAGGAGCAAGTGGTCCATTGAAGAAAAATAAAATATGCTACAAGATCAATTAGAATATTTTTCTCAACAATCGTAGCCTCTACTTTTTAGTTCAAAAATTTAAGTAGGTGCAATTGGGTGGGGCTAGAAATTGCCCCACCAACTTAGGCTTTTTTCTACCACTTGTCAATTATATGGGGGTTTTAAATTTCTGCCAATTATTTTTTATTTTTTTACTCTACTAAATTGAATATTCAAAATAATAAAATTCATGAGACCACTAGCTTCCATAAATTTAGGAGCTTAAACTACACTACAAAATTCGTGGGACCACCTACTTAAATATAATCCTAAAAAAATTCAGTAGCACCCATTGAATTTTTTTAGGAAACCCCCCTCCATGGGACCCCACTCTTAATGATCCTTACTAAAATAGATAACTACTCTAAAAGATCCACCATGATTACCATATTGGTTAGAGTATCTCCAAAAATTATCTAGGTAAATCCATCTACACAATTATGTTACTAATATTTGCAACCATCTCGAGTTCTAGATTCAACATAAGTCTACCCATGCTTCAATTTTATTATAAACTTTTATCTCCTCTACTTGCTTGTAGCCCTAGTTGGCTTGGCCAAGTAATATACTACATTGGATTCTTGGTAGATGTGCTTGATCATGTAGTCCTTGATTCAATCCAAATTGGGACAAATCACATGAATTATCTTGCTCAATTTCCAATTCATTGATCTTTGTAATATCCCTAATTAAGGTTATTGTATATATTTCTATTGATTTAACCCTATAAACCACCAATTGACTGAATCTTAATTCCGATAAGATCTACTGCAAAAAGTAATGTACTTAATAAAATGCACAAAAATGAATTATAAAATATTAAAAAATGAATAATCAACATAGCAACTCACAATAACTTATTACTCCTTTTATTACAATAAAAATTGCACTTATAGTCATTTCAATTAACTAGACTTTTAAGAACAACAAAAATAATATTATTATCAAGAAATGTGATGAACCTATAGCCAGTGGTGCTATAGGAGACACCTTAGAATTACAATCCCTAGGAACTAAGAGAGCCACCTAAAACTCAGATAAACAAGTGTTGTAAGAGTCTCCCATATAAAATTTTAGTAGAGCTTAATAACAATCTCTATCTGGAATTGCTTGTGATTGGTTTAGGGGTTTTCATCCACTAACCAATTATATTAATTAGGGGGTTTCCATCCTCCAATATCTAATGATAGATGAAAAGGGTGTCCAATCTATTCGAGTAAAATGAATGGATAAGCAAGCCTCTTTTTCTCGATCCTTGTCTTGATTAAATGTGAATTTTTGAATTTTCTCCCTTCTCTTCAAAATACATCCATACACAATACTTGGCTGACACTATTATTTTAAAAATAATTAGTTTGTTATTGTTACTATGGTTTCTATCATCCTCTCCAAACCGTGTGTGTAATTTGGATGAAACACATCAAGAACTTGTTTTCCTATCCATCATTCACTATGCATCTTACAAAATGGAAAATGCCTTCCATTTTTCACAAAGAATCCCATCTTATCTATAATATTCCTTATTAATGGTACATTCTTCTTTTAAAACTTTACAATGGTAAGGAATCTTCATCTATCTCTAATAAATTTCTCTTCCATGAGGCTATAGCTTTTAACCTTTCTATAATTATTCCCCCTTTCATTAATGATATATATATATATATATCCATTATACCTCTATCCACTATCTTCGTATGGTGTCATTACATCAATAGGAACTCAAACATAAGTGTAACCATCATAATCATCCGGCTTACCATTATCCAATTTTGTATTTGCCAACACAATTTTTAGCAAAATTGTCATACTCATTCTTAATGTGTCATACTTCTTATGCCTTTGATGACTATACTATCACCATTCCCACTATACCTTGTCTTTCAAAATGCTATCATGTATCATTTTTCAATCGTCCTATCATATATGTTTTGAACTCTACTTGTCTTGGGTGTTTATTGTTTTTATTTCTCATTTATTTAACCTCAAGAACATAGCTCAATAGTCTTGTTATATATCTAGCCATTGTTTAGTCTATCTTTTTTTTTTATCCAATAATATCTCCTCTTTCTCTAATAATTCTTCCCCTTTTCTCAATAATAATGGAATCCTTGTTTAGAATATGCCTTAATTGATCTATCTTGAATTTGTCTTCTTCACCGGGCTAAAATTATGCAATGGTTAGTTCCCCCTAAACTTGTACATCTCTTTAAGGACTTAGTGATATCTCTTGTGTATGAGACATAAGAATACATTCTTCCTTCTCATTATCTTGCTCTTGTTTCATTTTTGTAAATTCTTATTTTTTTCTTATTCATGGCTTCCACTTTCTTGTTTTTCTCAGGGAGTTCAAAACCACTTCTAAATAAACATGTAATATGCCCATAATTGTTACACTTTTAGCACACGATATTGTAATTCACTAGTTGACCAAAGGAATTATAGCTTCTTCTTGAAAATTCATAAGCATTTTTGCTCCATCCATCATTTCTTGCTTGTGTTTTACAATTTCTCACCTTATGACCAAAATAGTTGCATTTATAATATATGATGTCGTTCTTTCTATTTGGCAACTCATAAGAACTTCTATTGTTGATCCAACCATTGTTTCTTGCATGTGTCCAATAATCTATTGATTTATGACCAAATTTATTACATGAGTAACAATAACCATAAAATGAATGTTGAGACATGTTCATTTGTACTTGCCTTGTAGGAAATGATCTTGTGAATTTCCTTGTTATCTCTATGAGGGACATTAGTTTTTTGTGGGACATTGTTTTCCTTCCTCTTATTATTCTCATTATTGATTGAGACTTTTAGAACATACATGTATCCTTTTGATTTTTTCTCTCTTCCTTTCTTTGGTGACTCATTTAAAAGTTGATCCATATTTGAACTTTTCCCTTCTTCAAATCTAACCACATTCTTGTCACATGTGGGTTTTTGGCCATTTATGATTTTATCCAAAATTTTGAAACTTTTCACATTCTTCAACTCTTGATTTAATTGCACCATGATATTTTCCAACTCTTTCCTTTTTTTTTAAAGAGGGGTAAACACTTTTGACCTAGAGCTATGAACCGATGAGGTCAAAAATAGGGGACCTCATCCCCAATATAAATGATCAACAATTACATCCCAATGGGATTTGAACCTTGATGGAAAGAATAACAACACAACAACTTAACCATCACACCATGCCACTATTGGCTCCAACTCCTTCCTTAGAAATATAGTCTCAGATTCTATTTTTTCACAATTCTCTTTCCTTTCCTTTAATTGGATTTTCATTACTTCCTCAATTCTTTTTGCCTCTTCACACTTGACTTTCAGATCTAGGATTATTTTCTTGGCTTTTCCTCGTTCCTTTCATATTGTACAAGTTTATGTCCACAACTGTCTTCTCGACATCTTCAAGGTCTTGTGATATCTTCGCTTTGGATTCACTTTCTTATTGAATTATTGATTTTAGACACACATTTCTTCTTTTAATTGAATGAATCTCATCATATGCTAAGTGAAATTCTTCCTCAAGATCCACTTCTTCATCATCCTTATTCTTCTCATCTTCCACATCCCTTTTATCTTTTGTTGCCATGAATAGTATCTCATCTTGATCTTTGTAAAATTCATCATCACTTCCTTCTGATGCATCATCATATTCGTTAGAGGAAAGGCTCCTCTTTTGCCTCTAGAAGTTATTATTTATCTCGAATTGGTTTTTATTATAGCTCTTCCTTGGTTCTTGATATCCTATTTCTTTGTTCATATTATAATTTTCTTCATTGTCGTTGTTCTCCATCTTCCCCTACAGACACTTGGAAGAAAAATGTCCTAGTATACCACAATTAAAACACACAATAGAAGACTTACATGTGCCTTTCTTCAGCCTCATGAAATGAGCTTCTTCTTCGTTTGTCTCGCCAAATTCATCATTAGGTTCATGTAACTTGTACTTTCCTCTTTGAGATACCTTAAAGGCTATCTCTCTCTTCGATGATTTATCTTCAATCCTTATTTTTTAGGTTGTTAGGATGCCATGCAAAGCATCCTTGGTCAATTTATCTAACTCTCTCATTTCTTTTATTGTGGTCATTTTATAATCAAACCCCATAGGTAGAGATCTCAATATGTTTTGTATAATATTTTCCTCATCGATCTTCTCACCAAGTCCCACCATGGTGTTAGAAATTCTGTCAACATGAAGAAAATATTCAGCTATGTTATCTTCTTCATTCATTGTGAGGCTTTCAAATCTTGCCTTGTGGTTTTGAAGCTTAGCCTTTTTTAGTTTTTCATTCCCTTCATAAATGGTATTTAGTTTATTCCATATTTCATTTGTAGTTTTGCAATGCATCACTTTTATGAATATAGATTCTACCAATCCACATAATATGTCATTCATAGCTTTTGAATTATTTTCACATTCTCTTTTAGCATCTCTTTCTGTAAGACGGGTCATAGGTATAGTATATCCATCTTCCACAGATTGCCAAATGTCATATCCCATAGCACGAAGATATGTCTTCATTCTTAAGCTCCAAAAAGTATAATTAGTTCCATCAAAAAATGGTCCCTCGTTTGATGAAAATCCATAAAATTATTATCTGGCCATTAGTGCACTCCTCAAATATACCTTCTAGCTATTAGGATAACTTCGAAGGAACCCGCTTTACTACCAATTGATGATCACATGATGATACTGAGGGGGGGGTGAATCAATAGCTAACAATATTTTACTTTTCAAAACTTGCCCAATCACAATAAAAATATTCAAGTAAGATCTAGCAATTGAGAACACAATGAGAACACCGATTTACGTGGAAACCCTTGTGGGAGAAAACCACAACAAAATATTGCTTATATATTATAGATTAATCTTCTTCTTGTAAGCTCTAATCTACTAGAGTCTCCAAGCTTTGCTTGATATAATTATAGGCTCCAACCCCCACTCAACTGAACTTCAACCTTGATTTAATTGTATCCAACCCCCACACAAAATCAGCTTTAACCCAATAAGAGGATCCAACCTATTTAATTCTTCAATGCAAATATAGTAAAATCCTTCACCAAAATTGATACAAACATAAATTTGATCCAACTACAACTTCTTTTCCTTTTAAAATCTGATCAGTATCATGCACAATATGTTTGACAAATTTGATCCAATCTATGTACCAAATATTCTCACACAACTGATCATAATCATGACAATATTTTCACATAATTTTCTACCTTCCATTTGTTCAAATTTATTTCACAATCTACTCCCACTCTCCACATAAATTCGCTAGATATATTTGCAATTATCATTCATACATGGGTTGCATATGCACTTAAAACAAATATAAATTGCACTTCATCTTTCTTCCCTTTTATGTCTTTCTAATCTATTCTTTTTCTCATAAATAAATCATTGTTGAATTGTTGCTTCTAAATCTACATATCTACCACCTTTTAAATCAACATATTTACAAGAGAGACATCATTTCACAATAGACATATCTTTTCCAAGTGAGGCATCCCTACAAAGGGATACAATTTTTACCAAGGGAGGCATCTATTTGTTAAAACTTCCTTTTATTTTAGGTGCTACATTTTTCTTTTTATTAAACATAAATGCCAACATGAAAGAGTCGACCATATAGAATTTATGGTATTTTGACTTGAATGGCTTTCTTCTTAGCACTCAAGGTAAGTCAACCAAAAATAAATAAGTTTCAATCTTCAACATAATCATTGCTCCTTATTCTTTAATCCACAAATTTCTCATTTTTATTTCTACATTTAGGCACTTCCTTTAAACAATGAATTGTTGCTTTATACATGTAAGAGTATAGTCAATCATCATATAGTTGGCCAATATATAGATCCCAAGAATATAGTCAGCCAAGAATAATTCAATTTATTTAAACTTTATCTTCTTAAGAGGAGTTGACCATTTGATCATTTTAATTCTTTTATCAAGGGATATTAAATAGTGTATTATTTTATCTTTCACATACTTGAACATTATGTTCAAATATTTAATTTAAACATTACCCATATCTCTAAAATGGTTACCAATTCCACAGTCTCTTCAATGGTAAGGTGTAATAGATGTATTTTTCTTTTCTCTTTAATGAGGATGTATAATGGTTAACTTCTTATTGTAATGATCCACTCTGTACCTTGACATCAATAACATATTCTATTGATCTCCACATTAAACTCTTTGACATCAATGACGACCTTTTCCACCTTTGACATCAATGACAACATTTCCAACACATAGCTCTAATTTGAATAATTGAACATTATACCACCTCCAATGATGAAATATGAGTTCATCAAGCTCAAATGTGTCACTTTATGGCATCCATATGAGTAATAATTCCGCATTTGATACCCAACATACAAAATTCTATCAATTAGACCATGTTCTCTTCATGCAAAAAATGAATATCAAACAATCTATTAGCTCTCAAACATGTATCTCCACAAACCTTAAAGACAAACATTAAACCTAAAGCTAGGGAAGTTCATCATGGGTTGAAGTGTTGGACTTATCATTATACTAGGAATGAATGGGCTAATGTTTGAGAGTGGGTATTTAACTCTCCTTATATTTAGGAATTTGCTTGTTGAATAGGGGTGTTCACTAAGGTCTTTATAATAGGACAACTAAAGAGAAATGAAAAATAAACATGATGTCTTAACAACTATACCTAAGCTGTTATGAATGCTAAGATTTGTCACTAAATTCATGTCAAAATATGCTACAAATAGACCTACAACACATCCAATAATTAGAATACACATCCTTGTGCATGCAACAAAATATAATAGGATTATTGTGTTAATCTAAGAGAATACCCTCAACTAGGCATACACATCTGCAAGATAGCAACTTGCTATCACAATCCTCTAATATATTACTAGTTCTAGCTTGCATAGGTTGAGGCATGAGTTGCATCAATGGACCACAAGAGCATGGAGAATTCTAAACTACTCATAAGATAAAAAGAGGAAATTGATGATCATAACGGATGTGTTTGGCCTCTCACAATCATATTGGTGGCTATTCCTATTGTCACGTGGGATCCTCAACCCTCGTCGATACCCCTTAAGCCTCTCCGATGTCGCCCTCACTGACAGCTTAGGCTTTTGGTGTAGTGGCAGTCGGTCTTTGTTAAAACAAAATTGGTGACTCTACTGGGGAGGGTTCGACTCCCACTCTTGACACTCTTTCTGCCTCGCAGTTGACTGTGTCTATTGACCTCTTGATTGGGGGGGTAAACTATTGTCACGTGGGACCCTCAACCCTCGTTGGTACCCATTAAACCTCTCTGATGTTTCCCTCACTATCAGCTTAGGCTTTTGGTGTAGTGGCAGTTGGTCTGTGTTAACAATTCCATTAGGAAATCATGTCAAAGGTTGTGAGGATGAGAACACACATTGAAACTAACAATGAAACACAAATTTCATATGCATAAAAAATAAAAGATTAAAGATAAATAAAAATGAGCATACTTTAATAGTCCATCTCAAATTAGAAACATTCTACATGTAACAAGAGATACCATCATAAAGAAGTTTGCAATGAATTAAAATATTGTCATATATTCACCTAGTCCTATTAAAATTAGGCTAACAAGTGTGACAAGTGCAAATCGATAACTAGGCTCAAAGGTTCTCATAAAAAAATATAGATTTGTATGGAGACACTAATTTTTAAATGAATATTTACTTAAATCACATTCCTTTGATTAAAAACACATGATTTTAGTCCTTATAAAGATTGAAATTCATTATTTTATACCCTAGAACAACCTAAGATACTCACAACCAAAAAATTGACTCAAGGGCCAAGAACTACAAGATCTTGAACTCATTCTTATATAGAATTTTAAAAACACTTAGTCTCATGAAAGCATAAGAGATCATTCATATCAATACTCATGCCCACAAGTAAATCTCTATAGTAAGTAGTCTTGAATAACACATAATGGTAGAGGAGTATGCACTTGGAAAAGTGAGAAGATCCATGTTAGATATACAAACTAGTGCCTTTGAGAAGGGGAAATTTCATCCACAACTACACAAGTAAATCACATTCAAAGTTTGGTCCTACAAGGGTACAAGTTGGTATATTTATTCATTTAATTTCACCTACACAATCTTATTAGCCTTGTAGCTAGTCGTAGTATGTTAACTCAAGAACCTGTAGCAACTATAGACATCTTTCCAAGGTCCATAAATGAAAAAACATTTGGCCACAAGAAGAAAAAACATTGATACAAACCAAAGATGGACCATGTCATATCACTAAGAAGGCTCAAAACATAGTAGAAGGAACCTACAACAAGGAAGGAGGATAATAATATCCACATGTAACATTTAAGTCCATTACTAGAATGTAGTAGAACTCAAGAAGATGTAAATATTCCTAAATATATAGATATTTTAAGAGTTGGGGCTTCTTGGTAGCACATATAAGGCCCTAAAGTGTGAGAATACCCCTACCATAATATAATATCATTTGCAACTAAGACCCAAGCCAATGGAAGACTGAACAAGCACTAGAAAGTCACTATTGAGCTAAAGGATATTGAGCATGTAACGAAGAAAACCCTAAAAAGATATTAGGGAATGACCTCAAGTAGTGAGGAATAAGTGCAATAAAAGTCAAATATAGCATCCATAGAGAAAGGATGGGGCCCATTAATCAATAGGAAGCACTTTCAAGTTGGTGTGGTTCCCTAACCACCTCCTTGAGCCCAATGCTTCACTACTTGAAGGTAGTAATGGCATTTTGGCAATTTAAATTACATAGGGAAATTTATCATGGTTATTATATTTGAATTCTAAGTTAAATTAATGGCCAAGGAAATGATAGAGAATAACCTCTTAGATTAATGTCTTAGAAGGAGCAGACAACCTGGAGCAAGTTGAAAATCCAAGAGTGGTCATGAAGGATACTAGCCCCACTAAGAAGACTGCATGATTTTTTTATTTGGTCATGCAAATAAAGGAATCACCTAATAGAGCCCATCACAAGCCTTCAATAAGTGTCAAGAATGTTACACATGATCAAATGATGAATGCCAGATAGCATTAATGTCAATGGCTAGAGCATAGTGCTCAACCAAAGTTGCATAAAAAAATAATTAGCCACTAGGGGCTTTGGTGTGCTACAAACCAACAATCAACACACATCCCTAAGAATAGTAGCAATATTCATGAAAGTTAGCACCAAGAATTTGAGCCCATTATCTTTATAAATAAAGCACCACATGACACTATATGATAAGGTATTAAGAACACAAGGGGCCATGCACTAATGAACAAGAGAGGTGTATCCCACTTGATGACATTACATTAGGGATAAGATGCACCAAAGTACACAACACATGAATAAAAGTGGGTTCTTAGAGGATTGGACCGCTATGAGAAACATATGAGCTACAATAGGACAACAACAGACTCTAGGAGATGATAGAGGGTAGAAAGTATAAGAATATGATCACCTACAATAATGAAGGGGCTATCAAGGGATGTAGTGACAATGGTTGGTGGCAATCATAGAGAAAGATAGAACCAATATGGCCATAATGGCCAAAATAGGCCATTAAGAAAAGTTAGAAGACCACCTAAGTTGGCTAGCAATCAATCACTAGATAGCCAAGTAGGTAGCACAAAGCACTAGGGATTAAAACATGTGCTCTTAGTTGCAATTCAACCAATCGAGTGGGTCAACAAAAGAATAAAGCATAAAGTGTGAAGGGGTTTTTAGGAGGTGATGCATTTGAATAAAGTCACCACTAGGATTGTGAATTAGGGCCTAGCAAGTGCAATGGAGACCTAGGTTTATAGGCCACCATGGCCACATATTTAAGGCATGAACCCAAGGCAAGAAGGGGCACTACAAGAAATTGTCAAACATCATAGACATGACAATATGGACAAAGCCTAAACACATTTTAAGCAAAGAACGAATAGCTAAAAACACATGTACACTGTAAGACCAAGAATGGAAACTTGAATAGCAAAGGAAAAACAAGAGGACATAATCAAAGAATTGTAACTTATACTAGGGTTAACACCACCTACAATGATAACACATACATATCAAGATGAGAGACATAAAAAAGTGCCAACACAATCCACACACCACTGCCGCATACATTCTCAAGGTTGATGTAAATCATTATTAAAATACAAAGCCAAACTCTAACAAGAACTCCAGAGTTTGCTAAAAGAACAAAAATAAGAAATCAAAACATATATAATTTGGGTGATGTGAGATTTTTTAACCCCTTACATGCACCTACATCAATTTGCATTTAGTTGTAAAGGTGGGTGATCTCTACCTTCATATCATTCTCATGTGTCCTCTCGACAATGTGGGTGGGCCCCTCCAAATTAGGGAAAATTTCCTTGATTATCTCTTGTTATATGTCTATTAAAAAATATATAAGACTAGCTACAAGAGCATTTGGAGGAAAGAAGCTATTGTTCTTCCTAGCTAGGAACTCATGGAAGATGGTAAGGGTCTAATAGGTCAAGGGTGGGATAGCCTTGATGGGCAAGACTTCCACCCCCCTCACCTTATCCCTCCACTTTTGCCAACAATGAAGTTGCTCTTATTTATTTTTAAATGTTGTAATTTCTTTCTATTTTTTTGAACCAGTAACTTAAAGATTGTTTCCTTTGTAGAACTATACTTTTTTATTGTGTGATTATTTCATTTTTATTTTATTTTTATTATGTGATTATATCCTTTTTAAAAACTATATATTTTAATTAAATCCTAATTTTACCAATTTAATTCTAATAGATAATCTTATATGGGAGAAGCTAATCTCCTGACAAAACGACATGTCTTAGACATGATAACATAGCACCTCATCCCCCATATGATCGCATCATTGCGAGATATGACTAACAAACAGACGCTGACAGATGTTTAGACACATGCCATTTGGAGTGCCATTTGAAGTGCCGGAAAAATGTAACACCGCTTACAGATTTTAAAATTACTATTTGAAGATGCACCTATATTTTTAAAAATTATAATATACATCTTAACTAATAAATTTAATATAAATTTTTTCATAAACAATAGAAACAACATTAAAAGAAAATCAGAAGTACATATATTATTCATTTCAAGCTCGGAAGCAGTACTTACAGTCACGAGTGTCTAGGTAACGTTTGTACCGCATATTCATTTCACACTTGCAAACAGCTCTTGTCGACATCAAAAATAGATCTGAAAATCTTTCGAAAATGAAGTAGATTCGCATGTTAATGTGGGTCTTGAATGTTTTATCCTGTGCATGCAACTCTTTGTACATGCATCTAATCATACTCAATTAGTGCCCTGGTTTTGTACTTTCATCTACTTTCTAATCATATTCAATTAGTGGTCTGGTTTTATAGGTGCATTTGATTGTATTCTATCTGATTGATTTATTTCGTTTTACATATGCATTCAATCTATTCATCTTATTTGGCTTTATATATGTTTGTATTTATTTAAATTATTTGGTTTTATACATACATGTGATCTATTCATCTAATCTATTTGGCTTTATATATGGACTTTATAGATACATCTCATCTAATTTATTTGGCTTTTCACATATATCTCATCTAATCTATTTGACTTTATACATTCGCTTTATATGTTTGTCTCATCTAATCTATTTAACTTTATACATACATCTATTTGATTTTACATATCTGATTATACTCTCTAATCTATTTGACTTTATACACACATTTGATCACACTCATCTAATCTTCTAAACTTCTTGTTTTAGGCCAATTCATCGCTAGCTATTCACCGCCAGCAATACACCACCAACAATTCACTGCCATCAATTCATCGCGATGACATATTCATCGCGTATACAATTCACTACCAGCAATTCATCGTCGTGGTATATTCACCACATATACATTTTTTTATGCATTCAACAAAAATTCTGTACTTTTTCTTTTTTGGATGCTCTTGGCCACTTAAATATTAAAAAATATATATGTGGTGAATATACCACGATGATGAATCGCTGGAGGTGAATTGTATACGTGATGAATATCACGACGATGGATTGCTGGTGGTGAATTGTTGGTGGTGAACTGTTGGCAGTGAATTTGATTTTATACATTTGATTATACTCATGTAATCTATTTGACTTTATACATACATCTAATCACATTCATCTAATCTTTTAATCTTGTCATTAATGGTTTCAGGTAAATTCATTGCCAATAATTCACCACCAGCAATTCACCATCAACAATTCACCGCCAACAATTCATTGCGGTGACATATTCATCGCATATACAATTCACCAATTCATCGTCGTGGTATATTCACCGCATATACCTTTTTTATGTGTTCAACAAAAACTCTCTACCTTTTCCTTTTTGGGTGCTCTTGGCCACTTAAATAATGATAATGTATATGTGATAAATATATCACAACGGAGAATATATCACCATGATGAATTGCTGACAGTGAATTGTTGATGTTGAATTGTTAGTAGTAAATTGTTGGACGATGAATTTTTCTAAAACCGTAATTAATCTATAACAATATTTTTCAATCATGACGTGTATTCTCCCAGAAAAGTTCTATCAGACTCTACCATTGGAGTGTTTCAAGAACTAATTCTGTCTTTCACGAAGAAAATGTTTGCATCTCTTCGTTACAGAAAACAACAAACTTTATAAGGAGATAATAGCACTACGTTCAACTACTGCAAACCAAGAATTTAAGTTTCATTATTGTCCTATAGAATTTAAATTCCCCAAACTTCTATTCAGAGTCATGTGTCTTTTATGAGACTCTTCTTCGACAAAAGAAACAAATGTCAATTCAATGACAACACAAGGCAATTCAATGACAACACAAGGCAACAAACAGTCTTAATTTCATGTGAGCAACGTATCATATTGTCTGGAATATGCTAAATGCCAAATGCCAGCTCAAATGCCAAGCAGAAACTTCTAGTGGAAAGATCTAGTACTTTCCTTCATCTTGTCCATGAACCAAATATATATATTTTGGATCCACTTAAATTTTGAATGTAGGGTCTTAATCTGGTGGTAGAGAGTGAAATGTGGAGATCCACACACAACTTAAGGGTATATAATGGATAGACTAACCACAAAGCCAATAAGACCCTTAGCAGATTTAATACAAGTGAGATTTATCAAACTTTTTTTCCTTGTATGGTTCTTATCTTTTGCCAGTTTCACTCACAGAGCACACAGGGAGTATTTATTACAGTTTGGAGTGGGAATGTTTATCAATTGTTTAAAAAAATTATAGATATGTATTTGATTTTTATTTTAATTAATAATGATAATGATGTTAGTGATTATGAAAGTATGCATACTTTTTTTATATTGAAGAGAGTTGAATTCTGACCATTTAGGTCACTACTACAGCAGCACAGCGGTTACATCAGCGTCCATCAGTAAAAGTATATATACTTGATCATGGTAAAAATAGTTTTAAATATTTGTACTTTATCTTTATGTAAAAGTGGGTTTAAACATTTGTATACAATTCTATATAGTACTACTAACACAAACTACATATTGCAAACAATTCTATATAGTACTACTGACACAAACTACATAATGCAAACTCCACCATTTTTTGTCATTAAAAGTGGGTTCAAACATTTGTATATAATTCTATATAGTACGATGTCACAAACTACATATTGTAAACTCTAGTTATCTGTCTCTAAAAGTGGGTTTAAACATTTGTATATAATTCTACATAGTACAACTGCCACAAACTACATTTTGCAAACTCTAACGTTACATGTTTGCAATCTTGTCACATCCTCCAACAGTATGTATATAATGATGTTAGTGATTATGAAAGTGTATATATATATATATATATTGAAGAGAGTTGAACACGTGATCATTTAGGTCACTACTACAACAACACAGCCGTTGCACCAGGTGCCCATCAACAAAAGTATATATACTTGATCATGGTAAGGGTAGTTTTAAACATTTGTACTTTATCTGTTTGTAAAAGTGGGTTTAAACATTTGTATACAATTCTATATAGTACTAGTGACACAAACTCCATATTGCAAATAATTCTATATAGTACTACTGACACAAACTACATATTGCAAACTCCATAGTTATGTCTTTAAAAGTGAGTTTAAACATTCGCATATAATTCTATATAGTACGACTGTCATAAACTACATATTGCAAACTCTAGTTATCTGTCTCTAAAAGTGGGTTTAAACATTTGTATATAATTCTACATAGTACAACTGCCATGAACTACATAGTGCAAACTCTAATGTTATCTACATGCAATCTTGTCACATCCTCCAACAATATCTAACTAGTATATGTACTATTTTATAAACATGATATAACTCACAATTTTATTAACTTATTTAAAATTTAATTAACAAACAAATAAAATATGGAAGTTACAAAAAAAATATATATTTAAACTAGATTTTGAGATATAAATAGAAAAGTGAAAATATTAACTTAACTTCCATTATTTCAAAAATTAATTAATTGATTGTTAATTTTTAGATTTAATCGTATTTTTTTAGTTAAATTCATAAATCATAAATCATTATCATTTTGTAGAAAATTCATTCCTACAATTAACTAGTTGTTAAAGTTAATAATTCTTAATATTAATTTCTTTTTTATTTACTTATCATTTATAATTATCACATTTACTTCAATCTTATTTTAGTTACATTCTTTATTTTATATACTTTTAAATTATTTAAAAAATAATATTTTTATATATTTTAATATATATTTAAAACTCAATCATAACATCATACCTCTGAACATAATTACAAATTATACAATTATTCAATATTTTCCAAAGAAATTTTAAACCCAATCAGAACAATTTAATCACACCGTCTAAACTTCTAAAACACTAGTAGTTTATAATTACCGTAAACCATATGCCTAGCTGCTGTTTAAAAAACAAACCAATTTCTCAACACGACCTGCTGAGAAAATTCAAAGTGCCATCATTCCATAGGACCACTTCCTAAACTTCTTTTTGCTAATTTAATCGACATGCCTGCCTGTCCTTACAGGCAATGAAATGAAATGAAATGAAATGAAATGAAATATTTTAATAACGCCCACGAGGCCACAGCAGCCTATGGGACCCAGGAACAGCACAAGACCACCACCGAAAAGAGAAGACCCTAAACAGCCTGAGATCTTCGCTCGAGATTAGCTCTACGACAGTGAATTTTGATGATGTAATTTGCAGATTTGACCAACCTTTCCTCCTCAAACAAGGTATGTAAGTTGATGATATTCTGGAAAACTAAGTCACCGTACCATGCCAAGGTAGTATTGACTAGATTTTTTCACTAAAACCCATCATTTTGGACATTAGTCCAATGAATTATCAGTGTCAAAGGTTCGATCTCGTCACAATCTATCTACGCCTATTTGATATCATAAAAAATATATAATAACCTTAGTTCAGACTAAATATTTTTCATGTTTGTCATATCATACACATTTCTGCTTGGTGACCAACCATTTTATGCCTGCCTAGATCTCTGCATTCTACCTCATTTTCAGTGCACAACGTATGCCTCCACGAACTTTTGCTCGTTGCTGATTGATGAGAAGAATCCATCCTCAATATCACCGTCCTGAACTACGTTTTAGGTTCTTAGATATTACAACTGAAAGTACCCACCTGAGTTTCAGCTCTGATTCTTGTCCGGTTTTAAAGCAAATTGCATAGGACTTGATGAATTCATAGAACCCAAATGGAAGATTCTGGTAGAATTGTGCGAAGAAAGAATGCCTCAAATCCTAACAGCAAGTTCTCTGCACCCTCAAGACATAGACCTGATATCCGTAATACCAGAATGGCAACCAAGGTCCTTGACAGCATCTGTTCTGAAAATAGAAGATTCAGCTCCATGGAAAGAGACCCACATAACCCTGTGGAATACAATGATGTCTTCGGGGGCCCTCCTAGGTGCTTTTCTTCCAGAAAAATAGCAGAAGAACCTCCATTTCCAAGAAGATCATATGACGGACTATCCAGAGCACTTGGAAAAGAATTGAATTTGACCAGAAGTTCCAGCAACTTACCAGTGTTTGAACTTCCTGTGTATGAAAATTCTTCTTTGCCAGTGTTTGAGCTTCCTGTGTATGAAAATTCTTCATTGCCAGTGTTTGAGCTCCCGGTTTTTGGGGATTCTGAGTTACCCGTCTTTGAATTCCCTTCAAGCAGAGATGACTTGGGTAGTAGAGTTACAATGCATAAATCCTCTAATGATGAATTCTATGCTGATATTTTCAGAGGTGGTGATGGGCATCCTAATAGTGTATATGAAGAGTCAACATCTAAAAGCTTGTTTTCAAAGCTTTCAAGGTCCAGATCGAAGTCTTCCTTATCACAGAACAGCTCTGAGAACCTAAGCCCACATCATCTTGCATCGTCTAGGATGTCAGGGGACCTTTCTTTGTCTGCATTGGCTTCCAAGCTCAGGTTTTTGCTTAATATCGTCCTTCACAGATCTAATTTTAGATGTTTTGTTTTGTTTTTTTCAGTGAAATGCATTTTATATAACTTCCAGGAACTGAAAAGATACATCAATTTTAGAAAAAAGTTTCAGGGTTGCATCAAATTTAGATATTTTATTCTTAGTTGATGGAGTTTCTTCTAGCAGTCTTCATCAGACACTGTAAACCTACTTTGATCATTTATGGACAACAGTATTTTTTTACTCTTTTCTTTCTTTCCTCAATGTTTTTCAGCTGGAAAGGTTCTATTATCGTTGTATGCATCTTAGAATGTTATCTGACCTAAGAGTATATTAGGGAAAATATTGATCTACAGAGTTGTTAATGCCAAATAAATTCTATATATATTTTAATAGACAAGTTTTTAAAATACTATAGTCGGTGAGATGAGCTTCACCATAACTAGGTCGGAAGAGCTATCCAATGTAAACAAGTTATCATCATGTAGAAGACGTTTAGACAAAATTTCTAATACTCCTATGCTTAGTATATTTTATGTCCGCAAAGAACAAATTAAAATTTCTATGGCTTGTCTATGAGGATAGAATTTTTTTTGAATAGTTGTAATGGTTGTACAGGCCGATTGCTCTCGCAAAGCGTGATAGGGCTTTCAACTTTGGCCCCTCCGGTACACGACATACATGGTATCGATCTCAAGGTTCTGATAATGTTTCTGTTGGTTCGAGTTCTTCCTCTTCCCCATCTCAATTCTTTTCAGATTCAGCTAGTGTTCCGTCTATCCATTTCAATAAGCCTAGGGCATCGAGCAGTAGGACAGGAAGGCTGAATGTGGATGATGTTTTTGGTGGCTTCCCTAAACAGAGGCCTTTCCTGCACATGCGAACTTTCCAAAAGACAGAAGAATTTATTAGTGAGTTTATGACTGGTCCAACACTAGGAAAGCTAGATAGGACAAATATGTTTGAGAAATACCCTGTTCTCCTACATGACTCAAGGAAGAACTCGCTACTATATGTGAATGAAATTGGATGCATTGCGGATGCTAATCTAGCAACAAAATCTACAAAGGAGGTACCCTTGCCAGTAGCCACTGTTCACCATATGCCCCAAAATATATTTGACTCCTCTCCTTCAGAGCACCTTTCTGCACCACAAAAGGTGAAAAGTTGGAGAGATTGGGTACCAGAAGTAAAATATGCTCAATTAGGCTTGAAAAAAGATTCATCTACTTGTTCTTCTATGTGCATATCACATGTTTCACCAGTAACAGAGGCTAGTTATTGGGACCAAGAAGAACCAGTTGAGATCAGTTTAGAAACTCCAGGAAGAAACTCATTAGATGATGGAGAAAGTTATGATATCCCTGGATCATATGGAATCAACAGTGTTTGTGAAGGAAGAAATTTTTTGGTGTTTCATAATAAAATTGATAATCATGTAGATGACAGTTCAGACATAGCCATAAAAGAGGCCATAGCCTGGGCAAAAGAGAAGTTTCAGGGGAGCATGAAAGAAGGGAAAGGAGATGCAAGTATGTTTGTTCAAGAACCTAATGACAAAGATGTTGAAGCACAGGTAGGTGATGGGAATATAAAGGGATTACGACAAGGTGGGCATGATACTCATATGAATGGAGAGGAAAGAAAGCAAAAAGCAGGTAACGGATGTTTACATCAGAGGAATCTTGGAAGGCCTGAAGATCATGGAAATGGATCAATAGATCAATCAGAACATAGTTCAGAGTCTGATGATCAGCTGTTTATCTGTAAAAAAAAGACACACCGACATCCACAAGAAACAAAAATAAACAGATCAATAGATCAATCAGAACATAGTTCAGAGTCTGATGATCAGCTGTCTATCTGTAAAATAGAGATAGACCGACATACACAAGAAACAAAAATATATCCATTAGCACCACGTCAGTGTACATTAAAGGAAGTAACAAATGATGTTACAGGTGATTATAACTGGCAGACAGCAAATCAAAAAAATGCAGACACCCTCTTCCATACACCAGAATTACAAGATGCTTATGCATTGGACATGGTGTCTAGTGGGCAAGCCAACCAGGTTGATATTTTCTACTGATGTTTTTCCTCTTAGGTCTCTTTTTAGTGTGCAGTTTGATTGACAAAAAATAATGTTCATTTTAATGGAATCTTTTGTATGTTAATCAGATGATTTTTTCTAGATTAGTGGATGAATGTACCTGTTATGAACTAGAGAGATGGAATGGCCATACTCATGTCGTTGATTGCAGAATGTCTCAATATGAACGAAGTTGCACTCAAGCAGCATCTTTGGGTTAGTATCATTAACTGGTGTGTCTGTTACTTTTAAAGTAGTTGATTTTGTGTCCATTGAAATTTAATTGGTTGTTTCCAGAAAGATATGTTACTTTTTTCTGCAATGCTTACAATGTCTACAGTCCTGGGTCAAAAATATTTTTGGGGATCTACAATTAGTTATTACAGAATATAGTCTAGTAGCACTTATGACAAAAAATTGAATAGACAAATTATTTACTTGAAACAGACACTCAAATTTCCATGATCTTTTGGAGAGATCTTTCAATGTATAGCTATCAATAAGTTTATGTTGATTTAATGAAGGATGATTCTTTGGTGGATGCAGAGACTGCAACAGTAAAAGAAATTCCTGAAGGATAACAGACGGGGTTCAACCATGGGATAATACGCATGGTATGTCTCTCAGTCAGACATTAATTCATAGAATTGCTACAGAATTTTATCTTGAAGCATAGATTTTAACCAGCTTGAGTATGGCTCATGTATACCTGTAGAGTTATTATTTCTTCATAGACACCATACAGAAGTTGTTTACACAAAGGAAAAACAAGATAAGTTTCCAGTTGTATTAACTGCTATTTTCACATAAGTTAATCTGCAAATACTAAGGTAATACATTTTGCAGTTTCATAGAAATATAATCTGATTTAAACAGGACGATATGAATTTCCCTGTTAGAACGTTCCATTGTATCTATTGTCTTCCTTGAAACATTTCCATTGTATCCAAGACATCCATCTTTGGTCTAGTCTAGGCTTCTCCTTTTGATCTTGTCTATTCCTGTGACTATTAAAGTATTATTATAATATTTAATGGTCATCTTAGCTTTAGTTAGTCCATAGTTTACTTTTAGGTAACTTAGTTTATTTTAGTTAGCTTTTAGTAACTTTTGTTCCCGTTTTAGTTTGTTTTTGCAACTTTTAGTTATCTGCTTTAGTTTGCTTTAGTTAATGATGGTTTCTTTTTAGAAACATCGTCTTGTAATTTTTTATATAAGGAGTATTCCTCTCCTTTGTAAATACAGAATAACGAATATCGAATATCAATTATCATTTCATGGTATCAGAGCTTAGGCTCAAACTTTTTTGGCAGGTTTTTTAGTAATAAAAATTTGTTGTTTTCCTAAGGAATTTAAAAAAAATTCTTAGATGTTTTTGCTCATTTTTTTTAGATCAAATGTTAATGGTTAACCTGGAAAATTGAAAAATTATTTTGGAAGTTTTTTGATGAATTTTTTTATAAAAATTTGTAAAGTTTTTTAGCCGATTCTTTTAAAGATAAAAATCGATGAATCTTTGTAAGAGTTTTTGTGAATCGTTTTTTTGGAAATCGAAGGGTTTTTTGAAGCCGATTTTTGAAGGGTTTATTGTAGCATATATTTTGAAGAAATTTGAGGGTTTTCTTGAAGTAGATTCGAGGGTTTCTTTTGTATGAAATTACGGATTTTTGAAGAAGATTTTCATAGATTTGTTTGTGCACATTTTCGTGGGTTGAGTTCAGAAGCAATATTGAAGAATATTTCTAAAGATTTGAAGGGTTTTCGAAAAAAAATCTATAAAATTTTTGCTGTTTTTCAGAGTTTTTTGAAGATTATTTGAAAAAATCTGCTTTTTCAAAAGTTTTTTGAAGATTTTTAAAAAATCTTGCTTTCAAAGTTTTTGAAGATTTTCTTGAAAAAAAAATCTTGTTTTTTCAAAAGTTTTATGAAGATTTTTTTCTAAAAAAAAACCTCACTTTTTTAGAAGTTTTGAAGATTTTTTGCTTTTTCAAAGTTTTTGTAAATTTTTCCCTAAAAAATCTTAACTTTTCATAGTTTTTAAACTTTTCTTCTTTAAAAAAATCGCCTTTTCGTGAGTTTTTGAAGATTTTTTCAGATTTTTTCTTAAATTTTTGCTTTTTCAAAGTTCTTTATAAAAATCTTGCTTTTTCAAAGGTTTTTGAAGTTTTTTTTGGAAAAATCTTGTTGTTCCTGAGCCTCTTTTTAGACAATTTTTAATCGTGGGAGTTGTGCTAGCTGATTGTCCAGTGTTTTGTGCCAGTTGATCACAAAATTTACCTCGTTTTTCAGGTTTTTGGTAAATGAGAGGGATCGCTGCTTTGACCAATGCAATGTTGGAAAGTACGCAGAGGTTCAATGGAAAGAGTTATAATACCTAAAAGCAAAGGAAGGTCACAGTTTTCGAGTGTTGGTGTCTAGATTTGATTGTTCTATGGGAAAATACTAGTAATCGCGAGGTGGTTATGCTTCTCCAACTATTAGTCACCAATGATATGTTTCGAGAAGATCATGGATAAATTTGGTTTAGTTAGTATGATGACTATTAAGGGAGGGTATTAAAGTATTATTGTAATATTTAATGGTCATCTTAGCTTTAGTTAGTCGATAGTTTACTTTTAGTTAACTTAGTTTATTTCAGTTAGCTTTTAGTAACTTTTGTTCCTGTTTTAGTTTGTTTTAGCAACTTTCAGCTATTTGCTTTAGTTTGCTTTAGTTAACGATGGTTTCTTTTTAGAAACATCGTCTTGTAATTTTCTATATAAGGAATATTCCTATCCTTTGTAAATATAGAATAACGAGTATCGAATACCAATTATCATTTCACATCTTTAAGTTTCGTCTTCAATATAGCTAACATGTCCTTAATATTGCTAACAGTAAAGTCTCTTTTCCTTTGATTAGTGGATTTCGTCATTGAGTGATTGAATGCTTACCTCCATGTCTCCTTTTCTTTGTTTGTCAAACTGCTTTTGTGAGCTCCATCTCGTTTGGTGATGGTTCCCAATCTTTCTTCTCATTGTTTGATCATAGTACCGGTGACCTCACCGGAAGCCTCGGAGTGGCGAAGTCCTCAAGGCCAGAAAGGGGCCCCTCGTCACAGCCCTAGGGCGCTGGATACCGGGCCGGGCCAAGGCCTGGGGAAGTCGGATCACTGGACTCACGGACGCTGGGCGAAGTCCCCGACTGGACGCTGCCGGGCAGCAATGCCAAAAGGCCAAAAAACAATAAAAACTCTAAATTTTTTTAAACTGTTTTTTTAATTATATCTTCTATTTCGCCCTAAAAGGGCACTCATTTCATTCATTTGGCAAAATAGGAGAAGAAGAGAGAGTTGTGAAGAAAAATAGGAGGAGAAGAGAGGGCAACCAGCAACTTGTTGAAGAAAAATCCAAGAGCATATATCATTTGGGGAGCTTCATACCAGCAAGGAGGTGCATTGAAAGCTCATTACCTGTGATTTGGAGGAGTTTCTATTGCATTCCAAGCTAAATCTAAGAGGTAAGTTCGATTTTAATTGAGTTTTTTTGTGTTTTTTTAACAAATATTTCATTGTAATTTGTAAAATTCACTATTCTTTTGAGTTTGCATATTTTTTTTACAAACCCTACTTGCAACTTAAATAATTTTAGAAACCCTATTTTGTGTAGCCACATTCATTTGCAAATCATACCATATTATTATTTTCACAATGTCTCATACCCCAGTCATAAAAGACCCTGCTTGGAAACATGCTGAAATCTTTCCCGGAATGAAAAAAGGAGACGCCAAATGTTTCTATTGCAAAACAATATATCATGGAGGCATAAATCGATTAAAATATCATCTTGCACGCATACCCGCCCATGATGCGGTGGGTTGCTCTGTAGCACCTCTTGAGGTTGTTCGTGAAGTACAGGTGCAATTAGAAACTTTTGAAATGCAAAAAGAATTGAAAAAGAAACAGAAGCAGGAGTTGTTGAGTGTTGGAGTTGGACAGGGACTTGGTGCTGTTGGAGATGCTTCTTCCATGCCTCCATACCGTCTTAGTGCTAGTGCTTCTGGTAGTGCTTCTGTTTCTGCATCAACAATGCCTATGCGTACTCCTAGTGCTGGTGGCGCTGCTACTGCTAGTGTTAGTGGCAGTGTTAGCATTGGCCCTAGAGTTCGTAAATCTAGGGTGGACTCATATTTTGTACCACGCACTACCCCTGGTTCCCAACCGTCGCTTGAGAGCATGGGTTGGAACAAGGACGCACATGATGCAGCCAAAAAGGCAATTGCAGACTTTTGGTACTACTGCACCATCCCCTTCCATGTAGCCAGGTAATTTTTTTTCGTTTAATTGTTTTAAAATTTATATTTAAATTTTAGAATCTAGATGTATCTCATTATCTCATTATCGAATTCAAATTTTACAATACTTATGTAACTTATCAATTTATTTATGACATGTTATAGGTCACCTTTATAGGTCACCTTTCTGGCAAAACATGGTTGATGCGATAACTATATGTGGGGCGGGGTTCAAAGCCCCCCCCAGCGAAGATGTGAATAAAGCGCCCCACTCTTTAATTCAAAAAAGGTGGCGATGTGAAAAGCACAAATTTATGAGCTAACGCATAAAGTTGGAGCATGATTGGTTGCACCATTATGACTGATGGTTGGACTGATAGGAGAAATAGGACGTTGCTTAATTTCCTAGTTTCCTCCGGAGGTAATTGTTCTTCCTTCAATGCATTGGAATTTGAATTTTATTTAGTGAATCACATAATTTAATATGGCTGATTTATGTTTTTTAATTTATTGAATAATTGGTTTTGTTTTTTTTTTCTGGTGACACCGTCTTCATTAAGTCCATTGATGCTTCTGGCCAATTCAAAAATGCCACATACCTATGTGAGGCCATAGAGGACGTGATAGCTGATGTGGGGGAAGAAAATGTAGTGCAAGTGGTGATAGACAATGCGTCACAACATCTTCCTCATCCTTTCTACAAGCATTGCAGGGATTGCTGTGGCTGATTGCATTTTTGATGAGCAAGGTTTTTGGACACCAATGGACGAGATTGTGAAGGTAAAATTTAATTCTTTATTATGTTCTAATTTTTAATCATATCTTACTTTTATTTGTTTATTTTCATTCACACTTATTTGTGCAACATGTTTGCACTTTGCAGTTTATTGAGCCCTTGCTAGTTCTCCTACAAGTTGCAGATGGGGAGAAGCCCGCAATGGGCTACATATATGAGGGCATGGATAGGGCCAAAGAGGCCATTAAATCAGTCTATGGTGGAGTTGAGGAGAAGTATCGTCCCATTTGGGATATCATTGATAGGAGATGGCAAAACTAACTTCATAGGCCCATCCATGCAGCCGCATGTTTCCTAAATCTAGCCTTCCAATTCCGCTGTGATTTCCATGCAGATAGAGAAATTCTTAGTGGTCTCTTACAATTCGACATTGGAGCCGGATGCTGCCCCACGCCACACGTGGTGCAGATAGATGCCTTCACTAAGGCACATGGAGACTTCTTTGCACGTCAAATGTGCAAAGATAATAGGACAACATTACTACCAGGTAAAAATATATTTAAGGGCATAATTTTCATCTCTTTATATTATAATTTATTATTAAATGTTGAACTTGAACTTGAAACTTGAAATGAGATTGATTTTGTTTCTTTCTCTCATCTCAGATAGCTGGTGGAATATGTTTGGTTCTGATACACCAAACCTGCAAAATATTGCCATTCATATATTGAGCCAGCCATGCAGTTCATCTGGTTGTGAGCGCAATTGGAGTATGTTTGAGCACATACACTCCAAGAAGCGCAATAGATTGACAGTGGAGAGGATGAACGACTTGGTATATGTTCATTACAATCTTCGGCTCAGATACAGGAAGCTTTTTGATCATGACAAAACCCCGGACTAATCTATAGAATGGTGCCGATCCAATAACCGGTGGACCACCGAGGCTGGCTAGCGATGCAAATTTTAGTAGATGAGGACCTTGGATTGGGCGGACCGTGCGTAGGTGGTACCGAAGCTGCAGCCGCCGGGCCGCAGAGGAGGCGCAGGGAGCACGAGGAGACATAGCTACTGGGGGTGAGAGTGGTATGGGGACTCAGACACAGGCAGAGACTATGGCTGCAGCTGCAACATCATCCAGGCCCTTTAGACGCCTTCGTAGGAAGGATGCAGAGTCATAGAACATTTTGATTTGATGTCATATTTCATATTTCATATTTGTATGGAACATTTGATGTCATGGATTTCATATTCCATGAGTTTTGTATACATTTGACTAATTTTATATAACTAAGTATGTTATTTCCTTCAGCAACGCAACTACAATGTGTACCTTATACTTATGTAATCGTTGTATACTTATGCATGTGATCAAATTTGCTTTTATTTGTGTTGTACTCAATAAAGGGTGCTTGAAACAAGTTTTAAACTTTTCAAAATCTCTAAATTTCTAGGGTTTTTCAAATTCTTTTAATTTTACCGCTCAAGGCCCGGCCCTTTAAAGTCGCCGCAGTCCCACGCCGAAGTCGCCGCTGAACCGGCCGCCCTTGCTACTTCATTGTTTTGATTCCCTAACTTCTTTAATGAATGTATAGTTCAAGTTCTTTGCCATATTTATTTGTCTCTTCTATCTCTTGCTTTTGTACATTGAGGTTTTCTTGAAATTCTCGTCTTAGACCCTTGAATTTTCACTAGTTCTTTCATATCATCTCCAAACTCATAATAATGTATAATGTAATTTTCTTGTATAATTTGAATAGTTCCCTTTCCTTTTCTTTTCCTTAATTAACATGCCATTTTTTTAGCATTTCTTGTTCTACAATTATTATTCTTTGAACACAATTATTTTTGCCCATTCAAGTATGTGATTATTTTCTCCATCAATAGGCCAAATTGTGGAAAGTTAAATACTGATTCTAATTCTCAATGAAAATTAAGGCAGAATGCAAAATATCACAAAAAAGATTCATAATAATTAAAATTTATTGGACAACCCCTTAGATCTAGTACCACGTAGTCCAAAAACTTGGTTTATTTGTGCCCTTAGTTGGTTTTTAGTTGTTGTGCTAGATTCAATCTTCCTTTTGAATTAAAAATTGAAAATATCTATTGCCATAATAGGTTTGGCAGATCCCTATCATATTTCAAATCATTCACTATACTTATTTTATACTCATATTTGGCCAGCTCACAACCCCAATTATGTGAAGGATTGTTATAACCTCAGCTCCATGATGGCATAAAGGGACAAAATTGAACCCAACATTAAAAAATGCATGAAATGTGAGATATACTACAATCTTATGAAGTCAAACTAGCTCACTCAGACACCATTCAAAATATGAATATCAACACATCCAATTCAAATTATAAATCCAATAATACAACATTCAATTTGATTTCTATGTAACAAAAATAACACTATCCTCAAATGAGAATGAAATTTTTATGGTAAGCATAATTTATAGAAAGGTTTGAAACAAAAAGATTCAAGCTTGGAGCTTTCTTTGCCTCCTTCCTTCCAGGAAGGTTAGAATTGTTGACAAAATTCTAGTAGTAGATCATATTTACAATCCCTCTCGCCACTTTCAGTTTTAAACAACTTAAAGAACTTTGGAGAAAGTGCTCAAAGTTCTTTTGGGGGAAAAAGAAAATTGGATGAATGTGATTCCCTCAGTGCGTTGGGATGTCTGTACTTTTCCCAAGGATAGAAGGGTGTTGAGAATCCCCAACTTAAGAGCTCATTGCGTCCCTTGCTAGAATGTGGGTAGTGAAAGCTGTGGAGAATGATCATCCACAACAGATTTTATTTTGCACCATGTCAAAGATGCTCAACATTTTCAAGATGTCATAGGCTTGTTTCATGATGCTAATGTAGTCATGCTTCGCAATCCAACTTCACTTTGAAATATGTGGGTTTCCTAACATATTTTGTCCAACTTTCTTCAATTGTAATTTGAGGTGTCACAAGATGCTTGGGATCTTTCTCGAAGACCTATTTGGATGTTTTGTCCTCCAAGAGGGCAGCTTGGTCTCTTGCCAATGTTTAGTGACAAAAGACTCCCCAGGAAAGGATTATCTTGTTGCGGAGAGCCTTGCAACTGTGAGCTTAACACCTAGTGCAATTTAAACCGAGCTCAAAGTTTAAATAGAGTGGAGAGGGATGCTTAGCAAGACTTTTGTAAATTGATTCCTAAAGTTATCCTTTTTTAAATGCGGCTCCAATGGAGATGACCTTTTCAGGATTGGAAATGGAGCAATTTGAAGGTGTTCTACATTCATGAGACATGAGATATTTAATGACTCAGTGAGACATATTTTAACTCTCGCTTTAGATTCAAACAAAAGTGGAGGTAAGGAATCTTCTTGTGTGTTGGCTAAGGTTGTGCCCTTCTATTTGGATGTAATGACATCTATTAGACCCAAATTATTGCGGTGGTTAATTGTTTATCATGGTTTGGAAATCAAGACAATGCTTCAAATATTTTTCTTTACACGATCTTAATGCAAGCCGTGTGGTAGAGAGGAAACTATTGATCGTTTGATTTGGATTTAATGTTATAGCAAGACTTTTTTTCAGTGCTTCCTTTTTTGGAGAGACCCTCTCCTTGGTGACACATGG
Source organism: Sequoia sempervirens (assembly GCA_007258455.2). Classification (NCBI taxonomy): domain Eukaryota; kingdom Viridiplantae; phylum Streptophyta; class Pinopsida; order Cupressales; family Cupressaceae; genus Sequoia; species Sequoia sempervirens. Next base: position 43,065 of record VDFB02273623.1, on the reverse strand, counting down.
ATGCTCAGAAACAACTGCAAGCTCTTACGGCCTTTGACTGCCATTGGATATATGTGGACATCATAATCTAAGACTACTTTTATTTTACAAATTATCAATGGGTTCCTCTAAAGATATTAAAGAGATGACAATTTATTAGGAGACCCTCCACTGATCTTTTTACAAACAAGAACATTGTACAATGACACAGGAAGGGCCACATAGTTGACGAGGACTAAGTCATCATGTCAAAGACATTAAATAGGAAGTCAATGAATGGTTGAACAGTGTTAAAAAGGACAAGGGACTAGTTTGTATCAAGCTATATTCTTTACACCCTAGTCCAAAATTGTCAAGTGCAGCTCTTAGATATGATTGTGTTAAGTTATATTTATCAGGATTCTAGAAAAATTATTGTTCAAAAGCATGTCTTTTTTGAGAGCTCTTCTATTTTCTTTACTATACATGTTACAAATGCTGTTCAACTTACTATTTAAAACAACAGCGTTTTTTTTTTGATAAGGGTAAAAAAGGGATTTTGATAGGGCTGCAACCTTTTTATAAAGATCATAACAAATATATCAATGAAGCTTAGCAAACAGCAAAGGTACAGCACCAGGGGTTAGACAGCATAGAGGCTGTAGACTAACAGCAACCTCACTACAAATTCCAAAAAGGGACAAAAAACAACAATAAAACTTTGAATAAAAAAAAGAGACCAGCCAACTCAAGGCAGCTTAAAGCCATGTTACTCCAAAGAGCTCTAAATACAACCAATGGCCCCAATTTCCATTTGATAAGGAAGAACTCTGACTTTCCTAGAAACCACAAGCCATCCAAGAAGGTGTTGGCTCCCAAAATCTCTACAGGCACTCCTAGAGGAATCGGTTTGCTTCAAGGCTAGGGATACGTTGTCCAAAAGGGGAATTGATCAGCTCATCAATATAATGTTTGTGATTTAAGGCCAATTGCTAAGATTGGGGTTCTCTCCTTTGCTTCCTGCTCAACTAAACCTAGGAGGTGTTTCTAGAGGCATCCTTAATAAGATTGATCATAATTGAAGATAAACAAACTAAAACTATTTTAGTAGTACCCAATGTATGCTTGCCCCCAAATATTTTCACTAGATGAAAGACTAACCTTCTACATGTTAAACCTATTTTAAGCTAATATGAATATCATTGCACAAATATAAGATGAAGGTATGCAAAATATAATTCCTTAGGATAATAAATTTTATGGCTCACTATAAATGTTTCCTTAGACAAATCACTAAACCATGAGGGGCATACATAGTACTAACCTACTCCTAAGTTTCCGGTGTAAGATGCTTTCATTTTGAGTGCATGATCGGTCATAAACTTCCAAAACTAGTGCTTAATCCATTAGGTTATAGATTTATAGTTTACCAAGAGAAACAACACTTTGAAATCACAATAGAATATGATTCATGCACATACATACACCAAATACATGATATCAAACAACTGAACATACTTAGTAATCCATTGCCAAATTACAAAAACCCATGTGCAATAAAGAAAAGACCATTACAAAGCTTGTAATGAATTAGAATGTTGCTACATTCATCAAATATTCATTATAATCATACTAACACATGTGGCAAGAGGAAACTCTAAGCAAGAATGTTGTCACAATTCATCATAGAGAAGTTCCTATAAAGATCTACAAATGGAGGATTGGAGATATTCAGTAATTGACATCATTTACAATACAAAGACCTTGTGATTTATAAAACATGTTGGTCTTTGTGCAGCTAAACTTGCAGGTTTTGAAACCCTAGAAATTTCCTGGCACCCTCTATCCCATGGAAGGCCAAAATGATTGACCCTTCATTTGGAAAACAAACTTGTATATATATCTTTTTGCTTGGTCACCCAATTGCTTTTAGAAATTTGACAAAGAATTGCAAGTCATAAATGTGGCATGCAAGACAAATGAAATGCCGTGGAATCTGCAAAATGGGTGATTTGGATCTTCCATGAAGATCATTGACATCTAGAACTCAACCACTACATTCCTGGAAAACAAGATTTCTTCATCATCCAATATTGAAATTGCATGTAGGTCCACACCCTTGAGATGAACAGTGGTTTTCAAGTAGTAACTTTTTTTCAAGTAGTTGCAAGAGTCAAATTTAGTCATTAGTGGCATCCTACAAAGATTTGGTGAGTGATGATGACAAACTGGAGGAAATGGAAAAATTTAATGTGAGATAGGAGATTGGGACAAGAGATGTGGGATTTCACTTCAAGATTGGAGGTTAGGATAGAACATTAGAATGGAAGTCCACAAGTCCATCAAATATCTAAAAATGGATCAAAATGAATGAATTGAAGATACAAGAATACATTTCGGGAAATGATTTAGATCTAGAGGTATGAACATCCCAAAGTCCAAAGGAACTCTGCATGGTAGGACGAAAGGAGTGACAAAACCATTGCTTAACTTTGTGGGAATACAATGTAGAATTGGAGGTTGGAAGTGGAAGTCAGAACAAGAAATTGAAATTGTAGTTTGAAAGTCCATTGAAATTTTACAAAAGGATGAAGTGAGCAAAAGAGGCACTTTGGGAGAAATTTGGGATCTCACTTCGAAATTGAAGTTTAGGACACAATATTGAAATGGTATTTCAGAAGTCCACCGAAATTCTGGAGGAAAGGATCAAAGGGAAAAAAGATGGAAGGATGAGAGGTCTAGATGCAAAAAGATGAAATGGAAGAAGTCTAGATAAAACTTGTAAGACCGCAAAAGAGAGATGAAGTGAAAGGGGAAGGTGGAAATGGATTGAACATCAAGAGATTAGGTGGTGGAGGGAAGATGAAAGAAGTTTGTCGAAACTCTGCATGAAGGATTGGAAAGGATGTAGGAAAACATGTGGAGCCGATGAAAGGAAGTGGAGGAAGTCCAAAAGTCTAGAAGTGCAACAAATTTTTGCAAAAAGGGGAACTGAAAGGAAGGTGGGAGATGATTAGAGTATTGTAAGTTTGGATGTTTAGAGGTGGAGGGAAGATGAAACAAGTTTGGATGAACCCTGCAAATCCGCAAGAGGGAAATAGAAAAGGAAGTAAGGGTTGCAAGAATTGAGAGTGGAGAAGGATGAAATGTACCTTAAATATTCTAATGGCAAAGTCTAATTTTTGTTTTTGAATTTTCAAATGAAAATGGAATGTGCCAACCAATATTTAACTTTGAAAATGTAAATTTATGGTTCCGTTTTGATTTTTCAATAAACTGGAAAGTAACTATTTGTTGCTCTATCGAATAAAATAAATACATGAATTAATAATAGAGATTACAATGCATACTAGATACATGAGTAAAGTATATCTCTATTCGCACATGAAATTATTACAAAAGAAGACCTGAGATGGTTAGCCAAGGATCAAAGTCGATCTGACCTATCACACACTCTTTCCTTGACGATACACAATCTATTTAAGGGACTCGTCGGTTGCCAAGAGGAACACACTTGTCGCTTATAACTACCCAAAGATGACAACCAGTTGAGACATACTCAGATAACCAATATTACCAAATGATGTTGTATGGTGTGAAGATGGTGTTGTACAGTGTGAACTTGTTTTGGTTGTATGGTAACAATGGTTGGTTGATGTATGGTGTGAGCTTGATTTGGCTATACGATAAGGATGATTGGAGGCATACGGTGTGATTAGGAGTGGGTCATATAGTGGAGTGGATAGGTTGTACGCTATGTACAGTGGTTGGCCATACAATATCCTCAATAAAGGGTTGTATGGTGTACTCAAGAAGTTTGGTGCAAGACTGTATGCTACATACAAAGATTAAATATTGTATGATGTTCCCAGTGGATAGCCTTACTGTGCCATTGAGGGAAACTATACGATGCGCAAAAAATGAGGATGTTGTACAGTTTTCTTTGTTCCCTTTGCTGAATGAAGTTGTACTAGATGTTGTCAAACGTTATGTTTTGCTCCCTTTGTTAAGTGAAGTCATACATGATGCCACCATACAATGTGATACTTTTCCCATACAATTCCTCTAGCTTTTTTATTATAATATTTTCACCTTTTTCGTTTTAATCTTTTCTTATTTTCTAATTATCTTTTTCTTTTTTTGTAATTTTTTTGTGAAGTTCATTTTCCTTGACCAATATTTGTACACTTTAGAGTAAATATTTTTCTCTTAGTACTCTGAGACGCAGAGTCAATAATTTTGCTTTCTTATGCAAATTTGGATACCTTTGTTGCAATTGTCATCTTTTGCCAACCATGGAGTCCCACACACAAACTATCCAAATTTTCAAAATCATTTTTCATCAGTTGCTCTTCACTGAGAGTCATAGCTTCAAGAAAAGTACAAGTCCACAAAAATACCTCATAGTCCTCCATTTTCTAGTGAAATAGGCCGTAGAGAGTTTCATCTTCTGAGCATGATTGTTATTCTAGAATCCCTTCGTCATTTGGATCTAACAGACCCAAATCATACTTCTCTATCCACTCTTCTTCGGAGTTTAACTATGACAAATCAGAGGAAGCTACTTCCTCAACTTGGTTATTTAAATCAATTACATGTTTCTGACCCTTGTTCTCAATGGAGATTGTATTCTTTTTCCAATTGTGATCGGTTTTGATTGCTACCAACGAACCCCAACCTAAAAATGTGTTGTATGCTTTCTTCCTTAATGAAATGACCACAAAGTTCAAAAAAAATGCTTAGGTTCCAATAATTAACTTCGGTCCCATTAAAACTCTAAGTACCTTAATACCTTGTTAATCTGCACCAATTGAAAAGTTGGGGGCAAGTGGTCTGCTTGCCCAAACTTCTCCAAGTCTCTTTCGAAAATACGTTCACACCAAACCCACCATCAACAATTGTATTGATGAGATTCCTTCCAAGGATCACCATATATACCACTACTTGTTTCTTTGTCATTTTAACTGTCAGTAACATTGGATCAATCACTTGGTTTCCCCATAGCAGAGGTTTAGTTATTTGATCTTCATTCTCACAAGATTCTAATTGGGTTGTACCATGCACCATCTCATTTTGGCCCAATACAATAGCATTTCAAAGTTAAAGAATATTTTGTAATAAATCCACTACTTTAATTGGTACAGTAGCTTGAAGTACTTGTGCAATATTTTTCTCGAATTTTAATTGATTTGTTAACGTACTTGCATTTGCATTTGAGTGGCGTGATTCACTAGCCATATATTCTCCTCTTTGACCCTTGCTTCACGGTGCCTTTCTTTTTCTATACATGTGTTTGGGTACACAACCTTGTTTGCTTGGGCATGCATAATGGCCAATACTTCATTATGCCTTACATCAATCATGCTAACACCAACATTAAGCTTTGGACATCCAATGTCTTCATGGTCTCCAAGTCCACACCATTTGCACAATAATTGCACTTTGTCCTGCTTGTTTTGGCAATCTCTCGCATAGTGTCCCCATTCACTACATTGTTGGCATTGTATGGTAGGGCGTCCTTTGGGGTCATATTGTATTTGGCTTTGTCCTCCTCTTTGATTTCAAGAACCACCTAGAGATGCATTTTGTGACTTTGATGGAGTGGACTCCTCTCCCTACGTAAAGAGTACTTGTGTACTCCTGGTCTTCAAATTGTATGGGCACTCCTTTATTGAATGGCCCATAACCTAACAAATTTCACAAAACATCTTTATAGGACAGCTACCTTTTGTGTGCCCCTCAATTTTGCACTCAATACACCATAGTTCGTTAGTTTCTTTTTTGGTTTCTTTTTTTGCGTTCAATTCTTTCATCATTTGAAGCATGCCACTCTAGAGTGCTTGTATCATTCCCAATTCATCATCACTATTGTCATCCAAACTTCCATCTTCCTCTATTTTTCTTTTACTATGTGAGGACATTTTATCTTCACTTTCTATATCGATTACCCGATAGTAGGGTTTTGAATAGGAAGAGGGTGGTAGTACCTTCGTTTTTTTCTTAATGACAGAAGTAAGTCTTCAATGAACCATTTTTTCTTGACATTGTTGGCTTGTTTTGTTTCTAACTTTACAAGCAATTCTTTAAGTCTACGATTATAAGCTCGTACACTTTCTTGTTTACCTTGTTTTGTATGGTAAATTTTTGCTACTATTTCATTATCATCACGAAGAAATTTAAACTCTTCTTCGAAGGCCTTCTTTAATCTCTCCCATGTGCTTTGAGAGGCTTGGCCAATTTTTGTATACCAGTCAATTGCTACACCTTGCAAGGTGGCTAGAAAATACTGTAGCCAAATTGCATTGTCATCTTGCCTATTTGCTGTCCAAATTTTTTCACAAGTCTTACAGTGCCTAATAGGATCCTCCGATCCATAATAGGATCCTTTGATCCATTGCCTATAAACTTGGGAAACCTTTTCTTTTCTTCACTAGGGCTTACCATGATTTTATTCTAATGCAAACCTAGTGCTTGGAATCTGCTTGCTAGGGAGTTTTGATATGGACGTTCTGATGCTTCTCTCACCTCTTAGCCATGTAGGAATACTCAACTCTTCCCTCAGTTTCAGCCTTCCACGCACTTGTTTTGCCATTAGACTTTCTTTTATACACCCTTGGCTCGACTTCTTCTCCTTCGATTGACAACCTTTTAGTGCCCTGAAGGCTACTCTCGTACAATTCTGTGAAAGAATGTGACTTCATCTTCCAGCTTCCCTCGTCTAGATAAGGTTGTCTTGACTTTTCAACTTGACCATGTTCTTGGGAAGGGCTCTGACTTGGAAATTTTATGGTTGTATTTTCCTAAGTGTTTCTCATGATCTTCTTCTTCGTCCCCTTTGCTCTACAATCCTTAAAGATCGATTGATCTCTTAGTCTTGACCACCTTGTGGTCTCTTCTCGTCTTTATTGGGGTCTAAGGGCATGAATCTCTCAAATCTTACTTTAAAAGAAAGGGGACATTAATAATTTTAATACTAGTGTTTAAAAACCTTTTATTTTAATTATAATAATATTATTAAGTTGCCCTTAAAATTAGAGATTATTGGGTCCAATTTAAATGATATTATTGATTATCTTATTTTAGAGAAAAAGGGGACATGACAGTCCGCCCTTCCTAGAATTGCCTGCCCACAAGCAATTGCAAACCCAAAAGACGAATCATGATATAATGCCCATAAAGTTTAGATCCTGTACCTGTTAGATGACACATCTCTTGCCAAAGAACACTATGGGATCTATGCAAACCTGGACATTTGAGTGTTGTTATGCCATTGTCATGAATCAAACTATAATGTCCATAAGAAAATTCTTGCCAAAAAACACTGTGAGCTCTACTATCTCCAACATTTATACTATCCTCTGAAAATTTTGTGATGAGAGCCTAAAGAGTCTCCTTCCTATCCCAAGTAGTATTAGAGAAGGAATGCAATTCACTCTCAAGATGATCCTCTTCGATTTGATGATGCATGGAAATATCCACAAATTCCCACCAAAATAAGGGTTGCCATATTACTCACCACTGTGTTTGTGTTGTGTAATGTCCCCATTCTTTCGCGAGCATCAGAGTCTTTGGATTAGCCTATTATGTCGATCCTCGTAGGCTAATGGGTTCTGGATAGAGGATCACTTGAATGGGCACTTGGTCAGTTAAAGGCAGTATTGGTATCCGGAGTCGGTGACGTGGTGAATTTGCGCGTTTGGCGTGTAATTGGAGCTTAAAATATTGTTCATCACCATTTATTTCATTTACTCAGGCTTGGGGACCATGTGTCTATTTTTGTTAAAGTGCTCACTTTATATTTTGCAGTTACTATTCATAAAGTGAAAAAGAAATAACTTAAGTGAATAGTGCCATTTTAATGAATAGTGATTCTCAAATGAAAATTATAAAAGGAGAAGAGAAAGTTCGAACTCATGCTTGATGATATTTTGCTGATTGAAGTTTGGAAGTGTGGAGTTTGGGAGAGAAGGAAACTAGGGTTTCCCGATTTCTGCAGTGGGTAAGCCTGGATTGGGCTTGTAGTTAGGATTTTAGCTTCTTGACGGTGTGAAAGACCACCCTAAAGTTGCTGGTTACTTTCCTTGTTGCTGCATTGGAGCTCGAATTTGCTGGTTATCAGTTGTTGAAGTCGTCCATGTGAAGGGAGAGTGCTGCTGGAGGTTCCTTTTGCATTTTGGAGGACGTGGCTCGTATTTTTTAGTGTTTGTTGAAGCTGATTATGCACCTACAGCCAGCCGCTTTGAAGTAAGGGTTTCATCTTCATCAAGTAAGGAAAAACGCCTTCCCTTGGTTGCTGCTATCTTGTCTAAAGGGGGCGCCCTTGGTATTAGAAGCTTTTTCTTCAATCTTTTGGCTGGAGAAAGTTGTAAGTAAATTTCTATATGTATTAGGGTGGGCGCGGGTACTGTAGCAAGCACTGTTCACAGTGCATTTTGGCTGCAAGTTGGTTTTTAGTTGTAAAAGATGTCTCAGTCCAAAAGCATGTAAGAGGGATGTAAATTTAGCACTCTTTGTGAATGAAGAAGATCTCTTAACTAGTGTATTGAGTTCCTTTGAGTTATCTTTCATAAGTTAGTTCAATTTGAATTTACATATGCATATGGTTGTAAGAAAATTATTGAATCATTGGCATAAAACCACTAAAACGCAAAAACAAGAAACATCAGGTTACACACCAAAAATCAGACCTACAAGCACCATGAAATCATTGCAGTAGAGGCTCGTGTTGGTTTCAAAAGAGAATTTCAAGAATTAAATTTGGGGGTTTTGAGTCAAGTCCATTTTGGCTCATCACATGTTGCACCACTTGGCTCCTCCTATGTAATGAAGAATCTAGAATACCAAAACCTTGGATTCCAATAGACCCTTAAATGAGATGGTAAGCTGTACCTCTCAAAATATTGTGCAAATCAGACTGTGTATGGGTTGGAAACAAGTTACAATAGTCACAAATCCCTTGGAATCTCACCCAAACCAGAACTATGATTGCTGAAATATTTGTTCCCTTCAATTGAAACCTTCTACCAACAGTGGCTAGTGATAAAACCTCTATAAAATGTGCAAACTTGCAGCTGTTTATGATTGATTACAGCATCTCATGATCTGAGATTAGCAAGACCAACAATATGACAATGATATAACAGCTGCAATACTAAAACTTACATGCAAAAATTTAAAATGTGAGCAATGTAGAGGCTGAAAACATCCCTATAAAGACTGAAAATACTTTGTATGAGTGAAAACAAGTATCACAAACTAAAAAACACTCCTTCCCATGACACACTTGCATATCACTTGTATGAGTGTAACTGAAATAATATAGTGACTAATAATGGTGATAACAGCAGCTTTAGTGATGACAATTTAGTTCATAGCTGTCTTGGGTATGTTCCTTTCTTCCTTGGGTGGTAAGAGATCATCCACTATTGCTCTCCTCCTTCCTTGGGGTTGAATATTTGCACAACCTTCCAAGTTTGATGCTACCTCACTATGCTTTTGTTGCACCACTTTGATTTTTCTGTAAACTTCTCCCTGAGGTCTCCATGTGATGCTCATGACTGCCTTAATAAGATAGTTGCCTTGACACACAACTCCCATCATCTTGAACCCCTTCTCATTAATGAACTTTTAAAATAAATGTAACCAATGCATGTCAACAACTATACTTGCCTCTTCTATATTGTGGTTATGATGATCACCTTGGTCTCCACAAGTCCTTTCCATGTTTCCCCAAGCGGTTCCACAGCTGTAGCTTTGCATTCTCTTACACAAGATCAGAATTGTAGCAGCTAGAAACCATCTTATATCAGCTACAGACATCTCACCAATGACAATAGATGGGAACTGCATCCTCCTTGTGATTAAAACTTCTTTATGGCTGCCAATAGAATGTGTGGGAAGCTGGAAATGTGGGTAACAACACTTCTAGAATGGGAAATGACATTCCTAATGATCCATAGGTCATAGTTCTTGCTACCAAAATTCCAACTAGCCATGTTAAGTTGATGATTCTTACTCAAAAGATCCTGTTTTGCGAATATCTCATTGGGTGGCCATTTTCAGTGTGCCACAATGAACATATTTAAAATAGACCAAACATTATCATAGCGAAGTATCTTACCTTGGAGTGGATCCTTGATGATCTCCATGCATTGAGTGGCTTGGGTTCCTCAAGCACTCACCTCTCTTCTTTTCACTTCAGCCATGCTTGGGAATCCATTCAATATGCCATGGAGTATCACCTCTTTCTTATCCATCTTGAATTTCAAGTCTATAATGTCATTTTCAAAGAAGTTTGACCACTGCATGCCAACAATTATCCTCACTTCTTCTAAACTAGTGGTATAATGTTTAACTTGGACTCCAATAACTCTAACCATGATGTCCCAAGCTTTTCCACTTGAAAAATTGTTTGGATCAGACTGTATGTGGGCTGGAAGGTGGCTGTAACAGTCATACATCACCCCAAATTTCCCCCCCACCAGCACTAAATTTTTTGGATGTTTGCACTTAGTGATCTCAACATGTGATACATTCTACACACAACATTAAACCAAGAGATATTCTCCATACCTTGGCTGTAACACTGCATTATTTTGCTCAGAATCATAAATGTAATAGCTGGAAATCACCTTGTACTAGCTACAAACACTTCAACAATGATAATGGGCTGGAAAGTTCCCCAGAATGTGACTGAAAACTCTTCTTTGGCTGCAAGGAAAGTGTAGGAAGTGCTGGAAATGTTGGGACAACATATCTAAGATTTGAAACCATACTCAAAATGGCCCTTAGCTAATATCAATTGCAACTAATACTCATCCCAGCTATGTCAAATTGGTGTTTCTCAACAAAAATGCTCCATTTAACAATTATCCCCTTTGGTGGCCACCTTAGAAGAGTAATATCGAGCATAACCAAAGTAGACCAAGTACCATTATGATTAAACACCTTGTCTTTGGAAAAAAATGTGGTTGTCATCAAATAACCTTTCATCCATAGAGCCATGATAACTCTAGGATCTCCTTCTTCAATGGCTTGAAGTTCTATCTCCTCTTTCTTGGATTCCAACTCCATAGTGAACTCTCCCATTAAATGCTCCCAATGCAAGCTCCATGTTTTGTTGATCCCTCCATGACCCATGATATATAAATCTTTGCATATCTCTTGTTCACCCGAAAGGATGACCAATTTCCTTACATTTATGATGCTAGGAATTTGTAGTGTCTCATTCTTCATGAATCCTCCAACTTGCTTGTAGCAGGATACCCAAAACGCCATACCATACTTAGTCACAAAATCTTGAGCATCAAAATGACATCTATTTTTCTTACCATCATCTAGCATCACACACCTCGGGGTGACTATCTCCATTTGGCCATCATCCACCATCTCGTCTTCAATTGTAGTACTTTGCTCCCATGAGTGATCTATGAACCTGAACATTGATTCTTCACAATCTAGTTAGAATGCAAAACAAACCCTATGTGATTCTTCATAAACTTCCTTTCATTCTGAATGCAAGAGATGGAGAACTCAATAGTAACATCAATGCCTCCATCCATTTTGACCCTCAAGAGTTTACTTAGATCCCATATGTCAAACAATTTAGAATTTGAAACAGAGTCCACATGCCCTATACTGCAATTTGTATCCCTTACTCTATCAACCTTTTTTGCATGCTTTCCATGATGACAAGAATTTTGTAGTGACATAGAAAGCAACAAATCTGAAATATTTTTCGTACTTTAGGTTGTGAACAAAATACTCAACCTCTTTCCTTCGATGAGAATTTTGTTGAGATATTTTCAGCACCTCCATTTTTGTGACTCAAAACTCTCAACTTAGACTAACAAAAACATTCTCCTCAAATGCATACTCATTAATCAATGGCTCCCCATTTGGAAGTTTGAAAGATAGTGCATGATTGGGAGCATCTTCCTTCAACTTGAACTCTTCACATCCCACAAGTAGAACCTTTTCCACCTTCACTTCATCGATATTTTGCTGGTACATGCGATCATTAGAAACCAATTAAATATCTTCTCGTACCAGAGAATTTTTACCTTCAACTTGCTTGTTGGGTCCCTCTTGTTCTTGCTCCATGATGTCTTGTGACTCTAAATTTGATTGTTCCTCTTGCTTCATGGTTATTGCCTTGGCCAATTCCTTCAATTCTAAGTTTTCTTCTTTCTTCAAAAACATTCTCTTTGTCTCTCGATGCTCCATCCATGCATCTGATGTTCATGCAATTCCAATAACATTTCTAACATGGATTTTTGAATTGTCTTCCTCTCTTTTACCTACAAACACTAAACATTGATATGCAGTTGTAGAAGCATGAAACGATGGAGATAATCTACCATAAAATGTTAATTTCTGATGATTCACAAGTTAGCAAGATTTTGGCTTTGATACCACTGAAATGTCCCTTAAATATTTTAATGGAAAACCTTGATTTTTATTTTTGAATTTTCAAATGAAAATGGAATGTGCCAACCAATATTTCACTCTGAAAATGTAAATTTTTGGTTCCTTTTTTATTTTGCAATAAATTGGAAGGTAACAGCCAATATTTAATTCAAAAATATAATTTTTCTAATTTCCAAATTAAACCCTAGTTTTTGCAAAATTGAGAATAACCCCTAGATACATAGAAATTTGGTTGAAACCTCTTAAAATGACTTATTTTGCTTCTGAAAATAAATTTTTGATTTTTGGAGAAACCCCTAACTACCGTAGAAAATTTAGAATAAACCCTACGGGTAGAAAATAGTTGGAAACCCTTTCAAAATAATTTATTTTATCCTAAAAAAATAAGAACAACTGTTTACAATGCCCAAAGTGCAATTTTCTAAATTTTACAAAATTATACTCATTGTAATAATTGTATGATTGTACAACTAGGGTTTTTTTGTTGAATGGATGTCTATGAATGCTCCTGCTACTATATGGTTGCTGGAAAAATTAATAATATTTTTTCTTCTGCTGTTTAAACCCTAAAAAATACAGTTTTGAGATTTTGTCCATGTCTAAACTATATGTTGTTGGTCAACTATGTTGCACAACCACTTGAGAAAATGTATAGCAAGCTGGAAATGCTCAGATCTGATTATTTGATGCCCTCTTTGTTGGAAAGTATGAGTTTTACAATGCTGAAATGTCTTGACAACCAAAAAATGGAATTTTGTTCTCACCTCACACTAGGCCATTGTGAGAATATGCTTGAAACCCTTGAAATATGCAACAACTTAGATTGGAAACAAGGGTTTTCGTCCTTGATCCAATATGATGAACTCGAAGAGGGTTTTCGTCCTCTAAAATTTGAACATGCCAAGGGTTTTTTGTTTTTGGATGCCCTAGATTGAACAATTGCTCAAACTTGAAAGTAGTATCCAAACGATAGCTTGAATCCTCCCCAAACGAAGATAGGTGCCTCTTTGATATACCTTTTCAAATTGGGCCCTTATGTCCTAAATTTCCCTCCAAGTGTTTAAAATTCTTTTAATTATTAATTTAATTTATTTATTTTAAGTATTTAAAAATACTTTAATTTTAATACTAGTGTTTAAAAACACCTTTTATTTTAATTATATTAATATTATCAAGTTGCCCTTAAAATTAGAGATTATTGGGCTCAGCTTAAATAATGTTTTTAATTATCTTAATTTGAAAAAAAAAGGGGACATGACAAAGGATTAGAGGTCAGGCAAGAGAAGGGAAAGGGAAGAACCCCACAATTTTTCAAAGCATATTAAACTTGATTGGAAATCATGTCATGCCCCACCCACGTAAGTCTAGGAGATCACAACATGTAAATAGTCGAGGAAAGAAAAAAGATCAGATCGCTGCTTATATTTTATGCTAAGGAACTAAATTAACAAAAAGGTTGATTAATATTTGACAAAAGAATGTCATGGGTGGCGACTCTACAAAAGCATAAAATTAATAATAAAAAGGTTTTTAGGCAGTGCTTGGTTATGAAGGGATGTGTCCCTTACTAAGGTAAGGATGTGAATGAAGAGATGTGACTCACCGCCCCCCTCCACCATTGAAGATATATAAGAGAGATAAAATCATTTGGAGGGAATGGGAATAAGCATTTGGATCTAAATTAAGGAATACATAAGTAATTAGATTTCTGCTTCTATGATTATCAACAGGTAGTGTTGTAAAATTGCACCCCATGGCAATTTCACACTTGCACATTTAGCTTGTTGCATTTATGGCACCCCACCACATTAATGAAAAAACCTTATGAGTTGGAATTTCACAATTTCAATTTCATAGGGGACAACGATGAAGCCTTAACAGTTCAAACACCTCATTTCTTGCAAATTTTTGAGTAGGACACTTGCGTAACACGCGGACGTTCGCATGACACACTATCGTCCCCAAACTTTTCGAGTTTCAAATGAGGGAATCTCGTGTGTTTTGCTTATGACACACGTCATTGCGGAAAAATCGCAAGTGTAACAGCTCTTCTTGCCCATGCAGTCTCATGAAACTCCTCTTTTCACTCATTATTTCATTCATTCACTCTCTTGTTTGATATTTCTCTCTTCTACATCTCTCTCTCTCTCTCTCTCTCTCTCTCTCTCTCTCCGCAGTGAAGCTCTGCCAAATTCTTGTCTCAGCAATAGCTAAGGCTTTCTTGGAAGCAAGCATATCTTGTCTATCAAGCCAAGAGGGGAGCCACAAATTGTTGGTAATGCTCTCTTGTCTATTTTGTCTTGTCTATTTACAATCGTTTGTCTCACCTATTACATTTGTGATAGCGGCTCTCCTCCACAACAGGGTTTGTTTCCATCACACATCTATTACATTTTATGTCACTTTGTCTATTTCTATCTATTTGGTTGTCCATGGAGGTGGAAACACCAAAATGGCAGTTTGACTTAGGAAAGCCCTGAAATAGCCCCAACATTTTTCCTTATTTTTCTTGTGTGCAGATGTACGATTTCGCAGAGCTGGGTATTGCAGATTTAAGGTTTTTATCTTTTGTTTTGACAGGGACAACAACGTGGGGCATAGACGTCCCTGCGGTGTGTTGTCGTTTGTGGCCGAGGCTTTGCCATTCTGGGGGTAGAAGCTGTAAGTTCTAAGCTTTCTATTTCCATAATCTATATCTTGTAACTATGTATCAGTTTTTGTTAATCAATAGTTTCATCATTCTTGCTCTCAATAGCTTAGTATTTCATTTAATCAAGTTATTGCAATATTCTTCATTTCATAATTTGTCACTTGAGCTTGTACTTTGAGGTAAACAAGGGCCATTTGCTCCCTGTAGACTCTTTTTCGTCTTAGAGACTCGGGAGTAGTGAATACCCTCCTTTACACGGCATAGTAGTAGTAAGTTCATGTGTGGAATTATGTTATAAATACAATATTTAATCTTGATGAAATTATAGTGATTTTGTGAGTAATTGTATTGCTTTCCAATTTAAGTATTGCTTTTTAAGTATGATTAATGGTATTTTTATTGGATTAATGTATGATGACATATTAATATAATTAACCTATTTTGAATTAAGTAGAAATGATTGCAAAATAGGAAGGCCGGTCAACCTTTCGAGTTCACAAGAGGTGAAGGCCTAACATACCCGCCATCAAGTATGCCACCAATAGGGGATTAAGCCTCTTGGGGCGAGAGGCATATGTGTGCTCTTGGGCTTTGTGGAAGGGAGGTAGTCTTCATGCTCTTATCAAGTACACCATCCATAAGGGGTTAGGCCTCATGGGTTGGGAGGCTTATTAGTGCTCCTACGCTTGATTAAGGAGGACGACCAGCCTGCAAGGTGGAATGAGGGATGGAAGGGCGACCCAACTTCCATGCTCCCGCATACAAGGATAACTATCCTTGAGACTGCCGTTTGCAACGTTTCTATCAAATTCCTAATATGGTTACTATAGGAATATGTTAGGATGATTATTAATACTATCAATTTCTAACTTTTATGGATAATAGTTGTCCTCATGGATTATGTTGGAAACTAACATTGTTGCAGGACCTAAACTAGGATTTATATCTTATAAAGGGAATTTCAATTGGTAAATTTAAAATATTAAATGTACTACATTTCTTATTTTGATTGAAATTGTGGTTTTAGGGAAAAATCTAGGAATATCCCAAATAGGGGACATTACAAATCCGGAAAGGGAGAAAGAAGGGATGCAAAAGAGGATAGGTGGTTAGGACATGGAAAGGAAATGAAAGAAGTTCAAATGAACTCCACAACTCCACAAAAGGGAAAAGGAGAAAGGAGAAAGAGAAAGGGAGAATGTGGGGATGTGGAAGAGGATAGAAGGTCAAGAGGTGAGGACAAGGAAGTTGAAGTTAGAATTTCCATTGAGATCTTGCAAACTAATGGAATGAAGGAAAATGAAAGGGAGAAGGGACTTGATAGAATTAATAGAATTTCTATGTAGGACCTATGATTAGGACAAGAGGTTAGAAAGCTAGACTATGTCCAATAGTCCACTAAAAATTTGCAAAAGTTCAGGAAAATGACTAAAACCTTCCCAAACTTAGAACTCTCTTGTATTATTTGCAACTAACAACATTTTTTATGAACATGGGGATGATGAGGAACAACATTTAGGAAAATTTGACCAAGGGAGGCCCATTTAAAGATTTCTTAGATTGGTTATATAGCATATCCTGTGATGAACCCTGCTGGCTCACAACTCAAACCCCTGTATTTCCTTATCTTATTTGTGTTTTTTTAGTTTTTTAAGAAAAGTTTGTAGACAGAAGAGAAGGGGTGCATCATATAAAATGCTCATAAAATGTAAATCTGAGTTATTTTCTACAGAATGGAAGTGCAGAAGGTATTATTCAACTGAAACAAATAGATCACAAATGATAAACATACTCGAAAGCTTCCAGATTATTTATTTAAGAAAAGAAGTCAACTTGCTAGCCAAGAATGGTGAAAACTGGCAAATATGGACGCCTGGCCTCCAAAAATGGCTTCTCCCACTCAAAAACAAGATACAAAGGGCTAATAGGAGTAGCTGCCAAGAATGAAGCTCAAACAGGAACAAAAAAGAAAGCGCTTTAGCTTCTAGCTTCACACGCCAAACCTCCAGGAAGGCACAAATCCCAAGGCAAATGGTATGGCCAAGGAAGAAACCAAAAGAACAAAGCTGAAAGCTGAGATTGGTTGAAGATGACATCTCTGGTGAAGAAACCCCCTTCCTTTTTGCAAACAAGTATAAATTGAATAATGAAACTCTGATAGAAGCATGTAGAACCTCTGAATGAAGCCCTCACAGTTGCACTAATTCGACTAGTCTCTCACAGTCTAAAAAATGCTCAACATCGAAGAGATCTCATTCTCCAATGGAAATATTACTCAAACCTTGATCACAGAGGAAAGCATAGAAGAAACCCAAAGGCAAAGTCAAAATATTCAAGAAGTGAGTTTCTCATTGCCAAAATGCCTTATATCCAAAAAGGAACTACTTTCAAGAAAGTGACGCCACTTGCAATCTTTTAAATATTTTAAATCATATTTAATTCACTTTTCAATAGTTCCAAATTAAATACTTGGGCGCCCACTTCTATGCATAAGTGATTTAATTTTAAATCACCCTTTTATGAATATTTAAGTGATATTAAAAGAATAAAGTCAATTTGATTTTATAATAAAGTATTAAATTAATATAACTTAAATCACTTAAATAATCATAACTTCCTCAAAACTCCATATATCTCCGTGTCGTCAGAAGCTGTCAACTCCTGAACTGCCAAGGCCTGTAGTGAGCCAATCACTGAACTCTGAAAATGAGAACGACCAACTCCTCTAGAAAATACCACTGCCCCTCTAACCAATCCAGTTAGCCCACAAGGGTCCAAGAAAAGGGCTAACACACTGTTCCCGAGGATTGACTAGAGCGGGGACATCACAGTCCGCCCTCCCCGAACTTGCTTGTCCACAAGCAACTCAAAGCCGGGTGCTGAAGAATACTGCCTCTCCCAAGTAGCATCCTCTGCCGACAGATCTTTCCACTTCACCAGATATTCCTTGATAACCCGTCTCCGAAGATGACGCTCTCTGGAACCCAGAATGGCCTCAGGTATCAAAATCAAATTCCCCTCATCATCCAGAGGTGGTAAATCTGAAGAAGGGGTCACTTGCTGTCCCAACGCCTTTTTGAGGCGTGACACATGGAACACGTTGTGAACCTTACTGTTCACCGGTAGATCTAACTCATAAGCCACTTCACCGACACGTCTGACAACTTTGAATGGTCCATAGTATCGTGGCTTAAGTTTCTTGGCGCCCTTCTTACGAAGGGTGGACTGCCGATAAGGCTGTAGCATCAAATACACCAAATCATCGATCTCAAAAGATCACTCCACTCGCCTCTGATCAACATATTGCTTTTGCTGATTTTGAACTTTCTGAATGTTCTCCCCGAGTGCTCTCATAATGTTCGGTATGGTGTCATCTGAATACTCATTTGATGAGTGGTATTGTAGCAATACTCACAAAGGTATAACCACTTCACCCATGCCTTCTGCTTCCTTGAACTGTAATTCCTCAAGTATCCTTCCACCCATTTATTAACTATCTCAGTCTGCCCATCTGTCTGTGGGTGGTAGCTGGTGCTCAGAGTGAGTTCTGTCCCACAAAGTTTGAATAACTCCTGCCAGAAGTTACTCATAAACCTGCTATCTCTGTCACTGACTATGCTCCGAGGCAAACTGTGCAACCTGAATACCTCTCGGAAAAACAAGTCTGCCACCTGTGTAGCTATGTGAGTAGTAGTGATTGGGAAGAAATGAGTATACTTCGTCAATCTATCTACTACCACAAAAATGCTGTCCTTCCCTTGAGCTTTCAGCAAGCCCGTAATGAAGTCCATCGACAAGCATTCCCACTTCCTCTTAGGAATAGGAAGCGATTGTAGTAGTCCCGCAGGGTATGTATGTTCTTGCTTGTTCTGCTAACAAACAAGGCATTCCTTGACATACTGAAGAACAAATGACTTGAGACCCTTCCAAGAGAATCTCTCCCATAGCTTCTTGTAGGTCTTAAAGTAACTGGGATGTCTTGCCATAGGTGAATCATGAAATGATCTCAATACCCTATCCCTCATCTCAGAACCCGGGACTAGAAATATCCTCCCTTTGTAAATGATAAGATCATCTACAAGTGAGTATCTACCATCCTGTACTGTCCCATCCACTATGCTAGAAGCCCACGGGTTCTTAGCATACTCCGCAACTATCATGTGTCTCCAGTCCTCTGCAATCTCTGTAATGGAGCTCA
The DNA here is from genome assembly GCA_007258455.2 of Sequoia sempervirens. NCBI lineage: Eukaryota > Viridiplantae > Streptophyta > Pinopsida > Cupressales > Cupressaceae > Sequoia > Sequoia sempervirens. The sequence continues at coordinate 23,830 of VDFB02273623.1, read as the reverse complement.
AGTGTGGGCGGCGAGATAATGCGTCAGCAACCACATTCTATGTACCCTTGACATAGGAGATGTCAAAATCATAGGACTGAAGTTTGCTAACCCATTTTTGTTGTCTTTCATTCAAATCTCGCTGTCCTAGGAAATGTTTCAGACTATTGTGATTGGTTTTGACACAAAATTTACTACCAACCAAATACTGCCTGAACTTGGCCATGGCATGCATGATGGCCAACATTTCCTTGTCGTAGATACTAAAGCTCCTCTTAGGACCTCTCAACTTCCTGCTCTTGAAAGCTATAGGGTGTCGGTCATGCATGATGACTGCCCCAATACCCTCACCGCTGGCATCACAATTTAGCTCAAACGGCTTGGTGAAATCTGGTAAAGCCAAAACTGGACATGTAGTCATGAAAAGTTTAAACTTCTCAAAGCACGCCTGTGCTAAAGGTGTCCACACAAAAACTCCCTTCTTAGTCAAATCTGTCAGTGGCGTTGCATGACGCGAGAATCCACTAACGAACCGACGGTAGAAGGTGCATAGACCTACAAACCCCCTAAGTTGTGTTAATGTCTCAGGTGTAGGCCAATCAATGATAGCGCGAAATTTCTTTGGATCCATACTAACTCCCTCACTACTGATGATGTGACCCAGATATAAAAGTTCTCCCAATCCCAGTGCACACTTGGATTCCTTGGTGTACAAGGACTCCCTATCCAATATGCTGAATACTGCATCCAAGTGAACTATGTGTTCCTCCCAAGACTTGCTGTAAACCAGTATGTCGTCGAAGAACACCAAAACAGATTTCCTCAAGTGAGGATGGAAAACCCTGTTCATTGTGGACTGGAATGTGGCTGGAGCGTTGGTTAAACCGAATGGCATAACCAAGAAGTCATAATGTCCACAGTGGCATCAAAATGCGGTTTTCTCAATATCCTCCTCTCAGACTCTGATTTGATGGTAATTTGTCCTCAAATCAATCTTCGAGAAATAGCAAGCTCCATGAAGTTCGTCTATCAACTCATCTATCTGTGGAATAGGATACATGTTCTTTATAGTCTTCTTGTTGAGCATCCTGTAGTCAATACACATCCTAAGTGTACCATCATTTTTCTTCACCAAAACAACTGATGAAGCAAAGGGTGACTTACTCGGCCTAATGTGCCCCATAGCTAAAAGTTCCTTAATAGTTTTTTTCAATTTCATCTTTTAAACGTTTGGGGTGCCGGTAAGGAGTGATCATGATAGGTTTCGTGCCCTCGTCCAACTCTATAATATGCTCAATACCTCTATCAAGAGGTCTACTTGGTGGAATAGCACTGAAAACCTTTGCATGTTTGATTTGGAGTTCCTGCACATTTGGATGATAAGGAGATTCTTGCTGCTCCTTTTGTGAAGGCATTATCTTGCACTCTGCTGCCCAATCCACCATGTCATGCCGAATCAAACGTTCCATTCTCTGGAGTGAAATTTCTTTTACATTGCTGTCCTTGACGGCTTTAAGAACATGATTTGTGCCATCAACTTTGAATTTCATCTCCATTCATGCAAATTAAGTGTGAACTCTCCTATCGCATGAAGCCACTTCATGCCGAGAACTATATCTGTTCCTCCCATATTCACAACATAAAAATCTGCCTTAAACTCAAAATTATTGAGTTTCATTGGCAAATCCAGAATCATCCTCTCACAGTTGAGAGTGTACCCATCTGCAACCTGTTGTGACCTTTTCACACATCGCCCCATTCAAAATGGGGACCCCTAGTTTTTGCTCCATTCTGGTTTTTTTGGCTTTGGTTTTTGTCTCTTTCTTTGTCTGTCTCTTTTCTGGTGTCTGCCTTTCCGGGGACGTTCCTGTTTGCGGGCTTAAACGTAAAATTTGGCCAAGTCTGAAAATTAAGGTTTCCATCTTTCTGGTCAGTCTAAGGTCAAAAGAAGTGAATAAATTGAAAACAGAGCTTGACATTGATGTCAGTATGCTTCTTGCAGACTCTCAACTAAATTTCATTAGATTCCGACAACTTACTATTTTTAGTAAGTGTGTAATTCCAGGCGTTCCTTCAACGTTCTTGAATTTTCAATAGTCACACTGCATCCAAAACACATTGGGCTACTCACTGGAAAAATTTGAGCTAAAATTGCCAACTTGCTATTTTTAGCAGTTCAACTTCCGGAGCAGATTTCAGGGCTTAGATGCAGATTTTTTAAACGCATGTCTGGAGATTCCTTCTGGGTTTTCAGAGACCTTCGCGATGGTGTAACATGCAAAGTGAGATAATGACTTTCAGAGTTCAGCCTTCAAAGGCTATTTTTAGGGTTTGCATGTTAGGGTTTCCTTTGCATGTCTGCATATTCTTTATGGGTTTTTCAAGAGCTTCGCAGCGATGTGATATGCAAACAGAGATAATCACTCATTCAGGAACTTACTATTTTTAGCAGATGCATCCCGGCAGCCGCTTCCCAACACTTTAGAATCACGAACTGATCGCAATGCAACATAAACGAAGACAAACAGAGGTCATTTGATATGCAGGCAAGATGAATTAGGGTTTCTAGCTTCGGGACCCAAAAAGAGGGTAAAAGTCAAAATTTTTGAAAACCGGTGTAAACCACCGGTGATCAGTATCTTTCAAGCTATCCGCTAGTAAAATTTGAAGGCAAACGGAGCACTTACTATTTATAGTAAGTCATTTTAGAAACTGGCTAAAAATAGAAAGTCAGCAGCAGGCGCCGACGTCAATAGGCAAGTCACGTGGTGAGGAGCACATCATTCAATTTCAAATCAAACGGAGTTGTGGAGGTATCGAAACAAGCAGTTACTATAAATAGCAAACCACCTTCAGAAATGGGCTATAAATAGCAGGCCAGCTCAGAATAGCAGTGTCAACAGGTTAACGGAGTCATGAAGATCCAGTGTTCAAAATTTCAAAGCAATCTGAGCCTCTGAGATATGAAAATCAAAGGACTTACTATTTATAGTAAGGCATGGAGAAGTTGGCAGAGGAAGGTAGAAAAATGGCTAAGTCTGAAACTTCATCCTGCACCACCTTCCAAGTGCGCCCATCTTTAGCTGGAGTCAGGAAAATTCCTAAGTGTTGATTTCATCCTCCTGCCTTGTCTAAATGTGCCCTCAAGGATGAAGAGACATAAAAATTTCTAAGTGTTGAGTTTATTCCTCACACATAGCCAAGTGCGCCCACTTTAAGAGTTTGATGAAAAAATCCTAAGGCATGCTTCATTCCTCCCTACCTTCCATATGCGCCCATCTTCTAACTTGGATGAAATGCGCCCATCATAAAGAGTCAACAAGGCTTTATCCTGCACACATGTTAGAATGCGCCCAAGGTTGATTGTCAAAATGTCAACAAACTTTCATCCTTCATCAAGTGCCAAATGCGCCCAAGCAAAGGCATGTAAAGACAAAAATGAAGAAGCTCAAGGGTCACAAGTCAAAGCAAGGACATTGAAAAGCTTTATTCCTCTCCTCTTGTCATATGCGCCCATCCTTTACATCTTGCTATATGCGCCCATGTTTGAGAAGCTAAGAAGTCAACAAATCAAAAGGGAAGGCGTTAGAAATGTTATCCTTTTCTCATGTTAGAATGCACCCAAAGGGGAGAGAAAATATTGCTAGGCGTGGTTAATATTCCCCTTCAAGTGTGGTATGCGCCAGGTAAGAGGTGAATGTAGAGTGAAACATGGTAAAGTTAATGAGTGGAAATGTCTGTGGCGTTGAAGTGTGAAGTGTTCTCTTCTAAGTATGGGATGCGCCTAGACTTGAGAGATGATATTGCTAAGTGATGAATAATAATGTTAGGCATGGATTCAAATTATATCCTTCATGATAAGCAAAATGCGCCCAAGGTGGTGAATGAAATAAAGAGTATGCTAGGCGTTGGAATTTGAATATTCTCCATGATACGTATTGAAATAAAAAATTTCCCACCACTGACAGATGAATGAAATTGAATAAAATTTCTTGAGGCAAAATTTTCAAAAATGCTAAATGATTTAAAAAAATTTCTAAGGCACAAAAATATTTTCTTCCTTAAGAAAATACGCCTAGATTTGAAGGAGATAAAATTTCCTGAGAGATGAGTAAAAATTTGTTAGAGATGAAATCAGAGAGTGCTGGCATTGCAGGATGGATTTAAAAAATTTCCAAGTCAGAGCAACAAGATGTTCATGAAGATGAAGAAACGGGTTAAATTTCATAAGGAGATATTTTTCTAAGTTTCAAAATTCAAAAAAATTAAATGAACTCGTTCGTTGTATACCCATGGATTCAACGAGTTCTGGAGAAAATTTTCTTCTGGGTACTGATGATCTTCGATGAGAAATAGATTTCCAACTCTTTTGCACTTCACCAACGCTTTTTTTGGATGAAGAATTTAATTGGTGCTCAAGTTATGAATTTTCTTAAGGGAAAATTTAAAATTTTCTAAGGCAAATTAAATAAAATGTGTTTCTAAGATAAAGTTTTTCTAGACGATGAATTTAAAGCGAATTGCCTAGATATTTTTGATTGAATTCTTCACAGAATGAATTTTCCAAAATCAGAGGTAAATGAAATTAAAATTTAAATGACAGAGCTCCGGTTGGTGAATAAAATGTGTTAAGAGATGAATTTAAAGTGAATATTTTCGAAAATGAATTAAATGCCAAAGGTGCCAGTCAAAAGTTGAACTTCTAGAAGGTTAAGATTCCTAGCATCGGATGACAAGTGTTGCAAATGCAAAAGGAGGAAAATTCGAATTCTTAAAATGAAGTAGTGGAGATTTAATGTACTGGCTAAACTTAGCCTCTTTCTAAATCTTGCTAAATCTGATCTGAAGTTGAAGAAGTGCGAATTTACAAGAGTTCATGTTGCTGCAGCCAGCTAAGAAATTTGATAAGTTTCATTGAAGTTGCTAAAAATATCAAGGTTGCTGAGACTTCCTAAATGATTGAAGCAAGAACAACTGGCAAGGACAACAATGGTGCATCCAGGCAAGCTGTCATCAAGAAGCTGAGCAAGCCTTTCATGCTAGAGTCAAAGTTTACTTCAAAGTTGGCCAAGCTTGCTAACACGAATTTGGGCTCTTTCAATTTGGAGACCTTCAAGAATTGGATGCTGGGAATTGGTAGCCATCAACCTTCAGCCACTTCACACAACATCATTCGAAGTGGATTATATGCAGCTGTTGGTTTCCCACCAACTATTCAGTGTTCGGAGTTGATGATAGAGTGCGCCAACTGCTATGAGAAGGATCACAGATCAATTATGTCACCGGATGGTCAAGTGCTCGCCAACCTCACTCCTGCAGCTATTGGCGAAGCTTTTGGAATCCCAACACACAGGAATATGATCTACAAATCGAGAGAACGTGTTGAGCGAATGTATGCTTCTACATTCGAGAGATGTATGGAGACGATCAATACTCGCTGGATGAGCAACCCCAAGCCCTCTCGTATGAAGCTGCCAAGGCAAATTATATCAGATGACTTGAAGCAAGAGTACTGTGATCTCATTATTATGCTGAGCAGAGTTGGAGGTTGCCCTCAAGCTTTTATTTTCAAGCCATGGATGTTCTATTACATCAACCTCGTGCTGGAAGGAAAGGAGTACATTAACTAGGCTGAAATGATCAGTGATAATTTGCACGAGCAGCTCCTGAGTTTGAGAAGAACGAAGACATTTTATATGGGCTCTTACATCATTTACATGCTGGCTCGTATGACAAAGTATAGAGGGATTTCATATAAGGAGCCTGTTGGCTGTGGCTCTCATCAATTCAAAATCCACGAGGCTTGTCCGCAGTTGCACTTGACAAACACTACTCATTATAAGCGTGTCAACGACGCTTTTACCATGCACATCATGAGAACACTTCAAGAGCGTATGCATCATAGGATCTCGAGGGAAGCTCAATAATTGATTGAAATGTATGGGTGCTGGTTTATACAGTTTCCGAAGTTTTCTTATATAAGGCTGCAAGGATTTTCTTCATACCCATATAGGCTGCCTAAGTACCCAACCAACAGAATTTTAATGTTAGAGATATCTAGGCAATTGATTGCCTACGATAAAATTCAGAAGAAAAAGAAGAAGGGAGGTGTTGACTTCCCAATTGTCATGGGCAATTCAGACGAAGTGTGTCCTTCACTTCAAGCAGCTAGAGAAGTTGAGAGTGAGCTTTAGTTCTTTCACTTTTCCTCTCACACTAGTAGATAGCATTATGATCCACATAACAATATCAGATGGGTACTGTCAAAAGAATTTAAACATAAGGCAAACATTGAGGATTATTGGGCTGGTGCATCAGACGAGGTTGAAGTCAGGAAGAGAGTGTTCTCTAGGTTGCCATTGAGTATGGTCAGGGAGTGTGAAGTCATTCCAGTACCAGATCAGGTGAGCGAGGACATAAGTGTTCTCCATCTAGATTATGAGGATGTGAGAGATACTCCACTTCCACTTCCAGAGTGGTCAGAACCAAAAATTGCTGATTTAGACACACTTTCTATTCCGGTCATGACATTTACCAGAGCATGGGTTGACAGGCATGTGAGCAGATTGAAGAGTAGGTCGATTGCATTGACTTACAATTTGATGGGAGATCACAGGTCACCCACCACCAGCAAGAAGAAACAGATTACACGAGGTCCAGAATCTCGAAGAAAGGAGCCTGTTCAGCCGGAGCCTCCACGAGTTGTAGTTGAGTCACCCACGCCATTGGAGACACGTTCTCCAAGCATACATGAGGTTTCACTTTTTGCTGATCAAAGAAATGCATTGAATCAGGTGCAAGTGGTACAAGAAGATAATCAACCACCACGGAGAGAGTTAGTTGGCCAGAGTGTCAACGCACCTACTAGAGATGATCAACAAACCGATGAGGGGAGTGCTACTGACACTCAGTTTCAGCAGGAGTTGGAGGCGGCTTTAGACGATGATGATATAGTTTCAGGAGATACTTAGCCACTAGAGGCCGATGAGCCTCGCCAGGATGATATTGAAGTTGAACAAATCTGTGAAGTAGAAGCACAAGAATAGCAGCCCTTTGTTATTCAGCATGTTGTACCTGATTGGCTCAAAGATAGGATGAGGAGCCCCAGCAAAGAAATTGATCCAGCAATTGAGATGGAAGAGTTTTTGAACAGGATCAATGCACCTCCACAAAAAAAGAGAGCACGGAAATTTTCAAAGATTTCGATTGATGAGGATGGCTCTCGCACCCTTCATATGGTAGTGCCACAGGTTGATTGTGATCGAGATGAAGCAGTGCTTGAGAATTATGTGATCACAACAGTGGAGTTAGGACGTCCCACAAGTGCACAGATTGTTGAGGAATGTGATAATTCCTACCAGGCACTCAAGGACAGATTATTTAAAAAGGGAGGAAAGTATAAGAAATTGAAGAAAGAACATAAGGCATTGATGGGATACGTGCAACACTTGTCTTGTCCTTGTGGGCAGGAGATTCCAGCAATAGAGCTTCCAACCGAGTTATCCAGAGAGTCAGTTAGTGGCTTGTTGGAGTTGAGAAAGATGGCACATGAGGCAGATAAGTGTGTTACAGGAGTTCGTGCCGAGACAAAAAAGTTCATGGAAGACCTTGCTTATGCTTTCCAGCAAGCTTCCAGTATTACGGCACGTATGGAGGCAGTTGATCAGGCTTGGGGTGATGCTTCCATTTATCAGAGCAAAGTTATTCAGCGTCTAGAGGCATTGAGGCATGTTCCTTTGTAGATGTTGATTGATGGAGGAGTCATTTAGGAGAATGATAGGTATGACTTTTCTAGATGGTACTCTTTAGTAATCATGGGGCGTGGTTTCTTCGACGCAGCACAGGCGGATTCAGCTAGAGTTCGAAAGGCTATGACAAACATCATTGATGGAATCCATAAGACTTTGGAGGCTATCTTTGCTAGACGACTGAATCCCGATGAGGTGACTACTGATAATTTGAGGGGTAGGCTGGCACCTTTCTTTTTGGAGGTGAAGACCTTTGTGCAGGATGACTTTGAGAACACTTCTACTTTCTCCAGTTTGATTCAGAGCACGTAGGATTCCTTAGTCGCTTGGAGAAAATCTTGTGCACGACATGAAAAGTCAGTTACGGTGTTAGAGTTTCAGCTTGATTGCATTCCACCTATTTCAGTTCAGGAGGTTGAGGCTGTACTTGCTAGATTCATTGAGTTTGCAGCCAGAGAAAAGGAGAATGGGAATGCACTTCTGGATGATGATCTTCTAGAAGACTGATTGTGGGCATTAATTGCCTTTACTATTTTGGGAGTGAGTGGGAATCTTTGATTCATTTAATGTACCACTCCCTATTCTGGCAGTTTTTAGGGTTAGGGCTGAGGTGGCTCAATCTGAGCCTTTGATCTGATTGTAATCCAAGCCGTCCTTTGGACTTGGCTATCTATAGAAGGGTGAGTCCCCCTCATTTGTAATAGATTAGAAACTAGAGATTAGAGGAGACTTCAGAGAGTAGAAGAGAGATTGATAGTATAATTGTAGCTTAGCATAGCATAGTTTGGAGGAGAAGGAAAGTTTTCCTTTGAAAACTTTTGTAAGAGATTGTTGTGTAAAACTTTCATAATAGGAGATCTTTTCATTGATGGTGAAATTTGTCTTCATTATGGACAGCTAGCAAGGTTTCTTCATCCCTTTGAATCCAAGTAGCGTAGAGTAGCTTAAAGTAGTACAATTTTCATTTCATGCAAGTAGATAGTAGCTGGGGATGTGTGGCATTGATCAAGGCAACTTCGTTTCATTCCATACCACTAGCGGCTTGTTGACGGCAAGTTTGCCTTGCGTGGTCTATTGGAGCATTTCATAAGCTTAACTTCAATTGCAATTCATATCTTGGTATGCGTTGTCTTGACGGTATCTTGGTGTGGAATTGTAGCTTGAAAATTTCTGGCTATCCCCTTGAAGATTGCACCAACTTTGTGTAAGCTGTCCAACGTGAGGCGGAGTAGAGTTTGGTTGAAGCTATTGAGATTGATCCCACGTCCCACCTTAGAGTAGGATCTAGAACCTTCTTACCCTTGTACTCATTTACTTTCCGTTTATTTCTAGTTAGTTTAGGAGAATGTACCTTATTGCCAAATCATACGCGCAAAATCCCCTTTCAAATTATCAACTTGTTGGTAACTGCAAAACCTTTTGAACAATTGTGTAAGTCCCCTCGTGAAAACAACAATTCACATCAAACCAACTGAGGGTATTCTAAGTATTTCGGAACCTTGGAGTTGAACGTGCGAACTTTCTTGCAATCTTAGTGCACGGAATACTTTGATCAAGAGAGAATTGAGTAGCCTTTGGACAACTTTGTTTTGCTGATTGGTGCGGTCACAGAAATCACATCAACACAACCTTCACTCAAATGCCTTCAAACTGCTGAGTTTGAATTCCCCTTTTCTCCACTAACCGTGAATCAATAAAGTTGTGGGTTGCACCTGTATCCAAAAGAGATATGACTCTTTGACCCGCTAAGATCCCACGGAGCCTGAAAGATCCCTCTCTCTGCATGCTGGACATATGAGCCTCCTGTAGCTCACTCTCTACCTCAATTTCTGCCTCATTTTCTGATTTTTCTTCTTCTGTGTCATAGATAGCAGCTTGCTGGTCTGAAAAATCAGTCAACGTTTCTCCCTCATAAAACCATTCCATGTGCTTGTTTTGCCCTTTAGGTTTGAGGGGACAGTCATGGTTGAAGTCATATGGACCCTTGTAGTAAATCAGAGCTTCCTCCTACGCAAATCATTCATTGTTTCACAATCTAATGGTGCTGCATATTTTTTCTTTTGATCAGCGTTATCAACCTTCTTTGGATCAGTTTTGTTATTCGTGTATGAAGTAGATGGTTTCGAGCCAAATTGTTTACGAGGTGTAGTGAGCTCCATACTGCGAGCTTTCCTCATGGCCTCCTGTAAAGTAGGTGGATCAAATGCTTTGATCCAACCTTTCATGGGCTCGAAAAGACCCTCAATAAACAATATGATCAGCCTTCTCTCTGAGATGCTTGTCACCATCATGTAGTCTCTGGGATTCTCCAATGTAAGATTCCAAGCTACCCAACTGTTTTAACTGCGCAAGATCCTTGAAGAATAGTTCGGGATCACGTCTATCAAACCTCTCTACCAGTCTATTAGTAAACTCCTGGTACGAGGTAATCCTATCATGTAGTGTTGCCATGCCATGAATCCACCAGTCATGTGCTACGCCATTTAGGTGGAGAGATGCAAATCGTATAACATCTTCCTCTGGCATAGGACGTAGTGTCAGGAATGTATCCAACTTACTCACCTAGGCACGTGCTGTAACTCTACCACTGCCATCATAGTGAACTAAGGTCAATTTGTTGGTAGCCTGTCTGAGATCATTTTGTTTGTTTCTAGGCCTCCTGTCATTCCTGTTACGGTTATACTCTCTCTTCTGGCTCATGAATCGATCGAAGTTAAGGTGCTCCTTAACTCTCGGAGGCAATGCATCCCATTCATCATGCATAGTCATGATGTTATAAGCAAAGTTCACTTCACCACCTTGTTCAACCTCTTCCTCTTCATCAGCTTCATTTATGATAAAAGTAGGACATGTAGATCTCTCAAAGGTGCATGCTGGAGCAATGATTCTGTGGGGTTCTCTATGAATATTTCCTTCCTAATCTCGATCTTGATTCTGACCTCTATGAAGTGTCAAATTTTGAACATTGGTGCTCAGTTGCTGGAGGATATTCGCCACCTCTTCTTGACCTGCCACCATGCCTCTGAGTACATCTCTAGCCTCTCTTTCCTCGTTATCAAGACGATTCATAGAAGGACCTTCCTCATCCCTATTAGCCATATTATCAAAGCCAAAATCTTCTTCTTGTTTGTCAAACGGAAACGCTGGAAATGGTTCAAAAGTACTTCTCTGATAGCCAGGACCCCTGCGTGAGTAGTACCTGTCAAACCTATTATGATGAGACCGCATAGAAACTACTAACCCTTCAGGATGGCAGGATCAGTGCTCTGATACCACTATGATGAACCCTGCTGGCTCACAACTCAAACCCCTGTATTTCCTTATCTTATGTGTTTTTTTAGTTTTTTAAGAAAAGTTTGTAGACAGAAGAGAAGGGGTGCATCATATAAAATGCTCATAAAATGTAAATTTGAGCTATTTTCTATAGAATGGAAGTGCAAAAGGTATTATTCAACTGAAACAAATAGATCACAAATGATAAACATACCCGAAAGCTTCTAGATTATTTATTTAAGAAAAGAAGTCAACTCGCTAGCCAAGAATGGTGAAAACTGGCAAATATGGACGCCTGGCCTCCAAAAATGACTTCTCCCACTCAGAAACAGGATACAAAGGGCTAATAGGAGTAGCTGCCAAGAATGAAGCTCAAACAGGAACAAAAAAGAAAGCGCTTTAGCTTCTAGCTTCACACTCCAAACCTCCAGGAAGGCACAAATCCCAAGGCAAATGGTATGGCCAAGGAAGAAACCAAAAGAACAAAGCTAAAAGTTGAGATTGGTTGAAGATGACGTCTTTGGTGAAGAAACCCCCTTCCTTATTGCAAACAAGTATAAATTGAATAATGAAACTCTGATAGAAGCATGTAGAACCTCTAAATGAAGCCCTCACAGTTGCACTAATTCGATTGGTCTCTCACAGTCTCAAAAATGCTCAACATCGAAGAGATCTCATTCTCCAATGGAAATATTGCTCAAACCTTGATCACAAAGGAAAGCACCGAAGAAACCCAAAGGCAAAGTCGAAATATTCAAGAAGTGAGTTTCTCATTGCCAAAATGCCTTATATCCAAAAAGGCACGACTTTCAAGAAAGTGACGCCACTTGCAATCTTTTAAATATTTTAAATCATATTTAATTCACTTTTCAATAGTTCCAAATTAAATACTTGGGCGCCCACTTCTATGCATAAGTGATTTAATTTTAAATCACCCTTTTATGAATATTTAAGTGATATTAAAAGAATAAAGTCAATTTGACTTTATAATAAAGTATTAAATTAATATAACTTAAATCACTTAAATAATCATAACTTCCTCAAAACTCCATATATCTCTGTGCCGTCAGAAGCTGTCAACTCCTGAACTGCCAAGGCCTGCAGTGAGCCAATCACTGAACTCTGAAAATGAGAACGACCAACTCCTCTAGAAAATACCACTGACCCTCTAACCAATCCAGTTAGCCCACAAGGGTCCAAGAAAAGGGCTAACACACTGTTCCGAGAACTGACTAGAGCGGGGAGATCACATATCCTTGCCCTAGTTGGGTCGGCCCAACAGTAAAAATAAATAAATAAACAAATAAATAAAAAATAAAGTGTTTTTAAACACTTACATTTTTTAATAATATTTTAAATTTTGAATTTTGGCCTACTTGGATCTTTTTTTGGGCACCAATTTTAATGATTTAATATTAATTTAAAATAATAATAATATTTCTTTTTTTTGGGGGGCCGACCTAGTTTTCTTTTTGGGTGCCAACTTCAAATCAAACAAGTATAAGTATATTTTTACCAGCTAGGTGAAGGCATCTGGAGAATTTGATTTGATTTTTGGGAGAAATCCTAAGAACTGGTTGGCTAGGATACAAACCCTAGCTATCCTCTAAGGTTGGGATGAAACCCCTGACCTTATCCTATCAAGTTTTCCTTTCAAATTGCATTTTCAGATCTTAGATTTCCATTTTAACCTAGTGCAGGTCTGTCCAGCAAATTGATCGCCATTTTGGGATTGTTGGGAGATTTTGCAAATAGTTTTCCAATTGAACATTCCAGTTTCAAGCGCAAAATCATTGAGCAAAATATATCAAGGTTTGGGCGAGCTTGGAGGTGCGAAAACCCTAGATCACCATTGTTGGGGTTCTTAACCAACCTAAGCAGGTTTTATCAACATTCTGGATACCATTTCTAGAGCTGCGCCTAGGGATTGGGGTCTGATCGACCAAGGGCTACATCTGTTTGGTTGATTGGAGTTTGTGTCACCATATTCCCAGAAGGAGATCTGTCTAACCTAGTTCTCACAACACTCAATTTCCTTTCACAGGAGCTTGTTGCAGGTCAGGACAGGCCCTTACAGACCTAAATTGACCCCACTTCAGTCGCCCTTGCTGCCAGTACAACCATCTGGCAGTGATCTCACTCTTCAACAGAAAATATATTGTATCCAAGAAGTCTGCATACCTCACAGACTGTTTGTGAGTCTTGGTATGTAATCCAATAAAAGATATTAATGTCATAAAGTTCAAACTGACAAGTTTATTGTGCACTCTACCTTGCTAGGGAATAAATTACTATTCAAACTGATAATTTGTTTTAGATCTGTAGTTGCAATTTGTTCAGGGTTTAATGATTTATATTCCAGTGTTGCATAATTCTACTTACAAATAACTTGTTATCATAATTTGATTTCTGAATCTTGTCGAACCTGTAATCTTAGAGCAAGCAAACCCTAGTGTTATTACATTATAGGTGATGGGAAAAATATAGCCTAATGCACAAATGGATTAGGAATCAAGAAATTCTTTGCATTGTCAAATTGAGTACTAGCATTGGCTTTGGTTGGGGATGTATGTCTCTTGCAAGCACAACTAAAATCCAACTATCTTTAGGAGCAAACCAAAAAAAGTGACAATAAGGGGACTGAAACAATTATGTTTCATCATGATCAGTAGTGGTTGCAATTGCACAAGGAAAAAATACACAAAACAAAATGTATAGGGAAAAACTCATTACTCATGAGATGTAATGCTCAATCCATTGTATCATGGACTAGCAGCTCCATTGTATCATGAACTCTGGTTACTCTCCTAAGATAGTATACACTAAGACCATACTCTTCAACAAATTTATATGGCCATGCCATGAGCCATACTTGAGTTTAAGCTTCTTCTTGTACTTGTTGGTCTCTAGACTACCTTCTTTCCATCTTCAAGTCTTTTGATTTGTTCACTAATGCTGGGTTTGATGGAAGTAGGACTCACCACTCCTCTCTTGGAAGAGACAAATTTCTTCTAGCAACTAAAGTATTCAATGTACCAAACAAAAACTTACATCCTGAATGCCACTTTTTTAGTTCAAGTTGATAGGATGCCAACTATTCACAGTAAAAATCCAGTAATGTGGCATAATTTATTTCAAGTTGCAAGGTCTTATAGATGATTCAAATTTAAAACTTCCCTAGCAATGGTGCCATTCTATTGGTCTAAGTTGACAAGCTACCAACTTTATCCAAATAAAAGTACACAACAACACAACCTCTTAACTGGCAATGTTGCAAGGATCTTCAATAAAATTTTCAAATTACCTCTTACTTGGTAACAACTAATACATCCCTAACAATGATCAATACACCATCCTCAACAATGGAACCTATTTGTTAGCTCTCAAAATTTCTGCCCACACTCCTAGAGGAATCAATCTGCTTTAGGGTTGGGGATATGTCATCTTGAAGGGGCATTGATTAGCTTATAAACAAAATGTGAGTGATTTAAGGCCAATAGTTGAGAGTGGGTATTCTCTTCTTTGCTTCGAGCTTAGCCAAACCTAGTAGGGTGTTCCTAGAGCTATCCTTAATAGGATTGATCACAAGTGAAGATAAACAAACTAAAATTGTAGTGATAGTACTCAATGTACACTTGGCTCCAAATGTTTTCACTAGACCGAAAACTAACCTACTGCACATAAAACCTCTTTTAAGCTGATATGAACATCTTTGCACAAATGTAAGATGAAGGTATGCAAAACATGATTCCTTAGGATAAGAACTTTTGTGGCTCGCTATAGATGTTTCCCTAGACGAATCACTAAATCATGAGGTGCATACATACTATTGGCCTACTCTTAAGCTACTAGTGTAAGATGTTTTCATTTTGAGTGCATGGTTGGTCATAAACTTCTATGATTGGTGCCTAATCCATTGGGTTATATAGTCATGTTTTTCCAAGAGAAACAACAATTGAAATCACAATAGAATATGATTTGCACATATACATACACCAAAGATATGATATCAAACAACTAAACATACTTAGTAATTGTAGTCCGCATACAATGCCTTTATCATGTTTTATTAATATGTTTGTATCTGACTATGTATTATTTGTTTGTTGGCTTTTGGGTAGTTATGAAAGTTAGTTGATAGATTTTGTATTGTCAAGGAGAGCAGTATAGTCTAGTCAAATCGACCTTGATCCTTGGCTGACCATCTCTTGTCTGCTTATGTAATAACTTCATGTGCAAATAAAGATATGCTTTTACTCCTCTATTTGGTATGTAATCTTTATTTTGTTCACTATTTCAAGTATTCATTTTATCAAATAGGAGAATAAATAGTAATCCATCTCCAAACTATAAAAATATGAATACAATAAAGAAGAGACCATTACAACACTTGCAATGGATTAGAATGTTGTTAAATTCATCAAATTTTCATTACAATCATACCAACACATGTGGCAAGAGGATACCTAAGCTAGAATGTTATCACAATTCATCACATAGAAGTTCCCATGAAGATCTACAAATGGAGCAATAGAGACATTCAATAATTGACATCATTTACAATACAAAAACCTCTTTGTGATTTACAAAATGTGTACTCTCTGGGCAGTTAGACTTGTAGGAGTTAAAACCATATAAATTCCTTGGCACCCTCAATCTCATGGAAGGCCAAAATGACCTACCTTTTATATGGAACATAGACTTGTATATATAGCCTTTTGCCTGGTTGCCTAGTTGCTTGCAAGAATTCAACAAAGAACAAGAGTTCATAAGTGTAGTGTGCAAGACAAGCGAAATCCCATGGAATCAATAGAATGGATCATGGAGCTTACATGAAGATCATCAACATCTAGAACTCAACCACTGCATTCATGACAAACTAGATTTCTTCATCATCCATCATTGAAACTACATGCAGATCCATGCCTTTGGGATGATGATGGTTTTCAAGTGGGAAAATTCTCTTGGAGTAGTTATAGGAGTCAAATCTAGTCATTAATGGGGTCTTGGAAAGATCTGGTGAGTGATAGAGGCAATATGGAGGAAATGCGAAAATTCAATGTGAGATAGGCGGTCAAGATGAGAGATGTGGGGTTTCACTTCAAGACTAGAGGTCAAGATAGGATATTACAATAGAAGTCTAGAAGACCATTGAAACTTCATAAATGAATGAAAATGAGTAAGTTGAGGGATGTGAGAAAACATGTGGGGAAAGGATGTAGAACTAGAGGTATGAAGATCCCAAAGTCCAAAGGAACTCTGCATAGCAAGAGGAAAGGAGCAACAAATCCATTGGGTAACATTGTAGGAATACAATATAGAAATGGAGGTTGGAAGTGGAAGTTAGGATGGGACATTGAAATGGTAATTTTGAAAATCCACAAAGGGGTGAATTAAGAAAAGGAAGCACTTTGGGAGAAATGTGGGATCTCACTACAAAATTGGAGGTTAGGATGGGATGTTGAAATGGTAGTCTAGAATTCCACTGAAATTGTACAAAAGAAAAGGATCAGAGGGAATGTGGCAAATGATTGGAGGGAATACAGGAAAAGATGGAAGGATGGGAGGTCTGGATATGGAAAGATGAAATGGAAGAAGTCCAGATAAATCTCACAAATATGCAAATGAGAAGCAAAGTGAAAGGGGTGAAAGGAAAAAATGATTTGGAGGTCAAGAGATCAAGAGATGAAGGGAAGATAGAAGAATTTTGTTGGAACTCTGCATGAGAGATTAGAAAGGATGTTCAAAAAACATGCAGAATTGGCAAAGGGAAGTGGAGGATAAACTGGAGGAAGTTTAGCGGTCTAGAAGTGCAATTGAATTCCACAAAAATAAGAATTGAAAGGAATTTCGAAAATGATCTAGGAACTAGAGGTTTGGATGTCTGGAGGTGGAGGGGAGATGGAAGAAGTCCGAATGAACTTTGCAATAAGGAAATGGGGAAGGAACCACGGGTTGCGGGAATCAAGAGAGGAGAAGGAACAAAGGTTGGGAGGAAGAAGAGAAAGGGAAGAAGTCCGGATGAACCTTGCAAGTCCGCAAAGCACATGAAAATTGACTATAAGTTTAGGATAAGAGAAAGTGGGGATGTATAAGAGGATGGGAGGTTGGGACATGGAAAGGAAACAAAAGAAGTCTAAATGAATTCCACAGATCCACAAAAGGGAAAAGGGGAAAGGGGCATGACAGAGAGAATGTGGGGAAGCAAAAGAGGATGAGAGGTCAAGAGGTGAGGACAAGGAAGTTGAAGTTTGGACGTTTATCAAAATCACACAAATTGATGGAATGAAGGAATACAAAAGGAAGAAGGGACCCGATAGACTTAGCAGAATTTCTATGCAAGACAAACGGTCAGGACAGAAGGATAGAAATTTGGAAGAAGTCCACAGTCCACTAAAACTTTGCAACTGCACAAAAACTAATGAAAATGACCAAAACCTTCCTAGACTTGGAACTTTCTTGGACATTTTGTAACTTCCAACATCTGATATGGACATGGAGGATGATGAGGAACTTTAGGAAAATTTAACCAAGGGAGATCCATTTAAAGATTTATGAGATCTGTTATAGGTGATGGGAAAAATGGGGCCTAATGCACAAGGGGGCTAGGACTCAACCAATTATTTGCATTGTTAGATTGAGTCCCAACAGAGGGTCCAAATGTAATCTTCATGGTTTGAAAAGGAGATAAAAAAGAAGCCATTCCTCATAGCTGAGATCTCAAAATGGCCAAAAAGTCTCCATTTGCACTGTGCCCATTTCCTAAAAACATCAATGTTAGGCCTAGCACCTATAAACTTCCCAATGAGAGAATTCTCCAGCCTGGAGAACACCATATCTATGATTGAATCAAGAACCGTAAGAGAAACACTTTTGTCTTCCCCAACTAATTGTAAAGTTAAGGATTGAGCAAGCTTGGAATAAGGCTTACCTATAACAGCCTCAACCCAGAATTTCCTCAAGGCCAGCCCACCACCTGTTCCAGCAACATTCAAAATATCTGGTAGCACCACAGAATCCTTACCATGTCCCTCTTCTATCTCCGTGCATTGAGTGTCAAACAGCAAGAACCGTGTACTACAGCCTTTTGCGTAACTGGCACAGCCTGCACCACATTAACAGCATCCCCAACCTGACAATTCTGTCCAGCGCAAAGAAGGAAGAGCTCACATTTCTTTCTTTGGACACTACATGAGGGGCAAGATGAGCCTTGACCCCCTAGTTCTGCATCCGTTCACAAAAGGCAGATGCAGCAGCATTGGAACCTTTCCCAGCACCACTTGTAGGACAAAGGGAAGAGAAAGCCTCTACGTAGCCTGTCTCAAACCAAAAATATTAGAAATGCCATTGATTTTTATCACGAATCAAAGATTTTAACAATGACTCAAGGTTCCTTGATACTATGTAATTATGAGTTTTATTTGATAGGATCATAGGAGTATGCCATATTTCACGTAGACATATATTTACCTTTCCATGTGCATCATATCCCATATTGTATAATGCACCATTGTTTTTCATCAATACATTTTTAATTTTTTATATCTATTACATATTAACTATTGAACCTTATAGAAGTCACTTATTAAACCTAATAACCAAATCATAACAGTCTATAGACTAACAAAGATGGATAGATCCATCCGCTATTGTATAACTCATCAAGTCTGGAGTATGCCATATTTCACGTAGACATATATTTACCTTTCCATGTGCATCATATCCCATATTGTATAATGCACCATTGTTTTTCATCAATACATTTTTAATTTTTTATATCTATTACATATTAACTATTGAGCCTTATAGAAGTCACTTATTAAACCTAATAACCAAATCATAACAGTCTATAGACTAACAAAGATGGATAGATCCATCCGCTATTGTATAACTCATCAAGCCTCAGACTTCATACCAATACTTAAACATTCAATATGGATTACCAAAGAATACCGTCAGCAATAGGGAGACGAGGTTTACAGAAAATGCTTGGAAAGAGATTTACATACACCTTGGGATCCACTTAAACTCTGGTAGTCAAGATCCTTGACAATCAGATAAAAAGGTAAAAAAAAATAATCAAATTACAAAAGTTAGGCTACAACAAAACGTTCTTGAAAGGGAAATTTACATTTGTAAAATTTCAGAAACTCAACTCATTGAGGATGCTGATTCTTTCGAGACAGGTGTTATTATGGATGCTTGAAGCTTCTCCTTACCAGAGAATGTTTTTACCAATATCAAATCTACGAGTGCATAAGCTAAGAATAGAGACTCAACTATACCATATTTTATAATGTTTTTGAGTATGAATATGACCTTTTTCTCTTTTTAGTCAACATGCCAGTCCTAGAAAAGTATCTATTTTTGGTCGGTGAACACTCTTTTATTATACCGAGAGGCTTTATGGACTTGGGCACATTTTATGGACTGCGACGTCATGGCAACCTGGGCTATATGACTGCTTCAACTCATGATCCTGCACCACAGAAAGCTTTCCAACAGTTGAATCTCAGACCTTTTTCTAGGTGGAGTTCCCTCCCCACCAGTCGATCTGGTCCAATGGACACTAGGAAAGCATTTTTAATGCATCTGCATAGACAACAATTAGTCTCTTTAAACTCACTTCCAATTCAACCTGTTCTGTCCATTGATTAGCAAGGAAGGTGAAGATGGAAGAGATTTGTAAGAAGATTGTATTTGTGTCAAAAAAAGTTGACGATACCAACAAATTGCCCAAAGATTATCTATACTATTGCTTCACTGTTTCTGCACATATTGGTTCTGCTCATATGGGCAACATGCGAAAACTATGGTTGAGCTCAAATTGAGAAATTTATAACTCATGTCTTGGGGATGATGAAAACTCCATCAAATAGTTGCTGATACCAACAAATTACCCAAAGGTGATCTATACTCTTTCTTTATTTTTTCTGCACATATTGATTCTGCTCATTTGGGCAACTTGGGAAAACACATCGGTTGTGCTCAAATTGAGAAATTTATAGCTGTCTTGGGGATGATGAAAACTCCATTCTATCCTGGGAAATATGGAAGTTTGGTAACTAAAACAAATTTTCACCAGGTGAATGTCTGTTATCTTCCATCTTATGTTCTTTCCAACCATTTTACATAGCTTCACTGCCTGTTTAAATCTGCATATTTTGTTAAATGCCCTTCATTGCATAATAAAAAATTTAGTTTGTGGGTGATAGGATTATACCTGAACAAGCATAGAATGGTATATTTCAAAGACGAAAGGACACCATTCAGTTAGATATAGAAGCGCAAGTTAATACATATTATTATTTAGTGCTAAGATTTCTGGATTGTAACTGTGTAATCTTTTTTTCATCCTTTTCCTAATCTTTTAGGTGCGAAAAAGATTACACTCAGTTACAATGCAGAAATCTTAGCACTAAATGATCATGGACTGTGGAAACCTCATGCTATTACATATTATAATTTTATTTTTTATGTAGTACAGGGGTTCTCTGATCACTCTCCTCTTGTACAGGAAACATGGAGGGCATTCAACTCAGTGGATAATTTCTGGAGAGTTTTATACTCTTATAAATTAAGGTCCTTGTCATTGTATGCAATGAAGCCAACAAATTCTCCGAGTGCATCAACCATGGCAGCGGCATTTGGGCTCTTCTCTTTGTAGTTGTATAAATATAGGAGCATTACCATTCTATTGAATGGATGTTTTAGCGTAAATTTACCAAAAATTTCTGTATGTTTTTTATGTTTTAGTTGTGCAAAATCTTAATAAATTCCTAACAGCTAACATCAGAACAATATCTGATAGAAAAATAAATGTTTTGTATAAAGTATTGCCAGGTCTCTGCTATTGCTTGGAGTGCTGGCAGCCTTTTTTTACCTATATTATCCAAGAGCTATGATTATTTCCTGGCCGGCGCTTTTCCTGGCTGCTTACTTTTTATTGTAATTTTAAGAATTACTTAATATTTTTTTAAAATTATAATAATATTTTTTAATAAATAATATTATTTTATTTACATTATTGGCAGGGCATTATAAAAGCAGAAATGGAATTCAATTATTAATTGGGAATAAATAACATACTAGTTGTAAAAATAGAGAAAATAATTTTGTTATTTTATTTTAAATATAGTAATTAATAATATATAGATTAGCACTTGCACCAACAGGGGGTTAAGGATTAGATCGATAAAAAACTATATGTATGTTAATATGTTAGAGAGTACGTGTTTGTGCATGGGTGTGTATGGATGCCATGTGCTGCAAATTCTAGATGTATGTGGCTGGATTAAACAATTAATAATAAGTGATAAATAATGAAATGAAATAAACTTAGACAAATCTAGATTTTTTCCTTAAAAAAATTAAGTATTATCTATGCAAATGAAAAAAGAAAGTTGCCATCAAATTGACAAAAAAACATTGCAAATGGAAATAGAATGTTGCCATCTAGTTGGAAAATTGATGTTTATCTGGCTTTTGCATGATTAGTGAGATTTTGGAGGCTTTACCATTCAACGGTAGCTAAAACTTGTTTTTTTAATGATTCAATAGTGGTTTGCAGGTGCGAGACTTGTTTCAAGCTCAAATCTCACACTATATGTAGCCTATCGGTTAATAAAAGTATTTTGTTATCCGTTTGTAAAGGAAAATAAAGTTTTCTTATTACGTGATTTAAGCTAATTCAATAAAATGGATACAAATAAATATAAATCAGCTCACGTATACATATATAACACTTGGGTATTTAAATAATTGAATCTAAAAAAGATAAATATAAAATAAATGTATTTTACATGATAATCGAAGAATGAAATAATTTTGTTATAAATTTGAATTTGATGTATCTTGAATTTTGGAATAGTAGCTAACAACAATTATTTCGCTTAGGAATCAAGATATTCTACTACGATTGTGTAGGGTTGAGTCGAACTATCATGGAAAAATTTACGATCGTGATGTTATCATGTGCCTATAAACTTGACTTACATGATCCATAGATGTTCTTCATTTCACCAAATATATAGTCTTTTGTTATACCTTCGCCAAAAATTTGGGGACATGCAATATTGTTGAATACCTTGATAGGGTGGTTGTGCAACCAAGCTATGATAGCATCATGCCTTGATCAATCCCTTGAAATTGAATAGTATAAAAAACAACACTCTTAAGTCATGCAGATGACTACAAAATGATTGCATAATGCTAGATTCATTTTAGAGAACCAATTGAAGTGTGTAGATGTGAATGATTTCTCACTTTTTCAATAATTTTTAGATTTTCCCCAGTGATTAGAATTAAAGCATTGATTGTCCTTAATTACAAGGACATAACTATGTATCATGCAAATTTGTGTTTAGTTGGCCCTAGGCAAGAAGGGTAAGACTAGAATTTGATTAAATTTGAATTTTAAATTTTAAATTTTAAATTAGGGTAGAACAAGTTTACAACCACAAGGATGATCACATGACTATGAACTAGGCCTAGGATAGAAAGGGGCTAGACCATAGTGGATAGCATGTGCATGGGAATATCAAATTAGGCCTAGGATAGAAAGGGGCTGGACCATAGTGGATAGCATGTGCATGGGAATATCAAATAAGTGGATAGGGTGAATGCATACAGGTGTCTGTACATGGAAAAAGGGATAAGTGGTAGGTGAATAGAAAAATGTGTAAATGGTAGATAGATAACATTGGGTAAGGGACTTGACTTTGCCCAAGATTACACCATTTGTCAATTTGTGTATGTATCAAATCACTTCCAATGAGGAATGACATGGTATAAAAATTTCACCATTACACTTTTCCCCCACTTTGAGGTGCATGTGAATCCTAAAATGATAATGTAGCTCAAAGTGCGTATCATTCGCAAACATGCATGCAAAGTAAATATTCAAACATTCAAAGAATATAACCATGGGGTCCATATAAAGTAATAGACCCTTTGAGGATATGATCATGTGTGTTTGCCTTTTGTATATGTATTTTTTCCATAAGATGGGTCTTTAAGAGCACATGTAATCATCTACATATCTAAACATAGGAACACTAGCAATTAGATATGTACTCACACCCAATAATTGGTTGTATTCATTGGATGCAAGGAATATACATTAGATACAAGGAATGTCAATTGGATACAAGTAGTTGTTGGAACAAGAAAAAAATAGTACATGAAAAGTAAATGTAATATAAACGTGTAAGACATATAATCATGTAAATGTACAAATATCTAATCATGTAATCATTAAAGCATTGAATTGTATAATAATATAAACATTTAGTAATGCAAGTATATAGCAATGACTATAAAGAATGCATTGTGTAAGCACATGGGCTAGAGATGGTATCAATGAATATGAATGGTTCTATAACCCTCAATGGCCTAATAACATCCATGTAAGTTTATCAAGTACTAGGTGTTATTTCCCAAAACTACTACTCCAAAATCCTAGAATACAATTTTACCTACAAGGCCAGGGGTTGTCATTCATGAGAGTAAAACTGTAATGGTGTGAATTTACACCCCTCACAAATTCCCCATTTACACCCCTTACCTTAGAAAAATTGAACCCGAAGATGCTATTCCACCCCATCCATCCGCTTTCCATCCATTTGGTGGTTGTCTGTAGTGTCGGTGGGAGAATTTCTGTAGGGGACACTAGCGCGGTGTGCAAATGTCTGTGTGGCACG
The DNA here is from genome assembly GCA_007258455.2 of Sequoia sempervirens. Lineage (NCBI taxonomy): Eukaryota > Viridiplantae > Streptophyta > Pinopsida > Cupressales > Cupressaceae > Sequoia > Sequoia sempervirens. Next base: position 129 of record VDFB02273623.1, on the reverse strand, counting down.
TTGTTGTCCTGATAGGATTCCCACCTCTAAAATCTATAGAGGCGTTACACTTCTCCATTGGCGTGAATAATTCCTCTATTCCTTTGATCAACCTTGAACGACTCTTTTGGCCTCCCTTTCACCTTCAAA
>VDFB02273622.1:0-19674 GCA_007258455.2 Sequoia sempervirens | reverse complement strand
ATCCAGATTCAATCCGGCAGCATAACGGTGTATTTTCCAAGATGCTCCAAATGATGCACAAGACTCCCTTTTTATAATTTCTGCTTGACTTCACGAAACCCTAGAAACAGCTTTTAGGTCAAAACTTTCATCTTCTCAAGAAGGCGTACCTTCTCTTCAAAGCATTAATAGTTGATATTTTAATTAAATATCCTCTTTTGGAATATGCGCCCCTCAAACCTTTGTTTAGACTTAGACAAATATTAAATTATTCTTCAATGAGGGCGCCACCCTCAAGGGCCCACCTTTTAAACACAACATAAAGTCATTAAGCCTAAGCAAAGGGTCAACGTTTAATTATAATAATTAAAACGTGACTTTTAATTTAATGACTTAACTTATACTTTCGCAAAGGCCCTGAAGCAAATACTGATGAAGTCAACTGATCAAACTGGAACCGGAAGTCAACCAACCTGAGCTCACTGGAAAGCTGCCAAAAATAGAATTTACTAAAAATAGTAAATTCCAAAAAGTACTCTGAATGCTGAGACGAGCATACCACTGCGAAGCCCTCTGAAAACCCAGAAGGAATCCGCCATTAAAAACTTCATCTCCGAGCAATGACCTCCTCAAAATTAGGAAACCCTAATTTTAACTTCCGACTAGCCTCCGGGTTCCCAACGAAAGGCCAACGGTCCTGAAACTGTCAAGCTTAGAAAGGGGACATTACAGTCCGCCCTCCCCAAGATTGCTTGTCCTCAAGCAATTGCAAACTAGGGTGCTGCATTATCTCATCACTTTCCCAAGTTGCATCCTCCATCGGCAGGTTCTTCCACTTTACCAAACATTCTCTGATAGTTCTATTCTTCAAGGAACGTTCTCTGAAGTCAAGTATCGACTCGGGAACCAGAACCAACTGTCCTTCTTCGTCCAATGGTGGCAACTGTGAAGAAGCAACCACATTGTGTCCAAGAGCCTTCTTGAGACGAGACACGTGGAAGACGTTATGCACTCTGCTATCTGAAGGTAGCTCCAACTCATAAGCAACAGCCCCAACCTTTCTGATGACCCTAAACAGCCCATAGAAGCGAGGTTTGAGCTTCTCAGCTCCACTCTTCTTGAGAGTTGACTGTCTGTAAGGTTGTAAACGGAGATAGACCATGTCCCCAACCTCAAAAGAACGCTCAATACGCTTCTGATCAGCATACAACTTCTGCTGATTTTGTGCAATCTGCAAATTCTCCTTCAAGGACCTCATTATGTCCTGACTATGCTGCAACAAATCCTTGGCTAAAGGAGCTTTGCTGTCACCAAACACCAAATCTGCAAAGCTGGGTGCTTCATACCCATAAAGTGCCAAGAAAGGAGACATTTTGATTGACATATGGAAGGTAGAGTTGTAACAGTACTCGCCTATATGCAGCCACTTAACCCAAGCTTTCTGCTGTTCTGACACATAGTTTCTCAAGTAGCCTTCTAGCCACTTGTTCACCACTTCTGTTTGCCCGTCAGTTTGGGGGTGATAACTCGTGCTTGGGGTGAGCACAATACCACTCATTCTAAAAATTTCCTGCCAAAAGGTACTTAGGAACTTACTGTCCCTATCACTTACAATATTCTTAGGCAAACCATGAAGTCTAAACACTTCTCGAAAAAACAAATCTGCAACTTGGGCTGCAGAAAAAATGCTGGTAATGGCAAAGAAATGAGCAAACTTGGTGAGTCTGTCAACTACCACATAAATGCAATCCTTCCCTTGGGCCTTGGGCAACCCAGTGATGAAATCCATTGAAATGCTTTCCCATTTTTGATTGGGAATTGGAAGTGGTTGCAGCAAACCGGCCGGTAAGGTGTGCTCATTTTTATTTGCTTGGCAAACAGGACATTCCTGAATGTAACGTTGAACCTCCTTCTTCAAACCTTTCCAAGAAAACCTTTCTCGGATCTGCCTATAGGTCTTGAAAAACCCTTGGTGACCAGCGACTGGAATGTCATGAAAATTCAAGAGAATCTTCTTCTTGAGCTTAGAATCGGCTACCAGAAAGATTCTACCCTTATACTGAATCAAACCCTCAACCACTTGGTACTTTTCATCATGGAAAGTACCTTCCAGAATGCTGGTTGCAAACTGATTTTTTGCATAATCAGCCAGCAACATGTCTCTCCAGTCTGCAGTAAGCTCACACAATGAGCTAAGATGAGGCCTTCTGGATAGAGCATCGGCCACTACATTATTTTTTCCTTTGACGTATTCAATGTCAAAGTCGTAAGCTTGAAGCTTACTTACCCATTTCTGTTGCCTCTCATTTAAATCCTTCTGGTGCATAAAATGCTTGAGGCTATTGTGGTCTGTTTTAACCACGAACTTATTCCCCACCAAGTACTGTCGGAACTTGGCTAATGCATGCATAATGGCAAGCATTTCTTTGTCATAAATTGAATATGACCTTTCCACACCCCTTAATTTCCGGCTTTCAAACACAATAGGGTGTTTGTCTTGCATCAGGACAGCACCAACTCCTTCACCCGATGCATCACACTGCAGCTCGAATGGCTTAGAGAAATCAGGGATAGCCAAAACTGGGCACGAGCTCATGATCTTCTTAAATTTGTCAAACACAACTTGAGCCTTTTCTGACCAAACAAAGGCTCCCTTTTTGGTGAGATCAGTAAGGGGAGCCGCATTCTGAGAATACCCCTTAACAAACCTCCGATAGAACCCACAAAGGCCCAACAAGCCTTTCAACTGTGTCAAACTTTCAGGTGGTGGCCAATCAACCACGGCTTTGATCTTTTCCGGATCCACCTTTACTCCCTCAGCATTGATTATGTGGCCAAGGTATAATAACTCCACCATTCCAAATTCACATTTGGAAGCCTTTGCGAACAAGCTCTCAGATTCCATGATACTAAGCACTTCCTCCAAGTGCTTGAGGTGATCTTCCCAAGTCTTGCTGTAGATCAGAATGTCGTAAAAAAAAATCAGCACAAATCTCCTTAACTGATTCTGAAACACACGGTTCATGCAAGACTGAAAGGTGGCCGGTGCATTAGTCAAACCAAATGGCATGACTAAGAATTCGAAGTGGCCATAGTGACATCTGAAAGCTGTCTTTTCCACATCTGATCCCCTCATCCTTATCTGATGGTAACCGGATCTTAGATCAATCTTTGAGAAGAACTTAGCCCCATGTAGCTCATCAATGAGCTCATCTATTCTGGGAATGGGGTATCTATTCTTGATAGTGCTTTGGTTCAAAGCACAATAGTCCACGCACATGCGCATGGTACCATCCTTCTTCTTTACAAGAACCACTGCAGAAGCAAAGGGGCTCTTGCTTGGGCGTATGAAACCCATCTCCAAAAGTTCTCGGATATTCTTCTCAATCTCATCCTTTTGCCTCTTCGGATACCGGTATGGAGTTGTGATCACCGGTTTAGCTCCTTCCTTGAGCTCTATTATGTGTTCTGAACCTCGATCAGGGGGAGGTCCAGGAGGTAAATCAGCAAACACTTTACTCTTTTTGGTGAGTAAAGATTGGATATCAGGAGGATGCTCTACTTTAGTTTCAGCTGGACTTGCTGGAAGAATCATGCACTCAGCAGCCCATTCCACTTGATCATGACGTATCAACTTCGCCATCCTCTTGAATGATACAATCCGAGGACCACCATTTGACATACCTCTCAACACCACCTTCTTCCCATCGGATTGAAACTTCAACTCCATAGTTTGCAGATTTAGAGAGATCTCTCCAAGAGATCGCAGCCATTGAATGCCAAGGACAGCATCCGTATCTCCAATACTAACCACGTAGAAGTCATCCTTGACTTCGTAATTGCCCAATTGCATTGACATGTTCGGAATCCTCTTGGTGCATGAGATGTGAAACCCATCCGCAACCATAACTCTGAACCCTTCAAAGTCTTCTGTTTGCAATCCTTTCTTTGCCACCACAACTTCGTCTATGAAGTTATGTGTTGCACCAGTGTCAATTAGAGCAACAATACGTTGCCCTTTGATCATTCCCCGAACTTTAAAGGACTCATTCTTTTGGAAGCTCGATAGCTGAGCCAATGTACCACCACTTTCTTTTTCACCTTCAGACTCTACTGGAGTATTTTCTTCATCGCTGTCCTCAAAATCAGCTTGCTGATCAGAAAAATCAGAATTGCTTTCATCGGCTGTATAGAACTCAATTTGATGAATCTTAGCTCCCTTGGGGCACACATGATCTTGTGACCATTTTTCCCAACAACGGAAACATAAACCTTTCCTACGGAGTTCATTGATAGTCTCTGGATCCAATCTTGAGCCAGGAGGTTTCTGAGGTTTAAACTCCTTATGATGAGGCTTCTGATGAAACTTTTTCCCTCTGTCTCCTTTGTGAAAAGCTGGTTTGGAATGGAACTTTGCTTTGGGAGCAGCCCACTCCATGTTTCTAGCTTTTTTCATTGCTTCTTGTAGGGACGGTGGATCAAAAGCTTTGATCCAACCCTTGATTGGCTCCATCAATCCTTCAGTGAATAGGATTACTAACCTTCTCTCTGTGATTCTAGTGACCATAACTGAAAGTCTTTGAAACTCAGCTATGTAGGCATCCACAGTGCCATATTGTCTCAACTGTGCCAACTCCCTAAAGTGCACTTCTGGGTCCTTCTTCTCGAACCTTTCAATGAATCTATTGGAGAATTCATCGTATCTAGTGATTGACCCATGACCTAAGGTGACTAGGCCATGGTACCACCATTCATGCGCCACCCCATCTAGGTGTAGCGTAGCGAATCTAATCGCTTCTTCTTCAGCCATTGGCCTAAGTGCCAAATAGTTGTCTAGTTTTTGTAACCAGGCTCGAGCAGAATTATTATCGCCTCCATCAAAATGGGCAAGCGTAACCTTGTTGAGAGCTTGATTCCAATCTCCTTGTGCTGGGGTTCTTCTTTGATCATAGTTTCTCCCTTGGCCTCTATCCTTCCGTCTATACTCCATGTAATCATTGAAGGACATGTCAATTTTTACTTCATCAGGAAGAGTGTCATACTCTGTTCGGCCTATCCTCCCCCTCTCCAAGGATGAAACATTTTCTTCAGGATCAGGCTGTGGGATTGCTGGTGTCAGAAACGTGGGTTTGAATGGTCTAGCAGAAATGTAAGTGTTGCTCACTGCAGGTTGGGCGACATGACCATTGTGCGGGTTGGAAGCACTGTGCTCCCCGGTATGCCCTGTGTTGTGTTGTGGTATATTGGGACCCACTCTCCCCAACAGGAGAGAAAACATATCCATCATGGCGTCCATCTTCTTATCGAGTCCTTGACCCAAATTGGCTGAATTGTCTATACCCTTCCCATTGTCACCTCTGTTGCCAGAACTTCTTTCATTATCCCCCATTTCTGTTTCTTGCGAAGGCTACCAATTAGCCCTCAAAACCTCGGAAGCTGTGTGACCTTCTGGGGCTTGATGCAACTGTGTCTGAACTGTACCTCTCTTGTATACTCTTGCCAAATACCTCTGTTCTCTGTCACTCATAGAAGGCTGATTTCACAGGATGGCAGGAAGATGGCTCTGATACCACTGAAATATACCGAGCCAAATTTTTTGTTTTTCAATGATTCAGATTACAAATTACAAACATGCACCCGTTAAGGTTAGATAGATAAACCGAAACGTGCAAGAAAGCAACCCTAACCAGAATGGCACCGCTGAGGGTGAGCATTGGTCAGAGGGTCTTCTAATCTATTTGCAGAAAGGAACTCAACGTCAAGTATGTGCTACCCAATCCGATGCGGAGTGAGGGGCGACCATATGACGGAGTGATTACAAGATCTACTGCTTGAAAGAAAATGCTGAATACAAAATCTACTACTTGAAGGAAATTGCCGAAAACTGGAAACCCTCAACACCCAGAATGTGCTTTCTAGCCCGGAGTGGGATAGTAGCGACCATAGGGCGGAGATCTATCTATTACAACTTCAAATGAAAATTGAACAATACCAATTCAAGCAACAAGCTGGATAATGACTGCCAGTACTACTGGTCAGTTTACAATATAAGATCATATGCCTGTCAAGATGTTAGAACCGTATATATATGATTCATGCAATACATTACAATCTCTTCTTGACCGAGCTCAATAAGCCATAAGAATCATTACAACTTTTACAAAAGACGATCTGTTTTTCTGCTTCTACAAATCTGTATATTGCTGGTTAAAAACAGCAGCCTTGTGAATAGATATAAATGCTTGTAGCTCCCTCACAACTCACTCAAATGGCCCAAACCAAGATGCAATAGACTAATATGAAGAATGCGCCCAATCTAGAACCTTAACCCCGACCCCAAACTCAAGGAAATCACAATGCACAAATCCCAAGGAATCTAAATGGTACGGCCTTAAGGAAAAAGGCGATTTTCTTTTTAAAAATGATGCAAGCACTATAAAATATGAGAACTGGAGAATATGATGGCTTCCGACAAACAAAAAGAATGAGCTAATACCCAGAAAGACTATTTTTGTATTTTCCAATATATGAATGAAACATGCAATCTGCTGTGTATAAAAATGCAATAAGCTGAAACACTAAAATACTCAAAACAGATTTCCCAATGCAAAACTGAACACAAATGAAATAGCTAAGATGCACTCACAAGTAGATTACTAATCATCACTAGTCGTTGTCTTTCAAACGAGAAGAGATGCCCAAACTAGGAGGTCTTCATCCCTCGAACAATCCAGAATCAATCCGGCAGCATAACAGTGTAATTTCCAAGATGACCCAAATGATGCACAAGACTCCCTTTTTATAATTTCTGCTTGACTTCACGAAACCCTAGAAACAGCTTTTAGGTCAAAACTTTTCATCTTCTCAAGAAGGCGTACCTTCTCTTCAAAGCATTAATAGTTGATATTTTAATTAAATATCCTCTTTTGGAATATGCGCCCCTCAAACCTTTGTTTAGACTTAGACAAATATTAAATTATTCTTCAATGAGGGCGCCACCCTCAAGGGCCCACCTTTTAAACACAACATAAAGTCATTAAGCCTAAGCCAAGGGTCAACGTTTAATTATAATAATTAAAACGTGACTTTTAATTTAATGACTTAACTTATCCTTTCGCAAAGGCCCTGAAGCAAATACTGATGAAGTCAACTGATCAAACTGGAACCGGAAGTCAACCAACCTGAGCTCACTGGAAAGCTGCCAAAAATAGAATTTACTAAAAATAGTAAATTCCAAAAAGTACTCTGAATGCTGAGACGAGCATACCACTGCGAAGCCCTCTGAAAACCCAGAAGGAATCCGCCATTAAAAACTTCATCTCCGAGCAATGACCTCCTCAAAATTAGGAAACCCTAATTTTAACTTCCGACTAGCCTCCGGGTTCCCAACGAAAGGCCAACGGTCACTGAACTGTCAAGCTTAGAAAGGGGACATTACAAGATCAAATACCATTATATCAGAGATATGATATTGAGGAAAGCTATACAATTGAGGTATATCAACATTGATGAGCAGATGGCAGACATTCTCACCAAGCCTCTCTCTAGGATAAAGTTTCTGTACTTTCGAGACAAGCTTGGTATGGTGGAGAATCAAGCCCTAGCTGAGAAGGAGTCTCAGTATCAGTGATCCTCTATAATGCATTTCTCTTTGAGAGAGATTTGAGGTGCAAGCCCTTGTTAATGCATTTCTCTTTGAGAGAGATTTGAGGTGCACGCCCTTGTTAATGTATTTCTCTTTTGAGATTTCAGGTGAAAGCCCTTGTTTCCACCCTTTGGGAGAGCCATGGTGGATGTCATCTGCGTGACTCCATGACAACATCGTGTGAGAGAGTCTGTGATGATTTTCTTGTACTTGTGTTTCACCCTCTGGGAAAGCCATGGTGAATGTCATGTTGAGGTGACAACATCACGCAAGTGATGAACACTTGTACATACCATACATGCATGTAGCCATTACAATTGATATCATGATGAGGTGATATCTGATATCACGTTGAGGTGATATCTTTCTTTTCCACATATGGTTGTAGCCATTGTGGTAGATACCACGATGAGGTGATATGTCTTGTGCAGCTAGAAGAATCCTCCCTAGCTGAGAGGGAGTGTTGATGTTTGCAACGTTGGTTGTATCCTTCCAACCAAATTGAATAAGGTGAACAATTAAATGTAGCCTATCGGCTATTTAATTGTTCAGTTTGATCTTCACGAATGGCGATGTCATTTGATGATTAATATTTATTTAATATAATTGGCACGATTTCCTTAAGAGGCGCGATTCTTTATGAAGGTCGACATTTTACTTGCAAAGGACATGCCTCTTGGATGAGGCCGACATGTTGTTTTGGAAAGACATGTCTCTCCCTCCACTTTGTATATATACACCTTCATTGTAATCCATTTGGCATTGATCCATTCCATTCACTTGTTCATTAAATTATTATGTATGCAAGTTCATCCTTTACATAGGTTGTAAGTTTCAAGAGTGATCTACTTCAAGGACAAGACAATACATTGAAAAAGTCAGATTGAAGGTCTCAAGAAGGCTGAACCTGTGTTCAAAGAAAGTGTGAATATATTGAAGAAGCAGATCAATATGTATTGAAGAGGCAGATCGATATATTGAAGGGCCTGATCATAAATATACTTCATGTGCAATTGAAGAGGCTGATCACAACATGACTGAAGGCTGAGCTTATCACCACTATAAATATCATATTATTTCTGTGTTAGCATCAGATTGTAATGCTCTTGCTTGGCCTCCAAATCGGCCACTTTCTAAAGCAGATATTTTGTTTATCATTCAATATATAAGTGATATATTGTTGCTGGGTTTTTCTCCCTCAAGTGGAGGGTTTTCCCAGGGTATCTGTTGTGTCATTGTGTTAATTTTGAATTAAATTTGTGTCTTTAAATCTGATCATAAAACTAGCACTCTTATCGTAACTGTAATGTTAACGAACTTTTTATTTTGCTAGTGAATTTATTGTTCATGTGAAGATGAATGAGATCATGAGATTAAATTTAAATGAATATTATTAAGCCGTTGAGAATGATCTAACCATAATCCTTGTCAACGGATGCAGGACTGCCGATGCGACGAGGGAAAGGGAAATATCATCAGGGAGAGGACGTGGTTAACAATGGATCAATTTTATCATCAAACCTAGAGTCGGAGCAAGACAATTGTGTTGACGTCATTACCTTGGCCATAAATATTGATTAAGCAAGTCAATTTAAATGATCACCTTTTTAAAGAGATGGCAAATGGTTAATAAATAACAAATTAAAATAATAGATATAATTAAAATATTTATTTTATCCTCTTCGAGTTAGCAAACCAAATTCTAGATACATTTATATATTCACAAGAGGATATTAAATATTAAATTAATAATAAGAGATAAAATTATTTGCCACCGATTTTTAAATGGAAAACCATTGTAATATTTAACTTGGAAATTAAATGAATTGATAAAGTCGTCGGTGGATTTGAAGGCGGAAGTCTTAGCGCCACCATTTTCCATCGTGAGAAAAGACCAAGATGCAAGTGAAGCAGATGCGGGGGATTCTGGGTAATTCAGCTTTGAATCGGAGATTTCCATTTTTCATTCATTACTTCTACTCTCGAAAGAGGCTGGCGGGGGAGGCTCTGGCTCGTCTTCTCTGCAAAAACACTATCGGCATATATCAAGAATTTGGGTAGTTTTTCCCTAAACAATTAACATCCAGTCGTGTTTAGTTTTACCACTCACGTACCTTGTCAAGCTCTTGGCTTTTGTTTCTGATCTCACTCCAAGTGCGTTGGCTGAAAATTCATTTCAATTCTTGTTAGCTTCTTTGTGAAGCATTTGCATCCTCCACCGTGTCTCATGTAAAACCCATTGTTAGCGTCACTTTTGAGTCACAAATTCCATGTCGGTTCTTCCTCCAAATTTTTACCTAAGAGTTTTTCCCTTAAGTTGAATTCATGGAAACGGCTGGCTTGGTCTTTTGGATCGGGCAGTGCAGAATTCGTGGTTGAGTTCGAGTTACCTTTATCAACATTTGGAGAATCCAGTGCGGGACCTCAACAGCATTTGCATTATCATTCAGGCATGTAATTGCGTTGAACTGATAAATTGGCATCCAATAACCAATTGTTCTGGATTGTTCTTTCGAATTTATGAATGTCAAAGAATTTAGACCAGTCGTAGGAATAGAAGAATTCATGCTCTTTTCTTTTTTTTCAAAGATCTTAATTACAGAAAAGAATAATAAATTTCATCTTCTTTAATAGTAAATCGAGGGTTAGACCAATTGCTATCTAAACTATTCTTTTCCAAATGCCTTGTACTTGAATTGGACTCTTCCTTTGTACTCTGTTCCTGTTTTATCTGAGATAAAACTTACATTCTTTTCATCTTAACTTGAACCTATTCATTGACTGAAATTTACCTAGCCGTCTCAGCCAGAGCTAGTGGCCTTACAATGATTAAATTATGTATTTAGATCCTGTTGAAACTTTTGTAATTATTTTAGACCTCAATTTGTCTTGATAGGCCGAATTTCTTCCTTCTAGTATTATTAGTTGAACATGTGCAAACTTATGTTCAATCGAGACATAAACTTTTGTTCAGTGATGTATCTTTCACTCTTTCCATTTGTATGAACTTTATGGTTAGACTTAACCTGAAAACTTAAAGAAATTGATATTCAAACCAGTCCTTGTAATTTAAACTTGAGATCAGAATATGAAGTTGAATGTTAAGATCTGAAGACCGCCTATTGAATATGTCGCGTACATAGGTGCTCAATGAAAACAACCTTTGTTTAGAGAAGGCAGTTAGTCTTGAAGAAGTAATAGTTGAGTCGAGACTCTCCCTCACTCTCTTTATGAATAGATGCTTAATGGTATCAATTTAACTTTAACTTTGAGAAAAGATTATGAATCAAATTATGGTAGTATGAGCAACTCCTTCTCAACCGTGTTCATCTCACGACTTACCTTTGCTAAGGGACGGAGGGTATCTCCTTCTCAGCCGTTATCAATTTGTTCAGCTCTCCTTGATTGTAAGAGAAGTTGCTACCTAAGAGGTGAAAGATAAAGAGTCCAATCTACCTTAAAGGGTTTAAGAAAACAGCTTAATCTTAAATAAAAATGGTTCCTAATCAGGTTATTGTGATGTTAAATTCTATGGTTAAGATATACCTCGAACTAAAAAGAAATGATGATCAAACTTGCTAATGTAAAATTAGACCTTGATCTAAGTATTGTCATGTCGAGCAAGGGTGAGAGTGCTGACGGTATAGGAGTGCCAGAGATATCGGCACAGGAGTGCCAGAAATACTAAATCCTTGGCCAAGGTGTGACGCTAGATTTAGCATTTGTCAGCTATCAACTACCAAATATACCACTGCTCAGAGTGACCTTTCTACTTGGGAGGTACCCTTAGTAAGGTCGATCAGGAGGTATAGGTCCTTGACACCAGGCTCAGAGGCATGATGATAATATGATCCATGTTGATTACCCTCGAGAAGGGTCGGGTTTCTTCAGACGAAGGAACACGGGAGACCAATAGGTCTTGGTTGGGCGGTAAAGCCCCAGATGATAATTCTCTTTCCCTCATTGATAAAGATTTCCAAATATAACAGCATGAAGATGATGTCAAATGTAATCCTTTCTCACTTGTAAATCCATGTACATGCAATGCTCATTAAAGTTTACTTTCATTTATGCAATGAATGTTATTCTTTTATGTTAAATGTTCATTGTAAGATTCTGCAGTTAAACAGTTATTTGAATCATTCTGCTGAAATGAAAGATCTGAATTTAATTAATGAATATAAAGAAGATATTTCTTTTCCTCTGTTCATTAATTGGTTTAATGGGAACCCTAGATGGTTTAGTTAGTTAGAATTGTAGGATGAAATCTGGCAGTTGTTTTCATTTCTTAAACCCTAGAAAGACAGTTGTTACATTTGTTTAATAGTTGTAGTATTTGTTCGTTACTATCTGGAAACAAAGAAAAGTAGTTATTATCCTTGTATAATTTTTTGTATATGTTTACAGTTAATAGTTTTCCTTTCAGTTGGAATTGGTAGTTTTAAAAGTTAGTTGATGAGTTGTAAAATGTAACGACATCGGAATTGGTTTTCTTTTCCATCTCACTGCAAAGGAAACCCTAGTTTGACAGTTATTTAGTTATTGACCCTCCGTGAAACGATTAGTGAAACAATTAGTTGTTTCAATTTAGCTAAAACTGGAAACTTAGAAGTTAGTTGAAAATTTAAATTTGTTCAGTTGAAATCGATTCGGAAACTCTTGAATGAAAACAAGTTAGTTATAATCAGCAGAAATTTGGTAGTTGATATCAGAGGTTGGGATTGAGTTGTTACATATGGTATTAGAGCTACCAAGTTCGACACTGAACCTCGGGGCTCATCATGCAACTCAGAAAATTGAAACCAGCATTGGAAACCTTGTAAATCTTATGCATTGAGTCTATCATAGGAAGTGAGTTATTATTTTAAACATCCTGGCGTTGGATCTGTCATAGGAAGTGATAGTTGTTGTGAACAATTATGTAATTGAGTCTATCACAGAAAGTGATAGCCAATCCTGTAAACAAATCTTGTACTGAGCATATCACAGGGAGTGATAGCATTTTTGTAACCATTTGGAATTGAATCTGTCACAAGAAGTGATAATAATTTTTGTAAACAATTTTGCTTGAAACCATTAAATGCTCTTAGAAGTAATTTGAGTTATCAAGTAATTATAAAACCATTCTATCTAAGTTAAGGCGAGGTATGCCTAGGGTACTGAGATTGTGATCAAAACCTAAATAATGGCTTATTTTGAAATTGTGGACTTAAGGATGGGAAGATCCGGAAGAAATCAACCAAGTGCAGGAGCATCTAAGTGCTGAAAATCCTTGAAATTATATCAAGACTCATAGATAAGATGAACTCTGGTCTAACTTCTAGATGGCTTGGAATGAGCCAAGCGGAATTAAAGGATCAAGATGATAAGAAAAATAATAGTCAAGGGAAACATGTTGTTGCATGAAAGATAGCTTGAGAAAAGGGGAAGCAAATTACTATTTTATCTTTTAATCCCTTTGTGGAGGCTAGAAGAATGAGTCAGTAAGAGAAAGGATGTTTGTTTACTTCATGGAAGAGGAGTTACCTCATATTGATAGTATTGTGAGATTACAGATTAAGTTGTTTGAGGATATCACTTTTGGTTCTTCATCAGACTGATGAATCAAGAGATGTAGGATTTGATTTGTTATGACAGGAAGTTGTTGTCATGAGTAGCATGAAATGCAGATATAATATGACAAGATGATGGACAGCTTAAGATGACAAGTTAGTTATCTACATACATGGTCCACAATGTTACTGGAATGATAAAATACTTGTTAGAAGTTTATTGACTATGTGGTGACATAAGACAAGCAGAGCATACATTGTGTTCCTTAATGATTTACATTTGAACCAATTTGATCTGGTCTCAAAACATATCTACATAACATTCATCAACAAAGAACTTTGATCTTTATGGCACCTCAGGAAGTATTGGCATATATGGTGCATTATAATTATCTCATATAATTTGCCAATAATATTTAGGAATTTCAAATGAAATTGGTCCATCTTCTTAGCAGTGACTGTGTTTTGGCCAGTGGTATTGAATTCATGGTGCAGATATATTCATACAAATCTTGGACAAGCGTCACTGGTAGAACTCTTGAACAGGTTTCTATGATTGGTACTACAAAGACATTTCTTGTTGAACAGTGCTAATGGAGATAGCAACAGCATGATTACGGTGATGGTGGAGTATCCGTCAGATCATCTCTTGAAGGCACAAAGTAAAATGGTAAGAGTTTATTGTTCAAAACCCTCATTGACCTCTCATCACATAGGTTTATTGTTCAAAATGCAGTCATGATTGGTACAATGGTGATAGAGTGGTTAAAGCGGACAACTTGTGTGAATGTTTAGGTTCACAAAACATTTATGTTGCTATACCAAAGTCTATATGTGATTCTGATAAAATTTGTAATTCAGACATGCTTAGTTATTGTTATCTACCTGGGAAGAAATAGAAGAACAGTGTTATGAGTCAATAGGAATGAGAGTGTTACAGTTCAATACATGACACAAAGCTTGTTTTTCCACAAGGTTATTACAGATCTTCTTGGTAATTCTTGACAATGGCATAATGACTCTGATGTCTTTAACTATAGCATCTTTGCTAGTGGTAATGTTAGTGATGGAAACAAAGGGACATACAGAGCCGCAGGTATATGGTATTCTTTAACTGGAGGATACTTGGTACAAATGATATTTGATTGGTTTCTCATTTTGGCTCAATTCACCATTGATCATTAAGTAGGTATCTTTGGCACATGATATGAACAGGAACATGCATATCTTGGTTATGTATAAAATACATTGATTCCCTCATATGTTTCACCACACAGTACATTGGCCGGATAGTTGTACAGAGCTCATTCTTTTTAGGGGGAAGCTTTTCATGCTTACTCTTACCCTGTTGACAGTGTTGGCATTATTGTTTTCCCAAGTGGTGATATATTGGCATGGAATGCGAAGAAAAATGGTATAGAACCAGGAAATACTTGTTCACCGAGATTCATGAGAAAACCAATTGCTTTATACAAATAATTAAGCATAAGTAAGGATGGAAGTCTTGAGGGACTTATTTGTTTGATGCGTTTGTAACACAAACTCTAACCTATTGAAAGTTTTTGGAAAGACTAATTGCAGTACAACAATCTACCCCCTTGTTAATGACTTAGTCAAGTCACGTGATGCATGATAAATGTTCTCTAGATCTTGGCACTTCATTGGATTTTGGTAAAATCCCTTTTAATACTAGCAAGAGATGCCATTGCTTTATTTCTTAAATTCTGAAGTGGTCTAGCCGCTGAATTTTGAAAATTGTTTATGGCCAGTTGGTCAAAATTTGATTTGATAATGAAAATGAGCTCATCCTATTGATCCATTGTTGAAATTAAAAATTGTTTATATTTGAGATTGAGTTAAGTTATTGTGCAAGAACATTTTGGGTTGTTTCTCAATATTTGATGAAATGTTCATCTCTATCATGTCCTGGATGGGCCTCTAATGGATCCTATAAAGAAGTATATTCTAAGAAATGCACCTAGTATGTTCTTAACTTTTCAAAGAAGGAAACCTCGTGTTATGGTATGTGGGCGGACAGGTAGTCCAATAAGCCCAAGCGATTAGTCTCCCCAAGTCGAGCAGGGTGGTGAGACACTTAGCTAACCAAAGTTGTCGTACTTAGTAGAAGGGTATCCTTAATAGTGAGACAAAGTTGGTTAAGTGGGAATACACACCAGAGCTCGGATGGCAATTGAGGGGAAATTCTTCCTTTCAGTGGCATGCCAAGTCTTGGAGGTTAGTTAAACTAAAAAGGGAATTCTAATATTTCTTTTGTATTTTCATAACAGTTTATTTTAATGATGCATTAGATAAATGAAACTGGTGCTTGATGAAAATCTTTCAGCTAGAAAAGTGAAGGTTGATGTTAACCTTTGGTGAAACTCTCTTAGTAAACCTGTGCTAAAAGTAATTAATTGCTATACTCAAGAAGAGTATCCACCTTTATGGTGTTTGTTATAACAACTATAATTTTGCTATCAAGATGATTCCATTTGAAACATTGGACATAAAAGATGTTGAATTCCTATAAGCTAGGTAAGCTAGAAGACAGGATTAGCATTAGTCCTAAAATGTTGTCAAATATGGTTAAACAAATCAAACCAATCAGGAAAGATTGGTGGAAACTATTAACAGATAGAAAAGCTAAGTAATGCCACTTGGGAGGATTATGAATAAATCCTTTAGAAATTTCCTTATCTTTTGTTGAACAATTGAGAAAATTATATTTATGTTCATGTTTATGTTTAAATTTAGAATAAACAATCATCGAGGACGATGATTCTTAAGGGGAGGAGCATGTTACATCCCTCACATTGAGACTATATGTTTGGTTATGTATTTCGAATTCAATGTTTGTTGCAAGTAACTGCTTTCATGTGATTATGACATTGAGAATGCGATAGTTGTTCTCTTATTGTAACTGTAATGTTAACGAACTTTTTATTTGACCAATGAATTTATTGTTCACGTGACGATGACTGAGATCATGAGATTAAATTTCAATGCATATTATTAAGCCGTTGAGAACGATCTAACCATAATCCTTGTCAGTTGATGCAGGACTATCGACGCCACGAGGGAAAGGGAAATATCATCAAGGAGAGGACATGGTTAACAATGGATCAATTTTATCATCAAACCTAGAGTCAGAGCAAGACAATTGTGCCGACATCATTACCTTGGCCATAAGTAAATTAGACCTTGATCTAAGTATTGTCATGTCGAGCAAGGGTGAGAGTGCTGACGGCACAGGAGTGCCAAAGATGTCGGCACAGGAGTGCCAGAAATACTAAATCCTTGGCCAAGGTACAACGCTAGATTCAGCATTTGTCAGCTATCAAGTACCAGATATACCACTGATCAGAGTGAACTTTCTAGTTGGGAGGTGTTGATTTAAGATAGCTTCGGTCAGATATAAATGATGATTGCATCCATGCATCATCATCATTTATATTTAACCTAAATTGTTCTTAAAATATAAATCCTTCAAATTAAATATTTGAATTTTTGAAGATGATCAAAATTCGAAACTGGATAAATCGAATTCGTATAAATGATTGTTGAATAAACACTCTTAATAGTTTTGTTTAAATCCGAATGGCTTCTGTTGGTTAAGAAGCTCGCGCACTCAAGGGACACGTCCCAAGAGTGGACGTGTCTTCACTTTGTGGAGACACGTCCTCTCATGAGACGCGTCTCTCCTTGAGGCGCGTCTTCATCATATAGAAGGGACTTCTTTCCCTTGCAAAATATAGCAATCGATAAATGATCTGCAATCAGTACATTTGGACACATAGAATTTAAATCTAACTTAGAAGTAAGAACAGGATTTCATGCTTAGAATTCCATAGGTACATTTAGGATTAAAATCTAATAAATTTTGATTACAATTTACAGGAGGTACCCTTAGTAAGGTCGATCAGGAGGTATAGGTCCTTGACACCAAGCTCAGAGGCATGATGATAATATGATCCATGTTGATTACCCTCGAGAAAGGCCAGGTTTCTTTAGACGACGAAACACAAGAGACCAGTAGGTCTTGGTTGGACGGTAAAGCCCCTGATGATAATTCTCTTTCCCTCATTGATAAAGATTCCCAAGTATAACAGCATGAAGATGATGTCAAAAGTACTCCTTTCTCACTCGTAAATCCAGGTACATGCAATGCTCATTAAAGTTTACTTTCATTTATGCAATGAATGTTATTCTTTTATGTTAAATGTTCATTGTAAGATTTTGCAGTTAAACAGTTATTTGAAACATTTTGCTGAAATGAAAGATCTGAATTTAGTTAATGAATATAAAGAAGATATTTATTTTCCTCTGTTCATTAATTGGTTTAATGGGAACCTAGATTGTTTAGTTAGTTAGAATTGTTGGATGAAATCTGGCAGTTGTTTCCATTTCTTAAACCCTAGAAAGACAACTGTTACATTTGTTTAATAGTTGTAGTATTCGTTCGTTATTTTCTGGAAGCAAAGAAAAGTAGTTATTATCCTTCTATAATTTTCTGCATATGTTTACAGTTAATAGTTTTCCTTTCAGTTGGAATTGGTAGTACTAGTTTTAAAAATTAGTTGATGAGTTGTATAATGTAACGACATCGGAATTGGTTTTCTTTTCCATCTCGCTGCAAAGGAAACCCTAGTTTGACATTTATTTAGTTATTGACCCTCCGTGAAACGGTTAGTGAAATAGTTAGTTGTTTCAATTCAGCTGAAACTGGAAACTTAGAAGTTAGATGAAAATTTAAATTGATTCGGTCGAAATTGATTTGGAAACTCTTGAATGAAAACAAGTTAGTTATACTCAGCAGAAATTTGGTAGGTTATATCAGAGGTTGGGATTGAGTTGTTACAGATTGGTGGGCTTCCCGAAGGCAATACTGGAGCATATTGTTTATACTTACTATTTATAGTAAGTTATACCAAGATCAGTGGCCACCACACTAGCAATTGGAAATTGTGTATGGATCACTCTCAGGGGTTACCATCAAATTATTATTGAGAGTTGGCAATTTAATTAAATTATTAAAGTCAAATTACTTTAATAATGTTAATTATTCAAGTGACTTTATAATTTAATGTTATAAAGTGACTTTTAATAAAGTATTATTATTTTAACAATACTTTATGAAATATTTTATGAAAAACCAATTATATTAAATGGGCAACATTTTTATATTATTTCCAAAAGCCTAATTGCAAAAGTTGGTGTTGGAAAATGGGACAAGAATAAAAAGGGCAAAAGAGATTTTTTTGGGGATTCAATGTTTATTTGCAAAATTGGAGAGAGTTGAGCAATAGGGTTTGCTAGTTTGGAGAATCAAGCTATTCTAAGGACAAAATCCCTCGAATAGGACAAAGTTTGCAGGTGTGAGAGACCACCCAAGGACTCTTGATTAAATAATCTCACATCTGAGGTTATTATCTAAGCATCAATGGATACAAGAGACTTAAATAATCAGATTTACAACGTTTATTATCAGATCAGAAAATAAAGATTGCAAACAGGCTGAAAGAAGGCGTTTAGATCAGATCAACAACCTAGCAACAAATCTGATATGAATTAGAAGCAAATTCAAGAAGGGCGACCTAGGGTTTATGGATTATATTTGCTGGTTTTCAAAATCAGACTTGTAACTTTGCTATTCAGCTAATGGGTATATTCTGAAACTGTTTTTGATGCAAATAAAATAAAGGGTTTCCTTTAGTTTATGTATTTCTTTGATATTTTAGCATTTTGGCAATTATCTATGTTTCCTACATTATACTTGGCAAAGACAAGAAAAATCAGAGAACAAACAAAACCAAAAAATACAAAACTCAGATCCCAGGGGGACATCATATGCTGTCAAAGGAGGATCAATATAGAAGATAATATGCTAAGGAGAATTAAGCAAAAAAGGACAATACTTATTATATTTTAATGTCAAAATGGGCTGACCCAAATTGCCTTGTATTGGCAACCAAATTATGGCACCCATATTGGGTGAAATCGCCCCTCTTTGATATGGGTCGACCATACATCGTGTGTCGCCCCCTTTAGTGAAATTAAAAATTAAAATTATTATTTTTTATTTTATTTTGGGCCGACCAGTCTTGGAAGGATCGCCCATCTTGGGTGAAGAGGCATAAGAGGTATATAAATAGAAGATGTGATGGGAAAAGATAAGTAAGCAATTAAAGTTATATCATTTCCATCACAAGCAGAGTTTTGAAGAGGAGAATACATGTGAAGAAAATTGCAAGTAGATTTTTTAAGGAGGGGTTTCAAATGATCATCATCCATTGAAGAAGTAATATTCAGGAAGGAGAAATTTTGTTCATTTGGAGGTTGGTGCCTCTCAATAGAAAGGATCGGTGTCTCTTGCTAAGTTGAAGCTTAGTAGTGGGGATTGGTGTCTCTAGTGGGTTGGTTCCTACAAAGATTTATAAGAGAATTTTTATGTTTGGCTGAATTTGGATAGTAAATCCAAGCAATTGTTCTCTATGGTTT
>VDFB02273621.1:0-61812 GCA_007258455.2 Sequoia sempervirens | reverse complement strand
TGCTAGGCAACAAGGAAGGTCGGCGCATGAGTTTGATGAACTCGACTACTTAACTATTAAATTGTAGTTCATTTACCTCAGCCAATAATTTAAATTGATCACTATAAAACTATTTTGGTAGGGGTGTTGCATTTAGCGAATGTGAAATGATATTATCTACAAAAATTCACAAACTTCCCAAGCAAATCAAGTAACAAACAATCGTTTTCAGTAGACAAGAGAAAGAGAGATCATTCACAAATAATAGAGAAATGAAACAAGAGTAAAAATGATGTCAACCTGAAATCCAACGCTTCAGAGACAAAAAATAAATGTTGAGAGTAAATCTATCGCA
The DNA here is from genome assembly GCA_007258455.2 of Sequoia sempervirens. Lineage (NCBI taxonomy): Eukaryota > Viridiplantae > Streptophyta > Pinopsida > Cupressales > Cupressaceae > Sequoia > Sequoia sempervirens. The sequence continues at coordinate 61,478 of VDFB02273621.1, read as the reverse complement.
ACAACAATCCTTTTCTCCAGATCCTCAAACAAACTTTAGAAATTTTCCCACTTCGAAAACAATTTTTAATCAAAAATTTGTATTTTGAAAAATATTCTTGCAGACAATTTTTTTTTGTTCAAAAAACAAAAATAAAAGATCATAAAACTCCCCAAAAATGATCATTATTAAAACCAAGAAAGTGATTCGATTTTTGAAAGCAAAAATCAAGCAATAATCACTTAATAAGACAAGTTTCTATTTCGCAACCAGTTCGGAGCCATGCGTGGACTTGAACCCACTTTTTCTATCTTTTTATTTGCTTTAACAATTTGTTCGAGAAACTCATCCAAATAACCATTTTATTATAAATAATATTATTTTACCTCATTTGATATATTAAACTTTAATGATAATATAATCAACAATTATATTAAATTTAATTATAACAATACTTTATACAAAATAATTTAATTAATTAACAATAAACAATATACTATCTATTTTCACTCTTGAATTATTTAATTATTTATTTAAAATTCCATATTAATTTAAACAACCATATAACCAATTTAACTTAATTAGATCGATTAAACAAGGCAACACAATAATAATTTCACCTCAAGATTACAATTAATAAAATATGTAAACTCAATCAATAATTTAAACAACATAATTAACGAACAACTGCGTAACATCACAAATCATCCAAACAACAATAAAAACAAAATGAGACAACTAACCAAAGGTGCAAACTAGACTGATAGGGTGACTGAACGGGTACTCATCCTTGTTCAGGATGATGGAAAGGGTAGGGGACCTTTTGACATCTTCATTTTCAACAACTTTTCCATTGGGTTTTAAAGCATGCTCAGACTTGACAGTTCAGGTGGAGTCGATGCCTAGTACCTACAACCCGCATTAGACAAACTGTCGAACAACACACACACACATATCAAACAATCAAAAACACTGTGAGAGGAAATTGTAGTGTAGCAGGGTGCTCAGGAATGAGTAATGCTACATCGTCCCTCCCACCAAGACATCTCAAACAATAATCCATATCAATGAACAACAACAATTACATCGTAAACAACATAGATCAATCATTAACTAAATGCTAAATAAGCATAATCATATGTCCACATGAAACACATAGTCAAATTAATCAGGACACAATAAATCCATATATCCATCATAACATAAGCATAAGTCAATAGCATCATGAACAACAAAGTCTGACCAACTATCATCCAAAACCATTCCAAAACGGTAAAAAAATCATCAACAAGGTATCATAGTGTATATCTTAACATAATGAGTCTTAGTCTAATGAAGGCAACATGGGAGGCACTACATAATAGTAGAAGTTGATGAATTTAACTAAATAATATAGATTATTTAATTAATTGGTTAGTGTAGAAGTGATTTAGGAGGAAGTGATGTTAATTAATTAGGATCAGGTGCATAATATGAATCAAGACTTTTTAAGTGTCTACAAATCCCCATCTATAATCATTATACTAATTATTTTATTTCTCTTGATTTTGTCTCCAAAATATTTATTCCCTTACTAATTTTTTAGTATTGACTCATTAGGTATTTTTCCCTTTTCTATCTTTCAATCTTTGTTCCATTTTTTTAGACATTCTTGTACATATTATGGTTTTTTGAATAATATGAATATCTTTGCTTGTTTTTATTATGTGCTTTTTTCCATCATTTTCCATGTTTTTAATAAATTATTTATCTCTCAACCATATATTGTTAAAATTAAAGGGGCATTATTCTAGTTTTTTTTCTTCTCTTAAGAGTAGATGAATTAGGAAGTGATCTAATCTTGGTTGGGAGTATGCTATATTCACATGTCATAGGAAGTGTTTCCAAATTTGTACTACACATGAATCTATATAGTCTTTCTAGTATGTTGCTAAAAGAAAACCTTTTGTTATTCCAAGTGTATAGTCCATTATTTGGTTGTATATATTGTAATTTTATAGTTCTAGTGAATTCAATTAAATCTATTTGAGATTAGTTTCCATTTTTTACTCCTCCTTTCTTATCTTTACTATTTTTTATGGCATTGAGATCTCCCCCCACTATAGAAAATTCTTGTGGGATTGATTCTATAATGATTTATATTCCATTCCACACTTTTTGATTTTGTGTATTTGAAGCTAGGCCAAATACATTAATTAGAAATAAATAAAAATTGGTAAATAAATTAATTACTTTACTTACCTCATAATGTTTTTGTTTAGCGTAAAATATGTTTTGTTGAGACCTAAAACCCAAACCAGGTTTTGAAGGGGTCTTGGAACCCATTACAAGTAGGTTTTGCAGGGACTTGAAACCCAAACATAGAAAAAATGTTGCTAGAGGAATATTCTCAAATAATCAGTAGCCTATTAGTAGCAACACCAACCAAAAAACGTCAGGACTACACCAACTGTACAAAGGTTTTGAAAGGACCATTAACCCATTACAACAAGGTTTTGGCAGGGACCTTAAACCCAAACATAACCAGGATTTTACAGGGAGCTTGAACCCAAAGGTTTTGAGGAAACCTTAAACCCTTTACAACCATGTTTTGACAGGGACCATGAACCCTTAACAGGTTTTGAAGGGACCTTGAACCCTTTACAATCAAGTTTTCATAGGGACCTTAAACCCAACAACACAACTGACTGAAAAGAAACATCCTTCTTGCAGCTCCATTTGTTCTGAACAACCATCTCACACTCCACCTCAATAGGATAGGCCCCTCCTCTATATGAGAGGAAGATGCAAGAGCTCGAACTACCAAAGCAACCCAACTCCTGCTCATACTAGTTCCACCTCAAAAGGAACCATCTCCACCTCAAAAGGAACAAGCAAAAGAGAAGAGAACTTTCCATTGGGCCTACAACAATAACATCCACCTCAATAGGAGATGGATCTACCTCCATAAGAGAAAACTTTTCCTATAGAGAAGAAACCATCAAAAGATCACAACCAAAAGAAAATAGTCCAGTAGGACAAGCACTCACAGAAACCTTAGGCGTCAGAAGAGAAGGAAAAAAGAAAGAAAAAGAGATCAAATTAACCCATATCTGTGAGAGCACACACACCAGAGCCTTCACAAAACCAATTCCAAAGGCATCATCCATAAACAGAGAAAAATAAATTCCCCACAAGATATCAACATCATCAAACTCCGTAGGGGAAACCAAAGAAAAATCTTAAACACAACTACCAAAGAGAAAAGAGAAGCATCAAAAGATGCCCCCAAATAGGTCAACATAGACCCACAAAAATCCATCCCCTACACATCCAAAAATAATAGAACCCAAAGGGGCCTAGTTGAACCATCAACATAAAGAGCACCAAATCCATAACGTAGAAGGGGAGATAAAACGGATGAGAAGGACTATCCATCCACCACACCAGAAGCTACCCCAAACCCCAACCAGAAGACACTCCAAGGGGTAACAAAAACACCCCCCAAACCTCAACTGCATAAGAACAAACAAAAAGAGCAAGAATAGAGGCTCCTAAAGCCAAAATAGTCACATGTCATCACCATAGGAACAACAAAATGAGGCACACCAAAAGCACAGAGCCAGGAACAAACCCAACCCACCAGAGTAGCCACACCTCACAAGACTTGAGAGCATCACTACAAAAAGAGGAAGCCATAGCCCAAGCCTCCTACCCTAGATCAAGTAGGGTCTAAAGGTCAACAAACATAACCATTTCCAACCCCCCACCATCATCGTCAAAATCCTCTCCTTCCTTTGCTTCTTCACTAGATGATTTCAAACTCCCTTCGCCGCTTCTCTTCTTGCTCGAGCGCTCCATTGGTGTGTATACTTACCTCACAATATTGATTCTAGTTAAGGACTTTAATATTTAGTGCTAATGGTCTTCCTTTTGTTTTTAGACCTTTGAAATCTCTATTTGTCTCTGCATATTTTCCTTAACATTTTAATATTTTTCCCTATATTTCTATTTCTTTATTACTCAGGTTTTTCTTGAAAAATTAATATATTATAATTTGATATCCATATTATGGTTACATACTTTGTTAGGAGTATTCAATCCCTTAACATTCCATGAGGTGATCTCCATTTATCTTTGAGAAGGGGTACTCCCTTCATAGATATCATCATCATATTTATCTTTATTTGTCCTTATAGCTCCCCTAACTAGTAATTATTTTTTAGATCTTCTTCCTTCCTTTCTTTGCTCTTCAGAGTCAAGCTTGTCTATTTTTTTTATTTTGATTGGTTAATTCCCCTATCTTCAAGAGAATTGATTTTTTGACTACCCATTTATTCATCCTCATCTCCTTTTATTTTATAATTTTGAGAATCCTTAAATATTATGCATCTTTTTGTTGTTAGGGTTTTGAAATTTATTCATTATTTCATACCTTTCCTCTTTATAATCTCTTTCTTTATTAGTGATTCCAAATAAGTCAAACACTATTTCAAAAATTCTCTTTTCATTTTAGATTCTTTATTCCTTTTTTAGATGAGATTTTTTTATTGACATCTTCCCATATCTCTACCTTTACCTCATTTTTTTTTTTTTTTCTTCAACTTGAGATTCTTCGATTTGGGTAGTTATTTTCCCTTCTTTTTTTCCTCTATCATATCCTCCTTTCTTTTAATGTTCGAATATTTGATATCTAGCTCCTCCATTTCTATTTTTTTTGTTCTCATATCTCCTCTCTTGTCTGATTTTTATTATCATAGATGGTAATTTTTTAGAATATTTAGGTATACACAGATATGTGTATAAGCGACAATTTTTTTTTAATATCTTCATAAAATAGAAATGTTGAAAAATGATTGCCTACCTTCTTTAGAATAATTAGATTCCCATATTCTAATAGCAAGTGGTATAGTTTTATGTAGATTAGAGTTTTTTTGCTTTATGGATTAGAGGATAAAAATTGGTTCCCTTTACTTTATATAAAATCCTATACTATCCATTAACAAGGGACCTCCTTTCATTATAATATTTTCCTTCTCCTTTGATTTACATACAATTTTAAAAATAACCTCTAAATAAACTATGTATAAAATCCTATACTATCCATTAACAAGGGACCTCCTTTCATTATAATATTTTCCTTCTCCTTTGATTTACATACAATTTTAAAAATAACCTCTAGATAAACTATGAATGTTTAATTTCTCACCCCAATTTTTGTACTGTACCATTTCTTAATTTGATACCATGTAGGCCATTGATATTCCCATTTTCTAAAAAGGCCATCTCTTTTCAATGTAGTTTGAACTTTCTAATTCTTGTTTACCCTATATTTGAAGAGGTTTTTGGGATTTGTTTTTGTTTCTCTTTGATCACTTGATGAAATTTTATTCACACCTATTGTTATTTATGAGTTTGGTATTTCAATGTTCATTCATGACTTCTTTAGTTGTTCTTGTGTTATTTAATGAGATCTTTCTAGGTTTTCCACATTTTGATCTCCACATTTTATATTCTTCTAGGTGTTGAGTTTTTGGGCTAACCCTAGCATAATGTTTAGTGTTCTTATTTAAAAGATATATTTTATCCTTATACCACTCAAAATATTACCAATATCTTTGTTTTCCTTTCTTTTTTGTTCATTCCATTGTTGCAATGTTTTTGATACAGAAAAGCAGGTTTTGAAGGGATCCCAAAACTCTTTACAAAGGAAAAAAACTACAAGAAAGACTAAACCATTAGAGCCCACAATGCAAAAAGACCAAAATGCTGACAACAAAAATTAACTAGGAAACCCTTCAACAACCCTAAAGCAAAACATCAAGAACAATGCTGACTGAGCAAAAGAAACAACTAGAGGCAACTTGCAAATGCATTGTAGTTTTCTAAAAGCTTATGATATTGATAAAGTATTCATTTCCTTCAAAATTTAGAATAAGATAAAACAAATAATAAAATATTCTTCTCCAATTGGTTGTTGCAATGTTATTTTATAATTTTTGTAATGATTCTTTTCTATTTTTGAATTTTGAAATAAATTTCTTCTCTATTTTTATATTCACCTTATTTTTCTACCTTTCTATATTCCATAATATTTTATATTTTTTAAAGGAAAAGCAAAGTTGAGATTATTAAATAGAGATCAAATTTTAATTTTTTGAAAAGTTAAACCTATTTCTATTCATGGTGATTCATAATTTATGGTTAGATAAATTATTGTTGAATATTTAATACAACACTAGTCCCACATGTAGAATCAACATCAATATCTTGATTAGGCGTTACAACGTAAGAGGCTCAGTTTTCTCTTTGTATTCATCATCCAACTCAACTGATTCACTAGATGATGGTCTACATTCTTCATGTAGAGAGAGAGGAACTTGCATACCAAATAATAGTAATTCTTCCTTAGTGAATTGTTCCTTGACCATTGATGTTATTACTCACATGGAAAATAGGCATGTTGATGCTTCATGATGAGTGTGGATGATAGTAGTCCTCAATTTTTTTTTTCATAGATTATGCCAAATAACTATATTTCTTAATTGGTTTGTATTATGTTGAATCTTGAAGAGTGGTTTCATGATATTTATGCTTATCTTGATTTGGGGTCATTTCTCTAGAGTGTTCTAAAGTCTATGTATATTTAGTAGTAATTTAGATATCAATTATTTTATCACTATAGGGTAATTTATAGGCACAATTATTTAATGATCAATATTTTAATGCCTTGATCATCATTACAATTTTTTTTTTTGCTAAGGAGGTCCATAGGGGCATATTTGTAGGCCATGTTAGAGCTGAGTTATTGGTTCATAACTTTATGCATGTAGTAAAATTGAGAAAATACAATTTTATTCAAAAATGGTTGACATGCCAAACACAATAATCTAAAACATGCAACAATATATGAGCTTCATCAATTTACTTCTCCTTAGCCATTCTATACATGGGGGTTAGAATTGGTGGGGTAAAATTGGTCTTGATTCTTTAGATGGACACACATTTATTATCACTATTACATATTACTTCATTTACTAGGTTAAGGTCATATTCCTTAAATCCACTATGACATAATATTTTCTATTCATTAGGACAATCTTATTTCTTGATTTAGTCAACTGTCTAATATGAGTACAAATCATGGTACATCATTTAAGAAATGAAGAGTAAACAAAATTTAGAAAAAAAATAGATTCAATGAAATTTCTTTTGTCCCTAGTATCCACAAGGTAATTGTTAAGGAAAAAATACTAATATGACGATTGAGTAGATTTTAAGAAAAATAATTTTCAAACATGGTACTAATTTAGTATACACACCTTATTTCTTCATTATGAGTTTATTGTAGTAGTATTCATACTCCTAATTAATACATACTCTAAACCTTGGTTTATAGTACCAAGATTATTATGTTTCTTGAATTATTGATCCTTCTTTATATGTTTCCCTTCACAAAAAAGATAACCATTAAATATACACATTATTTTTTTAATAATTTTTATTATCAAATATAATATGTTTAACAACATCAATTTTATAGTTAACTTAGAATAATATTTAATTTTAACTAAAACATAAATTAAAAGAAGACAAAATGACAAAATTGTCATGAAAGCAAAGATAACCAAATCTAAAATTTAAAGTTATTATATATATATAATATTTTAAAAAAAAAAGTTATTTCAAATAATATTTAATTAAATTATAAATTAATTAAAAAATAAAAAAAAAATCTATTTTTGAAATGAATAATGTCTATATAAATCATTCATAAAATAATATTAAACATATTTAAAATAAAACAAATAAAAAATTACAATATAGTCATTATGTCTTGTCAATAAAAATAAAACTAGAAATGTTTTTTTTTTTATAGAAATATATTTAATATTAATAATTATTATTGTTATTCCATCAAATAACAACAAGAAGGAGCTTGCAAATGCATTATAGTTTTCAAAAAGCTTTTGATATTGATAAAATATTCCTGACTTTCCTTCAAAATTTGGAAAAAGATAAAATAATTAATAAAGACTTTCTTTGAAAATTTTGCAAATGTTCTTCGCTATCCTTATTGCTAAAATAATTCTACAGCACATCTTTACTTTACCATAATTTGAAAATCCATTATTTTTATTGGAAACCAAGAGATTTTAGGAAGTTCCTTATTTTCCCTTTCCCTCTTTTTACGTTATCCAAATGATATCCAAATGAAATAAAAGTTTGAAAATAGTTTGAAAAGTGAAGTTCCCTTTCACTTTGGTCCCCAAACCCATCTTTCTCATTATCTAAGAGATAGATGGCCATGTACTACACAAATTCAAATTAGGTATCACATGATTATGACAATTCATGCATTTGTTTATTGTACTATTGTATTGTTGGCTATTTTATTCTCATTATATTGGGATATAAACATAGTGTGTTGGGCAAGTCATGTTGGGGGTGGGGGGAAAAGTTAGGAGTTGGGTGGTATTCCATAGTTAGGATATTATTTGAGAGTAGTAGATTTTAATATGGTAGAAAATGATGTTGTTAGTTGTTTAATAGTGTTTTTAAAATTGATTATGTAAAGTTGTTTTACATTAATGTTTTGGATCATATTGAGTGATCTATTATTCAAATGAGAACAAAATGAATAAATTGAGTGCAAAAAATCTAAATAGATAATTGGTGGGGACAAAGATGATAAAAGAGAGCATAGGATACATGAAGATTAGAAGTGAAGGACAAGAAAAAGATAAAGATAAATATAATAGTAAGAAAACATAAAGTATTGAAAAAGAATAGACATAGGACACATGAGAGTGAAAGAGAACAAAAGTAACAAAAATAACATTTCTAATCATGCAAAACACATGATAAAAAGATCAAACAAAATAATAAAATGGAAACGGTTAAGAAGAGAATATAAAAGTAGCAGGTAAAGAGACATCTAAGAAAATAAAAATGATAATAAAAAGTAACTATTTAATTTTTTACTTTGTTATATGAGTATAAAATAGGAATGAAAGTGATTTAAACAATCTATATGATCATTTAAAAAGATAAAAGAAAATATAAAAATAAAAGTCAATATTTAAAAATCTATAATTTTATTCAAATTTTATTAATATACACAAAGAATTGTTTGAATGTGAAAGCTCTTTGTATGGGAGTGTACATACACTTCAAACTCTTTGGAATGTACTTTAAGCTCCTTAGAATAAATATGAATCTTACAAATTTGGATATTTGAGCTCCTTTAGTAGACATTATTTTAATAAGCTATCACATTTTTAATCTGACATAACTTCTTTTACATATTTTTTTTTCAAAGGGGGATTGATAACTTCAATTTTTCAAGTGTTGTCTCTATAACTCTTCACTAATTTAGTAAACTTAAATAATTTAGCAAAGGATAAATGAGAGCCTAGGTTTTAAAAAACTATCCTTTCATTGGTAAGTCACTAAGTGTAAGCTAAACGATCTAACAACTTGACATAGCTCTACATAATTACTCACATTTTCACTCTTCAATAATTGGTATGCCATCTCACATTATAATTGTTTTATTAATGTATGCATCCTACCCTATTAATTTGACAATCTCATCAAATGGTTAAATGTTAGGAAAAGAGTAAAAAAATTACTTAGGTTGGTGAAATAGTTATTAAAAATATAGTTTACTAACACATATTTATTTGACAGTCGGTTTTAAGATATAATTTTGTAAATTCAATGCCATTGTACTAGGTTTAACTGATGGGAATTAACACATGCAAGAGAAAATAAGATAGAACGAAACACACACAAGTTTCAAACCATTAAATAGGGAAATTACATTGAAGACTTGCATAAATTGTCACATCCCCCACAAGTAACCTCCATGCTAGATATTGCATGAGGGAAAATGAATTAAAAAAGAGGAAATATATGGGGGTCATGCAAGCTACCAAATTGAACTAGGATGCTTGAAAAATATATGAGATAAGATATATCTCATATAATAGGAGACTATCCTTTAATCAAGGGTATGTCACCAAGAAGGAGGACTTCAATTCCATTAATGATGAATGTTGCCCCACATCTTATAGGAGGGTTTTAATGTTAAGGAAAGGAAAATAATTAAATGGGAAGGAGATCCTAGATAATGTGTAGGTGTGCAAAGAGGAGAGAGGTTTGATTCTATCCTTTGAAGCATGTTCAATGTTCAAGTAGCTCATTTTATATGTTTCTTTCTATACAATGACATAGGGGTCTATGTGCAAAATGTGGAAGCATGGAGAGGCATGCTAATTTTTTTTGATGAATTTACCCAAAGAAACATGTTCTCATGGAATGCAATGATTATAATATATACATAATATGGTGTTTTTGGAAGAATATTTTTAAAATCTCAAATTAATGCCTCAAAGAAATATGATCTCATGGACTACAATAATTGCAATATATTTACAAAATGGCTTTCTTAAAAAATCCTTGTAAACCACTCAAATTTAATTGGTAGGTGTAAATATATATTTTACAACCTTTACAAATTTTCTTCCTATCTATGTTAAAATGAGAGTTGGAGAATATGGTATGGTTCCCCGTTAAAGTATAAAAGATAGAGACAATTTGTGACGAAAAGGAAAGAAGAGTTGTGGTTGCACGAGATGAGAGTGAGAAATGTATGCATGCTCTAAAATGGGACATGGATAATTTGAAGTTGATTCTTATTGACACATTGATTTTGTGCCACATAAAGTACCTTGCTATGGTTTATGAAGGTCTCGAAGGGATTTGGCTACTTATCATGATCGAGGTGTCCTTTTCCTTGAAGAAATATCAAGATAAGATTTTCAAGTTATAAAAATGGTGAGGGAAATCTATGATGAAAGCAAGGTGTTTGAGTTATGAAATATCCATGTTCATCAATGACATTCCTCTTTATTATTGAGTATTTCTGACTATTTAGGAATTAAAGAGAATTGTCTATGCCTTTATCTCTTAGTCATGTCTTTCATATAGACACACTATATTCAATGTAATTTATTCTTTTTAATAAATTCATATTGGAACCATAAGTCCTTTTTCCCTTTCTTTTTGATAAGGTAAGCTTGATTGATCCCAACCATCTTGGTCATAGCTTCTCTAAGTATAGTGGGTTTTGTGTCCAAACTTCTATGTGTGAGATTTTTGTTAGAGTTGTACTTTTCCATCTCAACAGACCTTTCCATAAAAAATCTGCCTTCCTTTTTTCTTATGGGGGTTTCAAAATTTTCTTTACTGAAACACCTTTCCTCCAATCTTTGCTTTCTCTTAAGCTCTTGTTGGGTTTTTAGACTTATCCATCTAGGCACACCTTTCATCCATCTCCCACCTTTCTCCTTTATTCTCATGAAAGTATTGGACTTCTTCCTACTATCATAGCTCCTCAAACCCAACTCCTTGAATCTGAACTAGTGGTATGACCCTTGTAGTATCCCCAACTCTTGATCCCTAACACCTATAATTTTTCATTTTTTATTCTTTGCTACCCCTACATGACCCAAAATAATATTAATGGTGTACTTTTACTTAGTGACCACTCTAAAAGGTATTTTACTACCCAAGAAAAGCATTTTTTTACTATGTTGGGCATGAATTATCATGTTCTTATAGTTCTAGAAGGGGAAAATCCTTGTGCTTCATTTATTCTAGTTGTTGCAACCCTATCCCCTTGGTTGTCAAAATCTCAATCATTATTTTGATTGGGAACCCATTTTGACCATGGATTTTCATGTTATCAATGGTTGGATGGTAAAGATTTTATCTAATTATCTCCATAAAAACCCTAGTTAATAGTACTTAGAGCACATAATATTTAGAGTTTCAAACCTAAGGATGTAAACCTTTAAATTTGTAGTGAACTAGAGGATTAAAACCCTTTGACTTGGCAAGATCACTTCATTCAAAGGATAAGAGAGGACTCTATGGATGTGGATTTGACCTGCATTATGTCAAGTGTATAGGTAGAATATAGGAAAAATATAGGGTATTTTTAGTTGTATTTGTTGTTGCTATAGATATTGTACTAATGGTTGTTGCAATTGAGGCTATCTATTATTATTGTTGTGTAACTAATATAATGTTTAAACTTTATTTTGGGCCAAAGGCTTTATAAATATGTCTTTATTTTATAAATTATAGATTATAAATATAATGTAAGCCCTTTATTAATTAGGATTTTGTCATTTTAGGTTCCATGTTATAACGGAAAGGTATATTGATAAAGTTAATACTAGGGTTTTAAAAGGGAAAATTTGGGATTTAACTTTAGTTAAATATTTAAATAAAAAATTGATAAGCCCTAGAAAAATTTGACTAGGCCATTACATCCATAATCACCCAAGGATTCACATAATTAACATCTTGAGAGTCTGTCTTAGCAATAGACAACTATTTGGAAGATATTTTTAAATAAGATGATATGAAACATTACCACTTGTTGCATATTAATTTTTTGTTCCTATAAGGGATTCTAGTAGTGCTTTAAATGATATTTTAGAAAGTGGTATATTGTTTTATGTTGTAGGTGATTTGAACCCTTTAAAAGCTCTTGTAACTAGAGTACAATGTGTACATGATCTCCATGACAATAGAGATTGGGGACCTAGGATAGGGCCTTATATGATGGAATAACCCATCCTTTTACACTTTTAGATCTCTTAGTGACTCAAATGATTATACTTATGGTTTGAAACTATTTTGGTTTAGTTTTGATTATAGTGACATTGATTTTGTAGTAGGGTTATCATTGATAAATGAATAGGTTAATATGTATTTTATGAAACAATGAGAATCAAGTACCATTATCTTATCTTACACCCTCAATATGGGTTAACTAGCATTGGGTAAACTAATTCCCATATTTCTCTATTCTTCATCAATAACCTCAACCATATTTTGTGCCTTGCATGCATGACCCATTTTTGTTTTGGAAAATATGGACCCCATTTTTCTTTTTGATATTTTCTTAGATCAAGTTTTGTTTCACCAAGTTATCTTTCTATCTCCTTATAGTCAGTTATGGGAATACATGCTTAGTTTTTTATTTGTCTAAGGATGGCCATTAAGTAAGTTTCATCTTAAATACTTTACAATATATAGTCCTTTTGTGTTTTCATTTTTTATACGAATAATTTATATTTGATATATATCTTAAAGTCCTTGATGGTCCCATAAAAGTCCTTGTGAGGTGATAAAATTCATTATTTCTTCACAATCAAATATTTCTAAAAAATGGTGCAAAATTAGATACAAGATTTAGAGATAATTGAACATCTTAATATCTAGTCCATTCTCTCATCATTTACCCCTAAATTAGTGAAATTATTAAAATCATTGTCCCAATCCCTTATTGGACGTGATTTAATTTACACTTTTTTATATTTGGTTATCTTATTTTTTTCTTGCAAAGTCTTTTTGTTAATGGTTTAAGTGTTTATTTTTAGGAGGTTTGTCTTGTATATTTTTTTGTGTAAAAGAGGATGCTAAATGTGGAACAATTAAAAATTCAACTTCCGTATCTACTTTCACTCCCTTTTCCTACAAAGTAGTCAAAACATTTAAAAGTGAAGTCCTAATATTAATTTTATGAAATTGCAGAGATAACCTTGAAAACTTCCATATATATTTTCATATTTTTTTTACAAAAGGAAGTTGATGCATTTATATTGAGTATCTATCACCTTCCTTGAAATTAATGGCCACATGAATTAGTTTAATGAAGGTATAAACCAAAATTTATTGATCATTTTGATTCTTTACATTCATAAGCATAAGATTATGAGCCTTATACAATCTTAAAAACTTGTAATAAAACTAGAGCAAGAGAATTTAAACACTATTTCAATGTGTGGGGGGAATTGTAGAGACTATTTGAACTATTTACATCATGGGCCTTTGGAGTAACTAATTGATAGTGTTTAGGGATTTGGATTTCTATATTTTTAGTTTCTCTACATGATTAGCAAAAACAAGTAAGTTCAAACTTTCCCTAAATTTATTTGTTAAATTAAAATAATTGAATCTTAGTGTCTTTTGAATCCATTTTCAAGTTTGAATTTCATTTTAGAATTTATCCATAGTTACTGGAAGGATAAATGTTGGCCATTTGATGAAACCCAAGGTCATGAGATATCATTATAAACACTAACCTTTGATGATAACCTTAAACCATGAATACGAATTGAAATTTAGGGGAAAATAATTTGATCCAAATTTTTTTAAATATTAAAGGATGCCCAAGAATTAAATGTTAAATATAAAAATAATAGGATAAAATAAGATGTTAGAAAATTTAGTGGAAAATAACAAGGTCAATATCCAAGACAAATCCCCTCAAAATGGGATCCCTTAAGTATAACGTTAAATTTGTTGGGTTTCCTTATGAATTTGAAATTTTCAAAAGATTGAATTTTATGTCGACTTCACTTTGATTTTCTACTTAAAACTTAAATCTTTTAAAACTTAGAAAAACTTAAAATTTTATCAAATTAGGAGATTTAATTAAATAGGAGGTTTTCAATGCAATTGAAAAACCTTTGGATTTGTAAGAATTCCCCACAAAACCTCAATAAAAATTAAACACAAAATCCATGCAAATTTTGTGTTGATATCTTGATAAGATCTCCATGACACTTAACACCTAGATCCATATTGAATTCTCACATTTTTTCACAAAACTCAAGAAATGTAACTATTTTTGCGGAGACCTAGACATCCAAACTTTCAAAGTTAAATGCAAATACCAGGATGTTAACTAATTTCCAAAAAGTGTTGTACCATTGACATAACAAAAGATTTTAGTTTCTCTTGTAGCTTGTCGTCTCTGTAAAGGGTTTTGGGACCCCTTCAAAACCTAATTTTCCTTATCAAAAGCAAATTTTTTTTTTTTGGAGCAACATGATGGAGCAAAAGTGGTTCAAGGGCAAGAATGGGAACGGGGGTTGTAGTTTGAAAGCTACAAAGGGAGGCAATGCCAATGGAGATGGTGATGAATCAGATGGGGATGGTTGGGCGGTTGAGATGCTTCTCTTCCTTTTTGCTCTGGTCATGAGTGTTGTGCTGGGAGACTACATGCATAGTGGTCTTGTTGCTGAGGTTTGGTTTGGCTTTGTCCATTACTCTTCTTGGTTGTTGGGTGCTTATTTCTTGTGTGTCTACTTTTTCCTTATCCACTCCTTGTGGGTGGTGTTGTGGGGTTTCTGGAGGAAGGGCATGTGTGGTCCCTTCATTTTTTTTCCTTATGCCTCATGGCCTCAATGTGTCTCTCTGCTACATCCCATTGTTACTCTGGAGGATGTTGTCCTATTGTTGGTCTTCATTGTGAGGATTCATTGTGCTTCTTTGTTTTTCCTCCTTGGTGATGCTTGGAGGATCTCTTTAGTGAGCACCTACAATGTTTTATGCTTTGGTTGTGTTTCCTGTAATGGGTGTTTCTCTTTGGAGGCTTTTGCTCCTTTCTTGGTCTTCTTTGGAAATAGTTGTGTCTCAGGGGCTTGTTTTCTTCTTTCTTGGGGTTTTGTCTCTTTCTTGGGGCTGGCTTATGCCTGGTTGGTGTTCTTTATGGTCTTTGCTCCATCAATTTCTATTGAAAATGATGGTCGTGTTTATATCCCCTTATTTTGGTGGGGTGTTTTTGGCTGGGTTGAGTATTAATCTTATTCTACTGCCCTAGTTGTTTTCCTTGGTTATGGTTGCTTCTGTCATGCCTTCTTTAGAAGTGTTCTTTGCTCACATTCCTATAGAGGTGGTGATGGAGCTGGATGGTTCGGGTTTGAGGTCACTGTTGAAGTTTTACTTGGTTGTGGTGCTTGATCTAGGTTCTTTTCTATTGTTGATTTATTCGCTGAAGGCTCCTACTATTTTGGACTTTTTAGATTAGTTATGGCCTTGTTCTCTTAGCTGGGTGGTTCTCAAGTTTTAAACCAAGAGCCTAGATGTTGATGGTTTCTTTGCTTCATGTTATTGTTTATGGGATTTTAGCTGGGTTACTTTTCAAAATTTCTTTAAAAACCCAGATGAGTTCTTGTATGTCATAAACTTAAAAGAAATGGGTGGATTTTCTTAAAGGAAAAATCAAATAGAAATGTAATGTGTAGAAGGGAATTTCAAATCGAATAGTGTTCCCTAGTTTGGTTATTCAATTAAGCTTGAGTATGTATGTTTATAAATATACATATATATGTAGGTGTGATTATTATATGGTTTGTTTATTATATAGTTTAGGGTATAATGAAGAGGTTAAATGAAATGTAATTTATTTAAAATTGAGCATATAAGTTGTTAGAGATAAATAAATTAAATAATTGGAGTATTGTAATGTTAAGTCATAAGTTAGCATTAAGGTTACATACTGACTAGTTAATAGAGATGATTGATTTGTGGTCAATATGGTTTCTTTAGTATGGTTACTTGGAGTATTGCATGTTTGTGTAGTTGAACTGTAGATTAGTTGTTTTCTAGCATAGGCATTTGAGTATTAATATGTGAATGGTTAATTAAGTGAAGTTGGTGAGTAAATGTGTGTTCTTGGATGTATCACATGATTAATTATTCACTTTAATTATGGAATTCAATTAGTGGAATCATTGTGGTTTGGATTGAGTTTGATGATCTCGTTGTGATGTTGCCATTTGTTATCTTATTTTTTTGGATTGCAAATTGTGGATTGAGATTAGTCTTTGAGATCTTGCTATTGTTGCTATTTCGTAAGCCAGTGTGTCAGTGGTTTAGTCTTCTAGAGGATAGAGGGGATATGATTCTTACTTGCAAGGGTTGGTATGGGGGCCAATGACCTAGGAGGATCTGTCTTGGATAACCCATATCAAGCCTGAAGTATTTATTCGAGTTTTATGCTGTTTCACTTGTAAGTGGGTGGTTTCATGGTTTATCTATTTGATGATGGTTGACCTTTACACTTGGATTGTGTTTATGTGGGTTTGAGCCTTGCATGGAGGAAACGGTTTTTAATGGTGATCTTGTGTAAGCTATTGCTTGCCTCATTTTATGTGCATATTTATATGGTTTTGCTAGTTTGTGCAAGTTGGCTTGCCCTGTTTGTGTTTATGGGATTTTATTGTTAGTTGGGGGAGTGGCTCTCAGTGGGGCCAACACCCAAAGTGGCTAGTCTAGGATAACCCATTGTGAGTTTAATCAAGTGATAACTTAATTAACTAATTAGGGGGTTTGGGTAGTTTCACATATTAATTTAGATAATGTAGCCTCACTCATGGGCCCAAGTGCTTGTTTAGGCTTGGGATGAGTTGGAAGGTCTAGAATGGAAAGATCAACTACCTTGCCTCTGCATAGTAATTTGGCAAGGTATTTTGATCCTGCATAGTGAGCATGGGGGCTTGATGACTGGTAAAGGTTACTAGGATAACCCAGGATGGGGCCCGACAACATAGGAAGGTTATGCCAAGGTAACCCATGACTAGTTATAAGATAATAAGATAAAAGTGTTGAGATCAGATAATGGTGGTGAGTATTGTTCTAAGGAATTTGATGAGTATTGTAAGCATGCAGGAATAAGTTAAAAACTACTGCATATACACCTCAACAAAATGGAGTGAAAGGATGAATCAAACCTTAATGGAAAGAGCTAGGAGTATGTTAAGTAGTGCTAAGCTTGAATGGTGTCTTATGGGCTGAAGTAGTATGTACTTCTTGTTATTTAATCAATAGATCCCCTAGTTCATCTATTGAAGATAAAACTCCTTATGAGATGTGGTTAGGTAAGAAACCTAGTGTTGCACATTTAAGGATCTTTGGTTGTGAGGCTTTTGTTCACGTGCCTCAAGAAAAGTGATCTAAATTGGATCCTAAAGCACATAAATGCATATTCATAGGTTATGGTGAAAATGTAAAAGGTTACAAGCTTTGGAATCCACTAACAAGAAAAGTTTCTTTATCTAGAGATGTTATTTTCAAGGAATTTAGAGCTTATTCAGGAGAAGAACAACCAAAGGAAAAGGATACTTCTCGAACAGTGCATTTTGAGACAAATACTGAGAAGCAACAAGATGCACATGTTGAAGAACAAGTGGATGAATCTCAAGAAGAGAGTTCAGAGAGTTCTTCTGAAATAGAGGCTCAAGATGAGCATATTGAGGAACCAGAAGAAACTCCTTTAAGGAGATCCACAAGACAACGAAATCCCGTTGATAGGTATAGCCCACCTAATTTCTGTTGTATTTTTGCTTTAATGAGTACTAATGATGAACCCAGTTCTTACAGGGAAGCTTTGTCCTCAAACGAGAATAAGCTTTGGTCACAAGCTATGCATGAGGAAATGGAATCCTTGGATACTTGTGACACATGGGATCTTGAGAGTTTTCCCAAAGATAGAAAGGCCATTGGTTGTAAATGGATCTTTAAAAAGAAGATTGGTGCAGATGGTAATCTTGAAAGGTACAAGGCTAGATTAGTAGCCAAGGGCTACTCCTAGAGAGAGGGAGTTGATTTTAATGAAATCTTCTCTCCTGTTGCTAAATTAACTTCTATTAGATTCTTCTTATCTATTGCTGCTACTTATGATTTTGAAATTGAGCAAATGGATGTGAAAACTGCTTTTTTGCATGGGAATCTTGATGAGGAGATTTATATGAAGCAACCTGAAGGTTTTGTTGTAAAAGGAAAAGAAGAATTGGTTTGTAGGTTAAAGAGATCTTTATATGGATTGAAATAGTCACCAGAATGTGGTACCGAAGTTTGATGCTTTTGCATTAAAAATTGGTTTTGTTAGGAGTGAGGAAGATCATTGTGTTTATATAAAAATTATTGATGATCAAGCTTTTAATTATTATCTTGTATGTTGATGACATGTTGTTTATTGGTAACAGCAAGGTAATGATCAGAGAATTGAAAGCACAACTCTCAAGCACATTTGAGATGAAAGATCTAGGGGCTGCAAAATATATCCTCGGTATGGAGATCAGTAGAGATAGAGGTAACAGAAAGCTTTGCTTAAGTCAGAGTAATTATGTTGATACTATTTTGAAAAGATTTAACATGCAGGACAGTAAACCGGTTAATATTCCTTTACCAGTTGGCACGAAGTTAAGTTTAGATATGAGTCCTAAATCTGATTTTGATTTTGAGGAAATGTCTGAAATTTGTATGCTAGTGCAATTGGTAGTTTAATGTATGCAATGGTCTGTACAAGACCAGATATAGCACAAGCAGTGGGAGTTCTTAGTAGGTTTATGTCTAACCCTGGTAAAGAACATTGGACTTATGTTAAGAGGGTATTTAGATATTTACGAGGGACTTCAGATTACTGTTTAGTTTATCATGGTTCAAATAATATTGATATTATGAATAGATCATTGGACATACAGGGGTTTGTTGATTCAGATTGGGCAGGAGATCTGGACAGTCGGAGGTCGACAAGTGGTTATGTTTACACTTTGTTTGGAGCTGTGATTAGTTGGATGAGTAAGAGGCAACCAACGGTTTCTTTATCCACCACAGAAGCAGAGTACATGGCTGCCACACATGCCTCGAAAGAGGCAGTTTGGTTACAGAGGCTTGGGTCAGGTATTGGTTTTAATTGCAAGCAAGTTAGGCTTGAATGTGATAGTCAGAGTGCTATTTGTTTAGCCAAAAATCCTATGTATCATGCTCGTACTAAACATGTAGATGTTCAGTATCACTTTGTGCGAGAAATGGTTGAGAGTGGGAAAGTATTAATTGAAAAAGTTGACACTTTAATTAATGCTGCAGATTATCTTACGAAGCCAGTTCCTACAGATAAGTTCTCATGGTGCAGAAGGCCATTGGCCTTGAGTCACTTGATTTAAATTTATTATTCCTTGTTTAGAATAATTGCAATGTATAATGTCAAGTGGGAGAATGTTGGAAATAGGTTGCCATTCAATTGCAAATCCTAAACATTAATTATTTCATGTATCTCCTAGATTCTTGGAATGTGTTCAACAACACTAAGATTAAGATGAGATTAATATTTGATGAAATAATCATGATTATTGACATTTGTAATTAATTCTAAATGTAAGAAGCATGTGAGGGTGTCCATAGTGAGTTCCTAAATAATAGGGGCACATGGGACACCCACATGGTAAGGTGAAACTCACCTTGTGTTTAGTTAACTATACGAGTAACGTTAACACTTTTCAATGCATGTAAAGATCCTAGGAGTTAGGATTTGATGTTTGCATGCTTGAAGTTATTAAGTTCGTGATAAGTTCAATTCTTACCTAGTTTAAATTTAGTTTAGTTTAGTTCTTAGTTTCAGTTTAGTTTAGTTCAGTTCAGTTCAGTTGAGTTGATGTTCACATATGCATGCATGTTAGTTATTTTGAATTGCATGTAGTTAGCTTCAGTTAACTTGTAATGCATGGATAATAACATTGAGTTGTATGCCAGATAATAGGGACTACCAGTTAACAAGGGATGACCATTCTTGGAAATGGTGTTGAGTAAATGTTTCAGCTTAACTATAAAGCACTTGAAGCCAACTTGGGTGCCCAAGATGCTTTATTTTACCACTCAACCCATGATAACATATTTAAGGATCGGGTTAAGTAGCTTTACTTTAGGCCATCTTTGAGGAAGAGCTTTGGAATTATCACCGAAGTGAAGGAGAAGTTGTAGCTTCAGTTTGGGACACCCAAATGCATGATGCACATGTTGTAAGCTTTAGTCTTCACTGAATAACTCTACTTGAAGGAATATGGCATACCTTTTCAAGGGCTTGAGCTTATGCATTGTAATTATCACCATTTGGAGATTACAAGGTTGCATATTGTCTCTATATCTCATTCAAGTTGAATAGAGTTTTTAGATTTGTTATTGCAGGTGTGAAGAAGATTGGTAAAGACAGAAGAAGCATTCTCAAGCAAGAATTGGAGCTATTGTAATTCAAATTTTGAATAATAGAATAATTCTTGGTGGATTTTTTTCCTAAAGGGTTTCCTAATGGTATATCTTGTGTGATCCTTCTATTATCCTTATTTTAATTTAGATAATGTAGCCTCACTCATGGGCCCAAGTGCTTGTTTAGGCTTGGGATGAGTGGGAAGGTCTAGAATGGAAAGATCAACTACCTTGCCTCTGCATAGTAATTTGGAAAGGTATTTTGATCCTGCATAGTGAGCATGGGGGCTTGATGACTGGTAAAGGTTACTAGGATAACCCAGGATGGGGCCCGACAACATAGGAAGGTTATGCCAAGGTAACCCATGACTAGTTATGCGATGGCACTCCACCCTTTAACAACCTTGTATGTTGTTGTTTTCCTCTTTTTGTTCTTGAGCCTCTAGAAGTGAATGTCGTCTTGTGTTGGTTATTTCTTAAGTTGGTTACGTCTTGTGTTGATTATTTCTTGTGATGGAGGCCACCTTGTGTTATTGTTCTCCCTTGTCATGGAGTCTTGTAAACTTTGTCTTTCTTGATGGTTTTCGTTGAGGTCCTTCTTGTTATCTCCTAGCACGGGGGTGGACCTTAGGTTCCACGTGGTGGGGTGGAACGTGCTATGCACCTCATTGGCTGCCCAACCGTTGATCAAGTCATGAAGAGATGTACTAGTTACCGTGATACCAAAGATGTACCTAAGATGGATCCAAATTTAATGCTTTTTATTCATTCATTTCATTGTAACATGCCATTTTATTGTACCTTTCCAAATTCATGATGGGAAGCAACATTGTATTGATGTAATTCTTGAGAGATGTATCTTCATGTTATAAATGTATTGATTATGTTCATATCTTAGGGTACTTGTGGATGCTTATCTTTCTTGTGATGTAATGATGATGATTCAAAAAGTAATGCAGTCATGTAACCCCAAGGGACTTTGTCATATGTTGTACATATATAGTATCATTTCAAAAGTTGTATGTTAATATTATGTTGCATTTTAGTTATTTAGAAGAAAAATCCATTGCCATAAATGCTAGATGTATTAGTTTCCTTTGGGGTTGCGTGGCAGGGCATTAAACATGGTATCAAAGACTAGGTTCATACATTGGGCACTATGAACCCATTACATTGACCTAGATGCTCATACTTTGGAGGTTGTGTCATTTCATTTGTCTCTAGGTGGTGCTGGTCTAAAGGTGTAGAAGATCGGTGGAAAGGATAGGACCCTCAGTGTAGTGCGCAATGCATCGATATTCTTCCTACCGGGAATGCATTTTGGGACCCTTGTGTCGCCTTGTGGTGTGTTCCCTATGAGTGAATTTGAGTTTCTATGCAGTGGGTGTGTTTAAACTTGAAAATTTTTGCACTTTTGATGTACTAAATTGTGTTTTATGATATGTATGGGCGTAAAATATGTCGTATATCTTGGATTCTTGAGAGTTTGTTGGTGCTTGTGTACCATTTTGATTTGGTTGGTTGAAAGTTCACTTGACTTGGATGATTTTGATACTCTCTTCTGATGTTATGTTATGTTGATACATGATGTTTGATAGTGTGTTTGGAATTTAATTGGTTATGTTTATTGTATGGATGTAGTACTATGCTTGTTCTGTATTTGATTAAGTAATTGCTAAATTTGGCTATGCACTACATGCGAACATGTGACTTTACTTTTTATTGAATGTTTAGTGATTCCTTTGTGATGTTGAATATGTTACAATTAGTGTTTTTGATGATGTAATTAATGTACTTGATGTTGCAGTTATCGTTTATGGTCTTGGTGAGAGGGACAATGTAGTATCACTCGCTCGTGAGTGCCCTACCACATTCTAGTTTCCTCTCATGGTGTTTTTTCTATTGTATATATATGCTTGACATCTTATATTGATGTAGGTTGTAGGTACCAAGCATCGGCTCCACCTGCATTGTCAGGTCTAAGTGTGCCTTATAAAACCCAATGGGTATGACATGGAAAATGGAGTTGACAAGAAGGTCCCAAAATTTTCTATCATCCTCGATGAGGAAGTACCCCCACTTTGTAACCCTGTTAGTATGGTTTTTATGTTTTGACAATTGTTTTGTTTGGTGTCTCCTATTATTTGATTATGTTGTGATTTTATTATTTGAGATGATGTTTATCAATGTGTATGTTTAATTTTGTTTTGTGGCTTACAAGAGTAAGTTTAATCCTTGGGGGGGAGGATGTAATGCCCTTCACAATTTTCCCTTTTATGACATTTGAGTAATTGTATTTTGGGTCTTTGAATTTAATTGGCTTTAGGATGCTACTTGATTGTAGATTAAAATTTGGGAAAGTTAAATTAAGAAATATTAAAACAAATAAATTACGTAAATTAAAGAACTTTCATGTTAGTAGTTACTCCATTTAATATAGCTTTGAGCAGCTGGCAATTTGGTCAGACTTATAGTGGAGCTTAGACGCACTATCTCAGGCAGGAATAATGCTAAGATATTTTAAAAGGGGTTAAGAATCAGTTATATTGCATGCTATTGTATTGGGTTTTAGCACCAGAATGAGGTGGACATTTGGCACTCACCCTTTTGTGCTATTATTGCCATCATTAATTTGGTTTCAACTATTTTGCAAAAGAAGTTATGAATAATAGTTAGTGGGGAAGTTAGAGGCATACATGGAAGATTATTTGGAGTCTAGGGAGCTCTTGCGGTATTGGACAGTCATGGCTAGTGGGGATATTCATCTTAAAATTGTAGACAATAGCCGCTATGAAGGAGAGGAGGTAATAAGGAGGTCATTTTCCATATTCATTGTAGCTTTATGGCCAAGACCCAAGCATTGAATTTGTTGTCAAAACAAATACAATGTTATCAAGGTTTGTAATAGGAGCTCATGCCCACTTGCCAACAACAGATATGCGACTATTCGAGAACATGAAGGAATTCTTTATTTGCACATGAAGTCAATTAAAAGAGATCACATTTCAAACAAACTATGGGAAGTGCTTGAATGTGACCAACACATGATCTTGAAGCATGTCTCAACTCTTGCAAGAGTGGGTTTGCGAAGGTCATTGCTCTCCATTCAAAAACAATCCAAGATTATGCAACAATGTTTCAAAAAGCCTGTAAGTTATAGATATCTTAATCCATTTGCTTGTGCATAAACCTTACACTTTTTCAGAAAAAACATTTATAACATAACCTCTTAAATATTACTTCAGTGCCTTGATTTTTTGTGTGGTAGTAAATGGAATCATTGAATTCATTTTCTGGTATTGGTTCATGCGTATTAAATGCTACCTTATCTTAGTTAGATTCCATCTCTTGAAGACGATACCAAATAGAGGTTTAAAAGGAATTAGAAACTAATAATTTCTTGACTTGGCGAAAGTAATTATTCTTTACCTGCATTCTCTTTGTTGATGTTTTTTTATGGTTGCATAGATTTAGCCATGTTTAATATTAGGAATATGCAAGTCCTTAGATTAAATTGTCAATTATTTAGTTATCTGACCCAAGTGGGAATCACCTGGATGGTTGTGCCATGATGGAATTCCATGAGACCTCATTTCTTTAGTTGTATATAGTTCTTGTGTCTTGACTTATCTTTCGTAGGTTGTAGATGCCCATGTCCCCCTGTTAGGAGACTTCGTGGAACAATGGTTTCCAAACTCTTCCTATGCCTATTAGGAGGCTGGAGTTCAAATCTTCATTGTGGATAATTTCTCCAACAAGGTGATAGGCATTGTAGTTGAAGGCCAATCCATCCTCTTAACTCAAGAATATATAATCACAGGAGGAATGGGTTCCAACTTTGGATTCCCAACATGATATCTAATCTCTTTATAATTTTTGAATATCAAACTCAGCGCACAATACTATAGTGTGAGCCTATTTTTTTAGATTGTTTTAGTTAACACCATCAATATTCTTCACTAGATTTCTATACCTATTTAAATGACTGTATTGGTTCACATTTCTTAGAACAATTCTTTAGAAACAATCTTGGAGATGAATTTAGATGCAGTCAACAATCAAAACATACTCATAAGTTCTTATCAACTCTAATATTTATACTAGAGGCCATGTTCAACAAACCAAATGCAATCGCTAACCTCTCACTATGGTGGTAGATAAATGATTCTTTTTCCTTTCTTTCCATAGCATTAAATACAAGTCGTAAGTCTTGAAATACCTTGTTGCCTTTATTTTCCAAGCCAATTTTTCTCTCTCTGCTTAGATCTCCCATGTTTGTGGATGTGATCTATCTCCCATGCAAAAAAAATGTACCATTTAAGGCCTTCAAACCAACTTCGCCAAGGTATCTTTTAAATTCCTATTTCTTTCATCAAACTCCCTTTTTATTTGAAGATCACCACACCTATTTGCTTTTGCACAAGATAGTTTTAGAGGAGAACATAAGTTGCAACATTTTAGGATCCAACTAAAAAGTAGTGTTGCTAGAAATAGTCTACCTTTATTCATATATGATCCATCATCAACATCTCCAAGTCGTATTTATGAAGTCTTTTGGATATGCATTGAAAAAAATCTAGATACATGCGATTTCAACTGTTGGCATGATAAAATATGACTTAAGAAGTTGGATCTTGTCGCAACCACTAAACTTTCTAAAAATAAATTTACTTTTAGAATAAAGAGGAAGGCTGGGAGAGGTCGTTGAATTTGGCTTTAATCCTGTTTATTGTTATTTTCTCAAATTCTATTTGCAAAAATCCATTTGTGTAATTGTGTGAGCAAATCCCTCTAAGGAAGCTTGATTGAATTTTTAGAGATATATTGTGCAGTCAAATGTTGTTTGTTCTCGATTTTTTCTTGGTGCACCCTCCCATATTCTTCCAAATTGCTGCCTTATAAACTCTTCTTGGGTGAACGACATTAGATCCTAGTGTGAATGTCTCTGTATAGCCTGGACATCACCCCACTTAACTCACAATATATGAAACTCACTACTTACAAAAGTTAAAATAAGGCTCATTGCAAAAAGACTTGCAAAATAAGGCATACAACCTTAGGGAAAGATACAAGGACCTAATGAGATTCACTATCTCATAGCAAGATAATGAAGATTCATAATTTACAACATATGTCAACAATACACTCTACTAATTGAGGTGTTAAAGCACATATGATATATCCTCCACACACTTTCATACTTCTTCTACAAGATCTTTAGTACATTCAAAACTTCTACTTTCAGCTAATTTGATCTTCTATTTATATCCACTACAAGATCACAAAACATCAATTAGGTCGGCCAAAAAGAAGATAAACAATAATCTCAACAAGTCGACCACAAAAAAAATGTGGTCCTATGTAGGAGATAGAGAGGACCAAAATCAACCTTATTACATCTTTCAATGTGATCCAAAACACCTCACACACTAGTGCACATCAACTCAAGATGTCAACAAGGAAACATGTATATAAAATGTGTAGCACAATACCAGTCAACCCAAAACACACTTGCAACTAAATATTACTCAATAGGGTTCTTAGAAAGGAAGGTTAGGACCCAAATCCATCTTAACACAACTTCATATCATGGCACAAACCCCTAAAAATATGTCGCAAGCAAGAGAACCAACCCTATCTACTAGATATCCACAAATTTCCGAAAGGACCAACTCAAACATAATGCAACACCAAAGAGATCAATCACTGATGTGTGGATCACAAAGTGATGTTCCTTGAATATCCAACAACACTTCCAAACTTCTTTTATACTATCATGCCACCAACAGCTATGTAAATAGAATAGGTGTAGAACACTTCTTCCTAGAAACACATAATGTACAACCATAAGATACAGCTTTAATAGATCAACTTACAAACCACATTAACACATGAAATTTGAACTAAGACACTGTACAAATAATGAGAGCACATCGACCAAGCTATGGGAGCGAAGAAATCAATGTGGAGAAATGTGGAGCATTTTCCAGACTAATGTAGATAGCCAACAACACTGCCAACCTTCTGCAATTAACATAAACTTCCTTGGTAACACAGGTGGCCTAAAAAGATAGTAGTGCAATATCCATAAAGCCCAAACATTGAATTCCAAACCATAAGACCATGTCTTCAACAACAGAGGAATACAAAGCATTCTCCCAAATCGCCTTCAAAGTATCTTCCTGAAACAAAAACTTTCACCAACTTGCGAAGACCAGGACTTCCTTACAACAATCCATACTTCCTTAGGAACAATAGGAGAGAACATACAACATACTGGAGACCATCCATGACAATTCTCCATCAACATTATTTCTAATCCTTGTGTTAATACATCATCATGATAACATCAATAATTATACTCAATGACATTCAATGATGAACCTCAAAAACATCAAAGACATGACATCCAACTATGAACTTATCACCATAGAGTATAAAAAACATACAACTGTAGACACCAATAACAACAACACCAATGACAATCAATTTCAAACAATAATCTCACAAAAATGTACAATAATCTCCCAAGTGTTGGTAGCCAATACCAATAGACTCACCAAGTGTTGACATCAATGACAACCATAATGACAACTAATGCCAACAACAACAATACATGAGCTTCATCAATTTACTTCTCCTTAGGCATTCTCCACATGGGGGTTAGAATTGGTGGAGTAAAATTGTTCTTGATTCTTTAGATGTACACACATTTATTATCACTATTACATATTACTTCATTTACTAGGTTAAGGCCATGTTCCTTAAATCCACTATGACATAATATTTTCTAGTCATTAGGACAATCTTATTTCTTGATTTGGTCAACTGTCTAATATCAGTACAAATCATGGTACATCATTTAAGAATAGAAGAGTAAACAAAATTTAGAAAAAAATTAGATTCAATGAAATTTCTTTTGTCCCTAGTACCCACAAGGTAATTGTTAAGGAAAAAATACTAATATGACGATTGAGCAGATTTTAAGAAAAATAATTTTCAAACATGGTACTAATTTAGTATACACACCTTATTTCTTCATTATGGGTTTATTGTAGTAGTATTCATACTCCTAATTAATACATACTCTAAACCTTGGTTTATAGTACCAAGATTATTATGCTTCTTGAATTAGCGATCCTTCTTTATATGTTTCCCTTCACAAAAAAGATAACCATCAAATATACACATTATATTTTTAATAATTTTTATTATAAAATATAATATGTTTAACAACATCAATTTTATATTTAAGTTAGAATAATATTTAATTTTAACTAAACAAAAATTAAAAGAAAATAAAATGACAAATTATCATGAAAGTAAAGATAATCAAATCTATAATTTAAAGTTTAAATTTTATTTTTTATATTTACTTATTTTTGAAAAATTATTTCAAATAATATTTAATCTCACACAGACACACATTCAAAATAAAAATTTATATAATAAAACTACAAACATTTATTTAATATATATATATATATATATAATAATTATTTTTCCATCAAATAACAAATAGAGACAACTTGCAAATGCATTATAGTTTTCTAAAAGCTTGTGATATGACAAAATATTCCTTAACTTTCCTTCGAAATTTAGAATAAGATCAAATAAATAATAAAAACTTTCTTTGAAATTTTTGAAAATGTTCTTCTCTACGCCTCTTTTATACCTAAAATTATTCCACACATGTTTACTTTACCTAGTTTAAAAATAATCATTATTTTTATTGGAAAAGGTGATTTTCTTTGGGATTCCATTTATATTCTATAGAAGAAGTCGCTTATTTTCCCTTTCCCTCTTTCTACGTTATCCAAATCATATCCAAATGAAATAAAAGTTTTAAAGTACTTTGAAAAGTTAAGTTTCCTTTCACTTTGGTCCCCAAACATTAAGAGAAAGATGGCCATGTACTACACAAATTGGGTATCACATGATTATGACAATTCATGCTTTTTGGGTATTGTACTATTTTATTGTTGGCTATTTTATTCTCATTATATTGGGATATAAACACACTCTCTTGGGCAAGTCATGTAGGGGGTGGGGGGACAAGTTAGGAGTTGGGTGGTATTCTATAGTTAGGATATTATTTGAGAGTAGTAGATTTTAATATCGGTAGAAAATAATGTTGCTAGTTGTACAATAATATTTTTTGAATTGATTATGTAAATTTGTTTTACATCATGTTTTGGATCATATTGAGTGATCTATCATTCAAATGAGAACAAAATGAATAAATTGAGTGCAAAAAATTTAAATAGATAATTGGTGGGGACAAAGACCATAAAAAAGAGCATAGGGTACAGAGAAGATTAGAAGTGAAGGACAAGAAAAAGATAAAGATAAAAATAATAGTAAGAAAATATAAATTATTGAAAAAAAATAGAAAAAGGACACATGAGAGTGAACAAGAATAAAAGTAACAAAACCTGTAATTCTAATAATGCAAAACACATGATAAAAAGACTGAACAAAAAAAAAATGATAATAAAAAGTAACTATGTACATTTTTTTACGTGGCTTTATGAGTATAGAATGGGAATAAAAGTGATTTATAGACAATTTGAATGATCATTTAAAAGGATAATAGAAAATAGAAAAATAAAAGACAATATTTAAAAATCTACAATTTTATTCAAATTTTATTAATATACATAAGAATGTTAGAATGTGAGAGCTTTTGTATGGGATAGTGTACGTACACTCCAAACTCTTTGAAATGTACTTTAAGCTCCTTAGAATGAATATGCATCTTACAAATCTAGATATTTGAGTTCCATTAGTAAAAAAATATTTTAATAGCTATCACATTTTTAATTTGACATAAAAACATTATATTTTTTTCAAAGGAGGATTGGTAACTTCAATTTTGAAGTGTTTTCTCTATAACTCTCCACTACCTTGGTAAACTTAAATAATTTGGCAGAGGATAAATGAGAGGCTAGGTTTTAAAAAACTAGCCTTCCACTGGTAAGTCACTAAGTGTAAGCTAAACCATCTATCAACTTGACGTAGCTCAACATAATTACTCACGTTTTCACTCTTTTCAATAATTGGTATGTCATCTCACATTATAATTGTTTTATTAATGTATGCATCCTACCCTATTAATTTGACAATCTCATCAAATGGTCAAATGTTAGGAAAAGAGTAAAAAAAATTACTTAGGCTGATGAAATAGTTATTAAAAATATAGTTTATTAACACATATTTATTTGATAGTCGGTTTTAAGATATAATTTTGTCAATTCAATGCCATTGTATTAGGTTTAACTGATGGGAATTAACACATGCAAGAGAAAATAAGACAGAAAGACACACACACAAGTTTCAAACCATTAAATAGGGAAATTACATTGAAGACTTGCATAAATTGTCACATCCCCCACAAGTAACCTCCATGCTAGATATTGCATGAGGGAAAATGAATTAAAAAAGAGGAAATATATGGGGGTCATATGAGCTACCAAATTGAACCATGATACTTGAAAAAATATATAAGATAAGATCCCTCTCATATAATAGGAGAATATCCTTTAATTGAGGGTATGCCACCAAGAAGGAGGACTTCAATTCCATTAATGAGGAATGGTGCCCCACATCTTATAGGAGGGTTTTAATGTTAAGGAAAGGAAAATAATTAAATGGGAAGGAGATTCTAGATAATGTGTAGGTGTGCAAAGAGGAGAGAGGTTTGATTCTATCCTTTGAAGCATGTTCAATGTTCAAGTAGCTCATTTTATATGTTTCTTTCTATACAATGATATAGGGGGTCTATGTGCAAAATGTGGAAGCATGGAGAGGCATGCTAATTTTTTTGATGAATTTACCCAAAGAAACATGTTCTCATGGAATGCAATAATTATAATATATACATAATATGGTGTTTTTGGAAGAACATTTTTAAAATTTCAAATTAATGTCTCAAAGAAATATGATCTCATGGACTACAATAATTGCAATATATTAACAAAATTACTTTCTTAAAAAATCCTTGTAAACTTTCAAATACAATGTTATCGGGGTTTGTAATAGGAGCTCATGCCCACTTGAAAAAAATATAGGTAGAATATAGCAAAAAATATAGGGCATTTTTAGTTGTATTTGTTGTTGCTATAGATATTGTACTAATGGCTGTTGCAATTGAGACTATCTATTATTCTTGTTGTGTAACTAATATAATGTTTAAACTTTATTTGGGCCAAAGGCTTTATAAATGTCTTTATTTTATAAATTATAGATTATAAATATAATGTAAGCCCTTTATTAATTAGGATTTTGTCATTTTAGGTTCCATGTTATAAGGTAAAGGTATATTGATAAAGTTAAATACTAGGGTTTTAAAAGGGAAAATTTGGGATTTAACTTTAGTTAAATATTTAAATAAAAAATTGAGAAGCCCTAGAAAAATTTGACTAGGCCATTACATCCATAATCACCCAAGGATTCACATAATTAAAATCTCTAGAGTCTGTCTTAGTAATAGACAACTATTTGGAAGATATTTTTAAATAAGATTATATGAAACATTACCACTTGTTGCATATTAATTTTTTGTTCCTATAAGGGATTCTAGTAGTGCTTTAAATGTTTTTTTAGAAAGTGGTATATTGTTTTATGTTGTAGGTGATTTGAACCCTTTCAAAGCTTGTGTAACTAGAGTACAATGTGTACATGATCTCCATGACAATAGAGATTGGGGACCTAGGATAGGGCCTTATATGATGGAATAACCCATCCTTTTACACTTTTAGATCTCTTAGTGACTGAAATGATTATACTTATGGTTTGAAACTATTTTGGTTTAGTTTTGATTATAGTGACATTGATTTTGTAGTAGGGTTATCATTGATAAATGAATAGGTTAATATGTATTTTATGAAACAATGAGAATCAAGTACCATTATCTTATCTTACACCCTCAATATGGGTTAACTAGCATTGGGTAAACTAATTCCCATATTTCTCTATTCTTCATCAATAACCTCAACCATATTTTGTGCCTTGCATGCATGACCCATTTTTGTTTTGGAAAATATGGACCCCATTTTTCTTTTTGATATTTTCTTAGATCAAGTTTTGTTTCACCAAGTTATCTTTCTATCTCCTTATAGTCAGTTATGGGAATACATGCTTAGTTTTTTATTTGTCTAAGGATGGCCATTAAGTAAGTTTCATCTTAAATACTTTACAATAAATAGTCCTTTTGTGTTTTCATTTTTTATACGAATAATTTATATTTGATATATATCTTAAAGTCCTTGATGGTCCCATAAAAGTCCTTGTGAGGTGATAAAATTCATTATTTCTTCACAATCAAATATTTCTAAAAAATGGTGCAAAATTAGATACAAGATTTAGAGATAATTGAACATCTTAATATCTAGTCCATTCTCTCATCATTTACCCCTAAATTAGTGAAATTATTAAAATCATTGTCCCAATCCCTTATTGGACGTGATTTAATTTACACTTTTTTATATTTGGTTATCTTATTTTTTTCTTGCAAAGTCTTTTTGTTAATGGTTTAAGTGTTTATTTTTAGGAGGTTTGTCTTGTATATTTTTTTGTGTAAAAGAGGATGCTAAATGTGGAACAATTAAAAATTCAACTTCCGTATCTACTTTCACTCCCTTTTCCTACAAAGTAGTCAAAACATTTAAAAGTGAAGTCCTAATATTAATTTTATGAAATTGCAGAGATAACCTTGAAAACTTCCATATATATTTTCATATTTTTTTTACAAAAGGAAGTTGATGCATTTATATTGAGTATCTATCACCTTCCTTGAAATTAATGGCCACATGAATTAGTTTAATGAAGGTATAAACCAAAATTTATTGATCATTTTGATACTTAACATTCATAAGCGTAAGATTATGAGCCTTATACAATCTTAAAAACTTGTAATAAAACTAGAGCAAGAGAATTTAAACACTATTTCAATGTGTGGGGGGAATTGTAGAGACTATTTGAACTATTTACATCATGGGCCTTTGGAGTAACTAATTGATAGTGTTTAGGGATTTGGATTTCTATATTTTTAGTTTCTCTACATGATTAGCAAAAACAAGTAAGTTCAAACTTTCCCTAAATTTATTTGTTAAATTAAAATAATTGAATCTTAGTGTCTTTTGAATCCATTTTCAAGTTTGAATTTCATTTTAGAATTTATCCATAGTTACTGGAAGGATAAATGTTGGCCATTTGATGAAACCCAAGGTCATGAGATATCATTATAAACACTAACCTTTGATGATAACCTTAAACCATGAATACGAATTGAAATTTAGGGGAAAATAATTTGATCCAAATTTTTTTAAATATTAAAGGATGCCCAAGAATTAAATGTTAAATATAAAAATAATAGGATAAAATAAGATGTTAGAAAATTTAGTGGAAAATAACAAGGTCAATATCCAAGACAAATCCCCTCAAAATGGGATCCCTTAAGTATAACGTTAAATTTGTTGGGTTTCCTTATGAATTTGAAATTTTCAAAAGATTGAATTTTATGTCGACTTCACTTTGATTTTCTACTTAAAACTTAAATCTTTTAAAACTTAGAAAAACTTAAAATTTTATCAAATTAGGAGATTTAATTAAATAGGAGGTTTTCAATGCAATTGAAAAACCTTTGGATTTGTAAGAATTCCCCACAAAACCTCAATAAAAATTAAACACAAAATCCATGCAAATTTTGTGTTGATATCTTGATAAGATCTCCATGACACTTAGCACCTAGATCCATATTGAATTCTCACATTTTTTCACAAAACTCAAGAAATGTAACTATTTTTGCGGAGACCTAGACATCCAAACTTTCAAAGTTAAATGCAAATACCAGGATGTTAACTAATTTCCAAAAAGTGTTGTACCATTGACATAACAAAAGATTTTAGTTTCTCTTGTAGCTTGTCGTCTCTGTAAAGGGTTTTGGGACCCCTTCAAAACCTAATTTTCCTTATCAAAAACAAATTTTTTTTTTTTGGAGCAACATGATGGAGCAAAAGTGGTTCAAGGGCAAGAATGGGAACGGGGGTTGTAGTTTGAAAGCTACAAAGGGAGGCAATGCCGATGGAGATGGTGATGAATCAGATGGGGATGGTTGGGCGGTTGAGATGCTTCTCTTCCTTTTTGCTCTGGTCATGAGTGTTGTGCTGGGAGACTACGTGCATAGTGGTCTTGTTGCTGAGGTTTGGTTTGGCTTTGTCCATTACTCTTCTTGGTTGTTGGGTGCTTATTTCTTGTGTGTCTACTTTTTCCTTATCCACTCCTTGTGGGTGGTGTTGTGGGGTTTCTGGAGGAAGGGCATGTGTGGTCCCTTCATTTTTTTTCCTTATGCCTCATGGCCTCAATGTGTCTCTCTGCTACATCCCATTGTTACTCTGGAGGATGTTGTCCTATTGTTGGTCTTCATTGTGAGGATTCATTGTGCTTCTTTGTTTTTCCTCCTTGGTGATGCTTGGAGGATCTCTTTAGTGAGCACCTACAATGTTTTATGCTTTGGTTGTGTTTCCTGTAATGGGTGTTTCTCTTTGGAGGCTTTTGCTCCTTTCTTGGTCTTCTTTGGAAACAGTTGTGTCTCAGGGGCTTGTTTTCTTCTTTCTTGGGGTTTTGTCTCTTTCTTGGGGCTGGCTTATGCTTGGTTGGTGTTCTTTATGGTCTCTGCTCCATCAATTTCTATTGAAAATGATGGTCGTGTTTATATCCCCTTATTTTGGTGGGGTGTTTTTGGCTGGGTTGAGTATTAATCTTATTCTACTGCCCTAGTTGTTTTCCTTGGTTATGGTTGCTTCTGTCATGCCTTCTTTAGAAGTGTTCTTTGCTCACATTCCTATAGAGGTGGTGATGGAGCTGGATGGTTCGGGTTTGAGGTCACTGTTGAAGTTTTACTTGGTTGTGGTGCTTGATCTAGGTTCTTTTCTATTGTTGATTTATTCGCTGAAGGCTCCTACTATTTTGGACTTTTTAGATTAGTTATGGCCTTGTTCTCTTAGCTGGGTGGTTCTCAAGTTTTAAACCAAGAGCCTAGATGTTGATGGTTTCTTTGCTTCATGTTATTGTTTATGGGATTTTAGCTGGGTTACTTTTCAAAATTTCTTTAAAAACCCAGATGAGTTCTTGTATGTCATAAACTTAAAAGAAATGGGTGGATTTTCTTAAAGGAAAAATCAAATAGAAATGTAATGTGTAGAAGGGAATTTCAAATCGAATAGTGTTCCCTAGTTTGGTTATTCAATTAAGCTTGAGTATGTATGTTTATAAATATACATATATATGTAGGTGTGATTATTATATGGTTTGTTTATTATATAGTTTAGGGTATAATGAAGAGGTTAAATGAAATGTAATTTATTTAAAATTGAGCATATAAGTTGTTAGAGATAAATAAATTAAATAATTGGAGTATTGTAATGTTAAGTCATAAGTTAGCATTAAGGTTACATACTGACTAGTTAATAGAGATGATTGATTTGTGGTCAATATGGTTTCTTTAGTATGGTTACTTGGAGTATTGCATGTTTGTGTAGTTGAACTGTAGATTAGTTGTTTTCTAGCATAGGCATTTGAGTATTAATATGTGAATGGTTAATTAAGTGAAGTTGGTGAGTAAATGTGTGTTCTTGGATGTATCACATGATTAATTATTCACTTTAATTATGGAATTCAATTAGTGGAATCATTGTGGTTTGGATTGAGTTTGATGATCTCGTTGTGATGTTGCCATTTGTTATCTTATTTTTTTGGATTGCAAATTGTGGATTGAGATTAGTCTTTGAGATCTTGCTATTGTTGCTATTTCGTAAGCCAGTGTGTCAGTGGTTTAGTCTTCTAGAGGATAGAGGGGATATGATTCTTACTTGCAAGGGTTGGTATGGGGGCCAATGACCTAGGAGGATCTGTCTTGGATAACCCATATCAAGCCTGAAGTATTTATTCGAGTTTTATGCTGTTTCACTTGTAAGTGGGTGGTTTCATGGTTTATCTATTTGATGATGGTTGACCTTTACACTTGGATTGTGTTTATGTGGGTTTGAGCCTTGCATGGAGGAAACGGTTTTTAATGGTGATCTTGTGTAAGCTATTGCTTGCCTCATTTTATGTGCATATTTATATGGTTTTGCTAGTTTGTGCAAGTTGGCTTGCCCTGTTTGTGTTTATGGGATTTTATTGTTAGTTGGGGGAGTGGCTCTCAGTGGGGCCAACACCCAAAGTGGCTAGTCTAGGATAACCCATTGTGAGTTTAATCAAGTGATAACTTAATTAACTAATTAGGGGGTTTGGGTAGTTTCACATATTAATTTAGATAATGTAGCCTCACTCATGGGCCCAAGTGCTTGTTTAGGCTTGGGATGAGTTGGAAGGTCTAGAATGGAAAGATCAACTACCTTGCCTCTGCATAGTAATTTGGCAAGGTATTTTGATCCTGCATAGTGAGCATGGGGGCTTGATGACTGGTAAAGGTTACTAGGATAACCCAGGATGGGGCCCGACAACATAGGAAGGTTATGCCAAGGTAACCCATGACTAGTTATGCGATGGCACTCCACCCTTTAACAACCTTGTATGTTGTTGTTTTCCTCTTTTTGTTCTTGAGCTTCTAGAAGCGAATGTCGTCTTATGTTGGTTATTTCTTAAGTTGGTTACGTCTTGTGTTGATTATTTCTTGTGATGGAGGCCACCTTGTGTTATTGTTCTCCCTTGTCATGGAGTCTTGTAAACTTTGTCTTTCTTGATGGTTTTCGTTGAGGTCCTTCTTGTTATCTCCTAGCACGGGGGTGGACCTTAGGTTCCACGTGGTGGGGTGGAACGTGCTATGCACCTCATTGGCTGCCCAACCGTTGATCAAGTCATGAAGAGATGTACTAGTTACCGTGATACCAAAGATGTACCTAAGATGGATCCAAATTTAATGCTTTTTATTCATTCATTTCATTGTAACATGCCATTTTATTGTACCTTTCCAAATTCATGATGGGAAGCAACATTGTATTGATGTAATTCTTGAGAGATGTATCTTCATGTTATAAATGTATTGATTATGTTCATATCTTAGGGTACTTGTGGATGCTTATCTTTCTTGTGATGTAATGATGATGATTCAAAAAGTAATGCAGTCATGTAACCCCAAGGGACTTTGTCATATGTTGTACATATATAGTATCATTTCAAAAGTTGTATGTTAATATTATGTTGCATTTTAGTTATTTAGAAGAAAAATCCATTGCCATAAATGCTAGATGTATTAGTTTCCTTTGGGGTTGCGTGGCAGGGCATTAAACATGGTATCAAAGACTAGGTTCATACATTGGGCACTATGAACCCATTACATTGACCTAGATGCTCATACTTTGGAGGTTGTGTCATTTCATTTGTCTCTAGGTGGTGCTGGTCTAAAGGTGTAGAAGATCGGTGGAAAGGATAGGACCCTCAGTGTAGTGCGCAATGCATCGATATTCTTCCTACCGGGAATGCATTTTGGGACCCTTGTGTCGCCTTGTGGTGTGTTCCCTATGAGTGAATTTGAGTTTCTATGCAGTGGGTGTGTTTAAACTTGAAAATTTTTGCACTTTTGATGTACTAAATTGTGTTTTATGATATGTATGGGCGTAAAATATGTCGTATATCTTGGATTCTTGAGAGTTTGTTGGTGCTTGTGTACCATTTTGATTTGGTTGGTTGAAAGTTCACTTGACTTGGATGATTTTGATACTCTCTTCTGATGTTATGTTATGTTGATACATGATGTTTGATAGCACTTGTGTTTGGAATTTAATTGGTTATGTTTATTGTATGGACGTAGTACTATGCTTGTTCTGTATTTGATTAAGTAATTGCTAAATTTGGCTATGCACTACATGCGAACATGTGACTTTACTTTTTATTGAATGATTAGTGATTCCTTTGTGATGTTGAATATGTTACAATTAGTGTTTTTGATGATGTAAATAATGTACTTGATGTTGCAGTTATCGTTTATGGTCTTGGTGAGAGGGACAATGTAGTATCACTCACTCGTGAGTGCCCTACCACATTCTAGTTTCCTCTCATGGTGTTTTTTCTATTGTATATATATGCTTGACATCTTATATTGATGTAGGTTGTAGGTACCAAGCATCGGCTCCACCTGCATTGTCAGGTCTAAGTGTGCCTTATAAAACCCAATGGGTATGACATGGAAAATGGAGTTGACAAGAAGGTCCCAAAATTTTCTATCATCCTCGATGAGGAAGTACCCCCACTTTGTAACCCTGTTAGTATGGTTTTTATGTTTTGACAATTGTTTTGTTTGGTGTCTCCTATTATTTGATTATGTTGTGATGTTATTATTTGAGATGATGTTTATCAATGTGTATGTTTAATTTTGTTTTGTGGATTACAAGAGTAAGTTTAATCCTTGGGGGGGAGGATGTAATGCCCTTCACAATTTTCCCTTTTATGACATTTGAGTAATTGTATTTTGGGTCTTTGAATTTAATTGGCTTTAGGATGCTACTTGATTGTAGATTAAAATTTGGGAAAGTTAAATTAAGAAATATTAAAACAAATAAATTACGTAAATTAAAGAACTTTCATGTTAGTAGTTACTCCATTTAATATAGCTTTGAGCAGCTGGCAATTTGGTCAGACTTATAGTGGAGCTTAGACGCACTATCTCAGGCAGGAATAATGCTAAGATATTTTAAAAGGGGTTAAGAATCAGTTATATTGCATGCTATTGTATTGGGTTTTAGCACCAGAATGAGGTGGACATTTGGCACTCACCCTTTTGTGCTATTATTGCCATCATTAATTTGGTTTCAACTATTTTGCAAAAGAAGTTATGAATAATAGTTAGTGGGGAAGTTAGAGGCATACATGGAAGATTATTTGGAGTCTAGGGAGCTCTTGCGGTATTGGACAGTCATGGCTAGTGGGGATATTCATCTTAAAATTGTAGACAATAGCCGCTATGAAGGAGAGGAGGTAATAAGGAGGTCATTTTCCATATTCATTGTAGCTTTATGGCCAAGACCCAAGCATTGAATTTGTTGTCAAAACAAATACAATGTTATCAAGGTTTGTAATAGGAGCTCATGCCCACTTGCCAACAACAGATATGCGACTATTCGAGAACATGAAGGAATTCTTTATTTGCACATGAAGTCAATTAAAAGAGATCACATTTCAAACAAACTATGGGAAGTGCTTGAATGTGACCAACACATGATCTTGAAGCATGTCTCAACTCTTGCAAGAGTGGGTTTGCGAAGGTCATTGCTCTCCATTCAAAAACAATCCAAGATTATGCAACAATGTTTCAAAAAGCCTGTAAGTTATAGATATCTTAATCCATTTGCTTGTGCATAAACCTTACACTTTTTCAGAAAAAACATTTATAACATAACCTCTTAAATATTACTTCAGTGCCTTGATTTTTTGTGTGGTAGTAAATGGAATCATTGAATTCATTTTCTGGTATTGGTTCATGCGTATTAAATGCTACCTTATCTTAGTTAGATTCCATCTCTTGAAGACGATACCAAATAGAGGTTTAAAAGGAATTAGAAACTAATAATTTCTTGACTTGGCGAAAGTAATTATTCTTTACCTGCATTCTCTTTGTTGATGTTTGTTTATGGTTGCATAGATTTAGCCATGTTTAATATTAGGAATATGCAAGTCCTTAGATTAAATTGTCAATTATTTAGTTATCTGACCCAAGTGGGAATCACCTGGATGGTTGTGCCATGATGGAATTCCATGAGACCTCATTTCTTTAGTTGTATATAGTTCTTGTGTCTTGACTTATCTTTCGTAGGTTGTAGATGCCCATGTCCCCCTGTTAGGAGACTTCGTGGAACAATGGTTTCCAAACTCTTCCTATGCCTATTAGGAGGCTGGAGTTCAAATCTTCATTGTGGATAATTTCTCCAACAAGGTGATAGGCATTGTAGTTGAAGGCCAATCCATCCTCTTAACTCAAGAATATATAATCACAGGAGGAATGGGTTCCAACTTTGGATTCCCAACATGATATCTAATCTCTTTATAATTTTTGAATATCAAACTCAGCGCACAATACTATAGTGTGAGCCTATTTTTTTAGATTGTTTTAGTTAACACCATCAATATTCTTCACTAGATTTCTATACCTATTTAAATGACTGTATTGGTTCACATTTCTTAGAACAATTCTTTAGAAACAATCTTGGAGATGAATTTAGATGCAGTCAACAATCAAAACATACTCATAAGTTCTTATCAACTCTAATATTTATACTAGAGGCCATGTTCAACAAACCAAATGCAATCGCTAACCTCTCACTATGGTGGTAGATAAATGATTCTTTTTCCTTTCTTTCCATAGCATTAAATACAAGTCGTAAGTCTTGAAATACCTTGTTGCCTTTATTTTCCAAGCCAATTTTTCTCTCTCTGCTTAGATCTCCCATGTTTGTGGATGTGATCTATCTCCCATGCAAAAAAAATGTACCATTTAAGGCCTTCAAACCAACTTCGCCAAGGTATCTTTTAAATTCCTATTTCTTTCATCAAACTCCCTTTTTATTTGAAGATCACCACACCTATTTGCTTTTGCACAAGATAGTTTTAGAGGAGAACATAAGTTGCAACATTTTAGGATCCAACTAAAAAGTAGTGTTGCTAGAAATAGTCTACCTTTATTCATATATGATCCATCATCAACATCTCCAAGTCGTATTTATGAAGTCTTTTGGATATGCATTGAAAAAAATCTAGATACATGCGATTTCAACTGTTGGCATGATAAAATATGACTTAAGAAGTTGGATCTTGTCGCAACCACTAAACTTTCTAAAAATAAATTTACTTTTAGAATAAAGAGGAAGGCTGGGAGAGGTCGTTGAATTTGGCTTTAATCCTGTTTATTGTTATTTTCTCAAATTCTATTTGCAAAAATCCATTTGTGTAATTGTGTGAGCAAATCCCTCTAAGGAAGCTTGATTGAATTTTTAGAGATATATTGTGCAGTCAAATGTTGTTTGTTCTCGATTTTTTCTTGGTGCACCCTCCCATATTCTTCCAAATTGCTGCCTTATAAACTCTTCTTGGGTGAACGACATTAGATCCTAGTGTGAATGTCTCTGTATAGCCTGGACATCACCCCACTTAACTCACAATATATGAAACTCACTACTTACAAAAGTTAAAATAAGGCTCATTGCAAAAAGACTTGCAAAATAAGGCATACAACCTTAGGGAAAGATACAAGGACCTAATGAGATTCACTATCTCATAGCAAGATAATGAAGATTCATAATTTACAACATATGTCAACAATACACTCTACTAATTGAGGTGTTAAAGCACATATGATATATCCTCCACACACTTTCATACTTCTTCTACAAGATCTTTAGTACATTCAAAACTTCTACTTTCAGCTAATTTGATCTTCTATTTATATCCACTACAAGATCACAAAACATCAATTAGGTCAGCCAAAAAGAAGATAAACAATAATCTCAACAAGTCGACCACAAAAAAAATGTGGTCCTATGTAGGAGATAGAGAGGACCAAAATCAACCTTATTACATCTTTCAATGTGATCCAAAACACCTCACACACTAGTGCACATCAACTCAAGATGTCAACAAGGAAACATGTATATAAAATGTGTAGCACAATACCAGTCAACCCAAAACACACTTGCAACTAAATATTACTCAATAGGGTTCTTAGAAAGGAAGGTTAGGACCCAAATCCATCTTAACACAACTTCATATCATGGCACAAACCCCTAAAAATATGTCGCAAGCAAGAGAACCAACCCTATCTACTAGATATCCACAAATTTCCGAAAGGACCAACTCAAACATAATGCAACACCAAAGAGATCAATCACTGATGTGTGGATCACAAAGTGATGTTCCTTGAATATCCAACAACACTTCCAAACTTCTTTTATACTATCATGCCACCAACAGCTATGTAAATAGAATAGGTGTAGAACACTTCTTCCTAGAAACACATAATGTACAACCATAAGATACAACTTTAATAGATCAACTTACAAACCACATTAACACATGAAATTTGAACTAAGACACTGTACAAATAATGAGAGCACATCGACCAAGCCGTGGGAGCGAAGAAATCAATGTGGAGAAATGTGGAGCATTTTCCAGACTAATGTAGATAGCCAACAACACTGCCAACCTTCTGCAATTAACATAAACTTCCTTGGTAACACAGGTGGCCTAAAAAGATAGTAGTGCAATATCCATAAAGCCCAAACATTGAATTCCAAACCATAAGACCATGTCTTCAACAATAGAGGAATACAAAGCATTCTCCCAAATCGCCTTCAAAGTATCTTCCTGAAACAAAAACTTTCACCAACTTGCGAAGACCAGGACTTCCTTACAACAATCCATACTTCCTTAGGAACAATAGGAGAGAACATACAACATACTGGAGACCATCCATGACAATTCTCCATCAACATTATTTCTAATCCTTGTGTTAATACATCATCATGATAACATCAACAATTATACTCAATGACATTCAATGATGAACCTCAAAAACATCAAAGACATGACATCCAACTATGAACTTATCACCATAGAGTATAAAAAACATACAACTGTAGACACCAATAACAACAACACCAATGACAATCAATTTCAAACAATAATCTCACAAAAATGTACAATAATCTCCCAAGTGTTGGTAGCCAATACCAATAGACTCACCAAGTGTTGACATCAATGACAACCATAATGACAACTAATGCCAACAACAACAATACATGAGCTTCATCAATTTACTTCTCCTTAGGCATTCTCCACATGGGGGTTAGAATTGGTGGAGTAAAATTGTTCTTGATTCTTTAGATGGACACACATTTATTATCACTATTACATATTACTTCATTTACTAGGTTAAGGCCATGTTCCTTAAATCCACTATGACATAATATTTTCTATTCATTAGGACAATCTTATTTCTTGATTTGGTCAACTGTCTAATATCAGTACAAATCATGGTACATCATTTAAGAATAGAAGAGTAAACAAAATTTAGAAAAAAATTAGATTCAATGAAATTTCTTTTGTCCCTAGTACCCACAAGGTAATTGTTAAGGAAAAAATACTAATATGACGATTGAGCAGATTTTAAGAAAAATAATTTTCAAACATGGTACTAATTTAGTATACACACCTTATTTCTTCATTATGGGTTTATTGTAGTAGTATTCATACTCCTAATTAATACATACTCTAAACCTTGGTTTATAGTACCAAGATTATTATGCTTCTTGAATTAGCGATCCTTCTTTATATGTTTCCCTTCACAAAAAAGATAACCATCAAATATACACATTATATTTTTAATAATTTTTATTATAAAATATAATATGTTTAACAACATCAATTTTATATTTAAGTTAGAATAATATTTAATTTTAACTAAACAAAAATTAAAAGAAAATAAAATGACAAATTATCATGAAAGTAAAGATAATCAAATCTATAATTTAAAGTTTAAATTTTATTTTTTATATTTACTTATTTTTGAAAAATTATTTCAAATAATATTTAATCTCACACAGACACACATTCAAAATAAAAATTTATATAATAAAACTACAAACATTTATTTAATATATATATATATATATATAATAATTATTTTTCCATCAAATAACAAATAGAGACAACTTGCAAATGCATTATAGTTTTCTAAAAGCTTGTGATATGACAAAATATTCCTTAACTTTCCTTCGAAATTTAGAATAAGATCAAATAAATAATAAAAACTTTCTTTGAAATTTTTGAAAATGTTCT
Source organism: Sequoia sempervirens (assembly GCA_007258455.2). Lineage (NCBI taxonomy): Eukaryota > Viridiplantae > Streptophyta > Pinopsida > Cupressales > Cupressaceae > Sequoia > Sequoia sempervirens. The sequence goes on along the minus strand of VDFB02273621.1, from coordinate 17,843 downwards.
TCTCTACGCCTCTTTTATACCTAAAATTATTCCACACATGTTTACTTTACCTAGTTTAAAAATAATCATTATTTTTATTGGAAAAGGTGATTTTCTTTGGGATTCCATTTATATTCTATAGAAGAAGTCGCTTATTTTCCCTTTCCCTCTTTCTACGTTATCCAAATCATATCCAAATGAAATAAAAGTTTTAAAGTACTTTGAAAAGTTAAGTTTCCTTTCACTTTGGTCCCCAAACATTAAGAGAAAGATGGCCATGTACTACACAAATTGGGTATCACATGATTATGACAATTCATGCTTTTTGGGTATTGTACTATTTTATTGTTGGCTATTTTATTCTCATTATATTGGGATATAAACACACTCTCTTGGGCAAGTCATGTAGGGGGTGGGGGGACAAGTTAGGAGTTGGGTGGTATTCTATAGTTAGGATATTATTTGAGAGTAGTAGATTTTAATATCGGTAGAAAATAATGTTGCTAGTTGTACAATAATATTTTTTGAATTGATTATGTAAATTTGTTTTACATCATGTTTTGGATCATATTGAGTGATCTATCATTCAAATGAGAACAAAATGAATAAATTGAGTGCAAAAAATTTAAATAGATAATTGGTGGGGACAAAGACCATAAAAAAGAGCATAGGGTACAGAGAAGATTAGAAGTGAAGGACAAGAAAAAGATAAAGATAAAAATAATAGTAAGAAAATATAAATTATTGAAAAAAAATAGAAAAAGGACACATGAGAGTGAACAAGAATAAAAGTAACAAAACCTGTAATTCTAATAATGCAAAACACATGATAAAAAGACTGAACAAAAAAAAAATGATAATAAAAAGTAACTATGTACATTTTTTTACGTGGCTTTATGAGTATAGAATGGGAATAAAAGTGATTTATAGACAATTTGAATGATCATTTAAAAGGATAATAGAAAATAGAAAAATAAAAGACAATATTTAAAAATCTACAATTTTATTCAAATTTTATTAATATACATAAGAATGTTAGAATGTGAGAGCTTTTGTATGGGATAGTGTACGTACACTCCAAACTCTTTGAAATGTACTTTAAGCTCCTTAGAATGAATATGCATCTTACAAATCTAGATATTTGAGTTCCATTAGTAAAAAAATATTTTAATAGCTATCACATTTTTAATTTGACATAAAAACATTATATTTTTTTCAAAGGAGGATTGGTAACTTCAATTTTGAAGTGTTTTCTCTATAACTCTCCACTACCTTGGTAAACTTAAATAATTTGGCAGAGGATAAATGAGAGGCTAGGTTTTAAAAAACTAGCCTTCCACTGGTAAGTCACTAAGTGTAAGCTAAACCATCTATCAACTTGACGTAGCTCAACATAATTACTCACGTTTTCACTCTTTTCAATAATTGGTATGTCATCTCACATTATAATTGTTTTATTAATGTATGCATCCTACCCTATTAATTTGACAATCTCATCAAATGGTCAAATGTTAGGAAAAGAGTAAAAAAAATTACTTAGGCTGATGAAATAGTTATTAAAAATATAGTTTATTAACACATATTTATTTGATAGTCGGTTTTAAGATATAATTTTGTCAATTCAATGCCATTGTATTAGGTTTAACTGATGGGAATTAACACATGCAAGAGAAAATAAGACAGAAAGACACACACACAAGTTTCAAACCATTAAATAGGGAAATTACATTGAAGACTTGCATAAATTGTCACATCCCCCACAAGTAACCTCCATGCTAGATATTGCATGAGGGAAAATGAATTAAAAAAGAGGAAATATATGGGGGTCATATGAGCTACCAAATTGAACCATGATACTTGAAAAAATATATAAGATAAGATCCCTCTCATATAATAGGAGAATATCCTTTAATCGAGGGTATGCCACCAAGAAGGAGGACTTCAATTCCATTAATGAGGAATGGTGCCCCACATCTTATAGGAGGGTTTTAATGTTAAGGAAAGGAAAATAATTAAATGGGAAGGAGATTCTAGATAATGTGTAGGTGTGCAAAGAGGAGAGAGGTTTGATTCTATCCTTTGAAGCATGTTCAATGTTCAAGTAGCTCATTTTATATGTTTCTTTCTATACAATGATATAGGGGGTCTATGTGCAAAATGTGGAAGCATGGAGAGGCATGCTAATTTTTTTGATGAATTTACCCAAAGAAACATGTTCTAATGGAATGCAATAATTATAATATATACATAATATGGTGTTTTTGGAAGAACATTTTTAAAATTTCAAATTAATGTCTCAAAGAAATATGATCTCATGGACTACAATAATTGCAATATATTAACAAAATTACTTTCTTAAAAAATCCTTGTAAACTTTCAAATACAATGTTATCGGGGTTTGTAATAGGAGCTCATGCCACTTGAAAAAAATATAGGTAGAATATAGCAAAAAATATAGGGCATTTTTAGTTGTATTTGTTGTTGCTATAAATATTGTACTAATGGTTGTTGCAATTGAGACTATCTATTATTCTTGTTGTGTAACTAATATAATGTTTAAACTTTATTTTGGGCCAAAGGCTTTATAAATGTCTTTATTTTATAAATTATAGATTATAAATATAATGTAAGCCCTTTATTAATTAGGATTTTGTCATTTTAGGTTCCATGTTATAAGGTAAAGGTATATTGATAAAGTTAAATACTAGGGTTTTAAAAGGGAAATTTTGGGATTTAACTTTAGTTAAATATTTAAATAAAAAATTGAGAAGCCCTAGAAAAATTTGACTAGGCCATTACATCCATAATCACCCAAGGATTCACATAATTAAAATCTCCAGAGTCTGTCTTAGTAATAGACAACTATTTGGAAGATATTTTTAAATAAGATTATATGAAACATTACCACTTGTTGCATATTAATTTTTTGTTCCTATAAGGGATTCTAGTAGTGCTTTAAATGTTTTTTTAGAAAGTGGTATATTGTTTTATGTTGTAGGTGATTTGAACCCTTTCAAAGCTTGTGTAACTAGAGTACAATGTGTACATGATCTCCATGACAATAGAGATTGGGGACCTAGGATAGGGCCTTATATGATGGAATAACCCATCCTTTTACATTTTTAGATCTCTTAGTGACTCAAATGATTATACTTATGGTTTGAAACTATTTTGGTTTAGTTTTTCTTGTAGTGACATTGATTTTGTAGTAGGGTTCTCATTGATAAATGAATAGGTCAATATGTATTTTATGAAACAATGTGAATCGAGTTCCATTATCTTACCTTACACCATCAATATGGGTTAACTAGCATTGGGTAAACTAATTCCCATATTTCTCTCTTCTTCATCAATAGCCTCAACCATATTTTGTGCCTTGCATGCATGGCCCATTTCTCTTTTGAAAAATATGGACCCCATTTTTATTTTTGATATTTTCTTAGATCAAGTTTTGTTTCACTAGGTTATCTTTCTATCTCCTTATAGTCAGTTATGGGAATGTGCTTAGTTTTTTATTTGTCTAAGGATGGTCATTAAGTAAGTTGCATCTTAAATACTTTACAATAAATAGTCCTTTTGTGTTTTCATTTTTTATATGAATAATTCATATTTGATATATATCTTAAAGTCCTTGATGGTCCCATAAAAGTCCTTGTGAGGTGATAAAATTCATTATTTCTTCACAATCAAATATTTGTTAAAAATGGTGCAAAATTAGATACAATATGTAGAGATAATTGAACATCTTAATATCTAGTCCATTCTCTCATCATTTACCCATAAATTAGTGAAATTATTAAAATCCTTGTCCTAGTTCCTTATTAGACGTGATTTAATTTATACTTTTTATATTTGGTTATCCTATTTTTTTCTTGCAAAGTCTTTTTGCTAATGGTTTAAGTGTTTATTTTCAAGAGGTTTGTCTTGTATATTTTTTGTGTAGAAGAGGATACTAGATGTGGAACTATTAAAAATCCAACTTCCATATATACTTTCATTCCCTTTTCCTACAAAGTAGTCCAAAAATTTAAAAGTGAAGTCCTACTATTAATTTTATGAAATTGTAGAGTTACCCTTGAAAAGTTTCATATATATTTTCATATTTTTTTTGCAAAAGGAAGTTGATGCATTTGAGTATCTATCACCTTCCTTGAAATTAATGGCCACATGAATTAATTTAATGAAGGAGGTATAAACCAACATTTATTAATCATTCATAAATTGAAGATTAAGATTAAGAGCCTTATACAATCTTAACGACTTGTAAAAAACTAGAGCAAGAGAATTTAAACACCATTTCAATGTATGGAGGAAATTGTAGAGACTATTTGAACTATTTACATCATTGGCCTTTGGAGTAACTACTTGATAATTTTTAAGGCTTTGGATTTCTATATTTTTAGTTTCTCTACATGTTTAGAAAGATCAAGTAAGTTCAAACTTTCCCTAAATTTATTTGTTAAATTAAAAATATTTAATATTAGAGTCTTTTGAATCCATTTTCAAGTTTGAATTTCATTTTATAATTTATCCATAGTTACTGGAAGGATAAATATTGGTCATTTGATGAAACCCAAGGTCATGCGATGTCATTATAAACACTAACCTTTGATGATAACCTTAAACCATGAATATGAATTGAAATTTAGGGAAAAATAATTTGATCCAATTTTTTTTAAATATTCAAGGATTCTCAAGAATTAAATGTTAAATATAAAAATAATAGGACAACATAAGATGTTGGAAAATTTAATGGGAAATAACAAGGTCAATATCCAAGACAAATCTCCTAAAAATGGGATCCCTTAAGTATACCATTAAACTTGTTGGGTTTCTTGGTTGATTTGGAATTTTCAAAAGATTGAATATGATGTCCACTTCACTTTGATTTTCTACTTAAAACTTAAAGGTTTTAAAACTTAGAAAAACTTAAAATTTTATCAAATTAGGAGATTTAATTAAACAAGAGGAGGTTTTTAATGCAATTGAAAAACCTTTGGATCCCTAAAAATTCCCCACAAAACCTCATTAAGACATAAACACAAAAGCCATGTAAATTTTGTCTTGATATATGAAACTTAACATATAGATCCATAATGACTTCCCACATTTTTCACAAAATTTAAGAAATGTAACTATTTTAGAGAACACCTAGACACATAAAATTTTGAAGTTAAATGCAAATATCAGGATGTTAAAGTTAATTTCCAAAAATTATGAATAATTATTAAAAAATGAAATAATGTGAAGGATTAATGGATGGTGTAATGTCTAATATCTATTTTTCTTATTTCCTTTAGGTGTTAATTTCAAGAGAAACAAAATAAGTACAAATTTAAGGGAGTCACTACATGCTCCAAGATCCAATCCAAATGGGATATCATAATAGAGAATAATCTAGGTCAGATGACTATGGAATAATTCTAAAGGAGAATGTAAGATACAAATATAAATATAGAATAATGCAAAGTGTGGCCAAGAATGGAATAACACAAGAGGATGGATTCTTGACTTTAGTTTATTGTTGAGAGCTAGTAGTGAGATGTGTATTGGTAGACCTAATGCTAGGGGAAATCACTTAGACATTCCAAACTCCATTCCACAAGGATGTGATTTTGATACCACACATTGATGCTTTTGATTATTTTAATAAAAAAATTGAATCCTACTTGAAATAAATTAAAAAGTGATGGATGGAAACTCCAAGAACACTTTCAAATGTTCATATGAAGCTATTTACAAGTGATTTTTAGTAATAAATCATAGATATGGTTACATTGTTGAGAAAAATCATGGGGTTGTGACTTGCTTCAAACTTCATGCCATGGATGTTATCCTTCATAAATATTATTTTGTGAGATAAGGATGTGATTAATTGGTCTCAAATAATCAGTGATAATCTGAATGAAAAAATAACCAAAGTGGAGGGTACAAGGAGGTTCTATATTACTTCATATTTGGTATATTCACTAACTAAAAGTTGTATATCCTCGATTGAAAAGGAATGGTGTGATTGGAATTTGGCCAAACCAAGTGATTTTTTTTTGAAATTTTATCCATAATTAGAGTATAAAGACTCAATCATTTTGGGACTTAATATTTCCATGTCAAATTTTGCTCAAGTCCCATCCCCTTTTTGTTTCTAACTCTTTTTGACCCACTACTTATCTAAGACATCCTAAGTGGGTCCCCATATGTGGAATAAGTGTTAAAAGTTGCAAATAATTCAAAAGATTCAAAGTTTTTGACATTTTTTATCATTTTCCTTAGGTTTAGTAAGTTGTTAGACTTGTGGTTTGTAAGGTTTCTTGCTAGGTATAATTTTCCTCTCACCTCTACTTTATTTTATTCTTGATCAACATTTTTGACTTCCTTTTAGAATCATTCTTCATACTTAAAGTTTGAATTTCCTTTATAATTATTATCTTGTTGTAATTTTTCCTTCTTGAGTACTCTACCCTTCTCCCAAGTACATATTTCAAGGCATTGCAAAACTCTAGCCCTCAATAACTTACACTATATCTTCTTATCAGAGCTAAACCATTAGACTTACTCCATCCACTTTACCTCCATGCCATGATTTTCCTACCATTTTCAACTCTTGATAACTTGACCATGTGCATAAGGTATAAAATTTTCCGAACACCTATCAATTCAAAACTCTAACCTATTTTTGTTAACTTCTTGTCAACTCATCAAGATGGCCTAGAAAAGAAACATGTGTTCCAAAAACATTCCTAAAATTCCAAAAAATTATTGAAAGTTGACAAGGTCATCTTTTCATTGCATGAAGAATTTTTCCACTTACTTTTGGCATGATTTTAAGGAAATTTGTATGGAGGAATTTGGTAAGTAGTTAGTGTTCCACATGATGGTTATTTTTACCTTTCACCTAACTTTAATCACTCAAACAACTATTTTAGTTCTCTAAATTCACAGGTCAAGTAAAATAATAATTGCAAAAACTATGGTGACATTAATATAGTGATAGAGTGATTTCAAAAGCTAGGTTTTTTGGTAGTTTCGAGTTGTAATGATATAAATGACTTATATTCACCATTAATACATAATGGCGACCTCTACAATTTTCCAACTTGATTTGAATAAGCACCATGATAGATTTTGTGTTGTAGGTGAGGATTTGAAGAGACATGGAGAAATGCAAGTATGCCTAAGTTAATGCATCCATTATAGTTTTGAACCCAATGCATTCATGCCATATTTTGGAGGATGAATGGTGGATTTGTAGATTCATTTTGGCTTTGCACACTCAAAATCCTTAGCCATCATTATAAATAGTGATAGAGATTGAAATGATGAATATTTTTAGCTCATTTAAAATTCCTTGTAGATCCAAAGGATGTCAAATTCAAGTGAAATAATTAATTGCACGGTGATGGTGATGGTTTTAGAGACCTTTAAAATAATATTCCATTATGTTTCCTTAGCTCATCCTTGTTTTGAAGGGAAAAGATCTATACATTTGTAGGTTTTCTTATTTGTAAGGGATGGTATTTTTTAGGTTTTCATATAATGTTTAAGTAGGACATTATATGGCTTCAAATTTATTTGTTAGTCCAATATTAGAGCTATTTGTTTAAAACCTTTAGAGAAGTAGGTACTAGATCATATATCTATAGTTATGTCTTATTGGATATGTTGGTTTTTTTTCCAATTGATTCCTACAATCCTCTAAAGAATATCCATATCTAATGATCAAGGATAATAAGAGGTTGTACAATGAATAAGGATCTAAAATCCTTCTGCACTTCAAGCTTTACAAACCTAGGTGGGATTCCCTATTAAAAATATCACCAAATGATAAACTATTTTTACAAGAGATTTCTTCAATAAATTAATTCTCATATGTTATAGAAAATATTTGTATAATAATACATAGATAATGGCTAAATACCTTGTATATATTTAGCTCCAAGCATGCAAATAGCAAGATAATTAATAATAATATATTTTCTTCTTAATATTTGTCATTTTAAAATGTATTTTGAACCTTGAATGGATTTAGTTTCTCAACATTGATGCCTATCCTTAGCTACAAATTCAAATGTACATATAGATCTTTTCATCAAAACAATTCAAACATATTTCAAGGGATAATTTTTATTATTTATTTGTAATAAAATATGTTATGAATAGCATCCAAATGCAACTACACTTAATAATCCTTATGCAACACAATAACCCCTATGTGTTATAAAAGGTATTTACTCTAATCCTTGAACAAAAAAAAATATAAAGTACTTGACACATGTTTGTGAAATTGAAATCAATAATCCTTGATGATTTTATTCATAAGAGTGAATTGAATTACAATTTGGAGATAAATTGCTTTAAATGATAGTATACGTTTGATATGTTTCAATTGAAAATGTACATTGGTACTTCAATAAATAGCACTTTACAAACTTTTTTTTTTTGACACTAAAATCTATACCTTATATTTATATAATAAGCCTCACCCAAAATTGTTCAAAACCATTTACAATGAGGAATGAGTCCCCTTAAATAGAAAAAGTGAGCATGCAAGATCACAAACTAGTCATATGACTCACACGTCTCATATTTCATTTGACACTTTAACAAATATGTAATGAAAAAATGAGAACACAACTTGTTAGCAAACTATTCTCTTGTTATTTTCCTAGAGAATATGCTAAAGCCATTGAAAGCTTGAAACTGAAACCTAGAATTACCACTAGAAGCCAAAAAGCTAAAACTGAATGCTAAGAACTACTCCAAAATGTTGTGAAAGATGAAACTATGTCCCTTGTCATATATTTGACTAGGATGTTGTCATTGAAACCTAATGACAGATTGAAAAAAAAACTTAATGATTATTCATTACACTTTTCTAACCAAGAAGCCAAAATTATCTTTGATGGCCATTGGAATGCTAGCACTTTAGCAATTTTATCTAAGTTTGTATTATATCTAACATCCAATATTTCTTTTTCATCCTTGTTAAAACTATACATGTTAAATTCTAGCCCTACAAGCTCATCCATTGTGTTATTTAGCAATGAGGAATCAGGTTCTCCACTTGCACAAATGAATAAACATAAAGAAAGGATTAGTGTGCCAAATATACCTTTCCACTAATTGAGTGGCTTAATTATTCCATTGGAATCCAAGGTTTTTGGCATAATCTGCTTCTCAATATTCTCCAACATCTTCAATTTTACCTTGAGTTGTTCCTCTACTTTTGATTGATAGGCCACAATTTCTCCTAGTAGATTGTTAGGATAGGTGACATTATAATTTCTATCCTAAGTTGAGTTTATGTGTCTCCACATTCTTTTGAAAGTGTCTTAGAGGAAATGAGAGGAAAAATATTTATTATTTGATTTCCTATGTCATATTGTAATTGCATTCATAGAGATGTGCCCACTACCATAATAGTTACAAAGCATCCCTAGTGAATATTCCTTTTGGGCATCCATTTTTTGGGTGGGGACCACCTAGAAGTGCATGCTCTTGCATGTCCATTTGCATGTTTTGGGTATGAGTCATCAGAGAGTAATGGAGGACTCGAGTATGACCAATTGTGATTGGATATGGGTTAGGAACCAACCCATGTTAAGGCCATGCGAGCATTTAATAAATTTTCACCATTTTTTATGGTTTGTCCACTAAGAGGGGTGTGGGTTTTTCTAGGTGGTTTTACTTGTTGTTTTGGGATACTACAAGCGGTATTCTCTCCCACAAACTTCTATATATTGGATAATTGAGATGGTGGTTTCATAATATTGTTTGTAGGTTGTCAAAGTAATGAAGTGCTACAAAAATTCAGAGAGGAGTGTTGTATAGATGTACTTCATTTGAAGATTAATACAAGTATTTCATCTCTTTGGGTGTGGTTTTTTTCCTGCAAGGGTTTCTCCACATATATCTTGTGTCACTTATGATTCTCAACTTGTGGTTTTATTGTTTTGCTTTTGTTATTGTAATTGCTAATCATATAACACATTATTGGTAATCTTAAAAACATAATTTTATATTTGCAACCACATTATGAAGTTCATATTGTTGCAATTTTCACATTTTTTATCCAATATTTGGTATCAAAGTCAATGGTTCTATTGAGGAAGGGAAATCTTTCTCTTAAGTGTTGAAGGTTTTTTGGTTGCAATGGGAGCTTTTGCTTTATGGGTTTTGTAGATTTATGAAAAAGATTGAAAACCATAACTTCTACCTCCCATCTAGATATTGATAAATTCAATGGATCTGGTTACAAGATGTGGAAGTTGAAGATGGAGGATCTCCTTGAAGAGAGATATCAAAGGTTGGCAGTTTCAAATGAAAAGAAACCATCCAATATGTCTAATGAAGATTGGAACAAAATGGACAAGAAGGCATGAGGAATCATTTAGTTGCGTCTTGTAGATTATGTCCTCTTGAATGTTTCAGAAGAATCTATCACATACAAGTTGTGGAAGAGGATAGGTAATATTTATCAAAGTATAAGTCTAAGTAATAAATTGTATCTCAAAAGACGTTTATATTCTTTGAAAATGAAGGATGGTGATTATGTTGTAGAACATTTAAATTCTTTTAATATGGTTATAAGTCAACCTGCATCTGTAGATGTTAAGATAGAAGAAGAAGAAGATAAATGCATATTGCTGCTTTGTTCTTTACCTAAATATTGGGAAAATCTAATTATTTCCATAAGTGGTGTGTAAGGAAGCTAAAGTAGTGGAACAACTTCCTGCACTAATCTTGAGAGGAGGATAATGCAAAAATTTATAGATCTTTATAGCAATTACAAAAAATTAAACATAAATAAGCATAAATATCATGCATACCACAACATAGTGATTTATGTGGGGAAAACCATTTCAGCAGAAAAACCCCACTCCAAAAGCCACCCAATATATTATTCAAAAATCACAAAAAATACAATATACTTGTAGAGAAAGCCTCTCACAGGAGTATCACCAACCAGAGATCTAGAGGTGACATGATCACTATTAGACTCTTAGAATACATCACAATACACATTCGTAATACAACACCCTCATAAAATAGGGTTGCCTCCTAGGGAAATTCAAGCCAACAAAATATAGACCGTCAAATTTGGAACCTAGTGATGAATGGTCTAAATTTACAATAATACAACTCCCCTCACACTTACCTATCAATAGTAAACCTTATGTAATTGCAAGGTTGAGACACGTTTTTCCAAAAAAATCCTACTTTTCGAACATTGTGTAAGAGCAATAGGAGGGAGTATAAACACCATCTCTTAATTGCTAGGGGTTGAAAGGCCCATAGAATTTGAACACCATCTGAACTTTGTTGTGCTAATAGGCTTAGTTAAAGAATCAAGAAAATTTCATCAAAGTCTCTACCTTAACTAGCTTCACCCCACCATCTTCGAGCATATCTCTAACAAAATGATACTATACATCAATGTGCTTCTCCTTGGCTTGAAATGTTGGGTTCTTAGCTAGACATATCACACTCTGACTATCATAATAAATCATCACTACACCTTGTTTTATTCGAATATTTGAACACAGTCTCTTAAGCCAAATTTCTTCTTTACAAGCATGAGTAAATTTCTTCTACTCAAATTTAGTAGTGGAAAAAGTAACCACAACCTATCACTTACTCATCCAACTAATTGCACCACCAAATAAAGTAAACACATAAGTACTGGTGGATCATCTACTATCAACATCACTTGCCCAATTTGAATCCACATAACCATGAATATCAAGGGAAATTTCATCTTTAATAAAATTACTATGATAACACATGGAATACTCTAAGGTATCATGCAAATATCTGAAGACTCTTTTAACTATATCCCAATGAACTCTACTAGGATTAGACATATATTTGGAAAAAATTCCCACTGCTTCAGAAATGTGTGGTCTAGTACAAACCATACCATACATCAAACTTCCAACTGCACTCTAGTAAGACACTACTAATTATAAGGAAAGCAGAAGTGCGGAAACACTTTCCTAATGCCAAATTCATAGGGAAGAATGCAATGCAGGGCTTTTAATTTTTCCAAATTATAATCTAATTAAGATACACATGAAAGATATATAGAAATAGAGCAAATACACAAAGACCATGAACAACAGATTTACGTGGGAAACCCTTACTAGAAAAAACCCACCACACCAAGCTGAATCACTTTGTATTACAGTAACAATAATTACATACAATCATAAATACAACTCTTTGATGTTTTACAGTAGCTACAACATTCACCGTTCAAAACTCTCTCAGAAAAGCTCTCAACCATTCGATAAACTCATCGCTCTGTGCATTCCATACAAAATAGAATCAATCTGCTTTAAATCTTCTATGCATCCTTATCCGCCAATGCCAACCATAGACAATTTCCAATCGAGTCTTGATTTTTCCCTGCATGCTATTTTTTCTAGCGCTGCAACAGTTACAATAAACAATCGACTTCAGTTTGAAAAAACTCCTTCCTTTGATTGGACTAGCAGGATGCCATACAGGATGATCACACGGTCAATGGTGTTCAACTTTGTTGGCATATCGGTGAGACACTCACAGTGTCTCCCCGATGCCACAAAGTTTCTCTATTGGTATCGCTATAGCTTCCACAAGTTGGCAAGATGCTATAATGGCTGTTACATGTTATAACGAAACCATTGATATCCAATTTGATTCTATCGGCAAAGGTTTCCCTTATCAGCGAGACTCATAACAAATGGAACAAGTAATATTGCATTTAGAGAAACCATCGGCAAGACAATACGTCTTTGCCAAGACCTTCTCTGAGCTCCCTAAGTCTTACCGAGTCGGCAAGACTCAAGCCCTTCACCAAGACATTACAATGGCCGAAGAAGTCATACCAAAACACCCAGTAGTCGGCGAGACTACTCGCCTTCGCTAGGACTTCATTCTGAAGTCCTAAGTCACATCGACGACTACCATTTGGCAAGACCTATACCGAAGGCATTACATCATCGACAAAACATAAGCCCTTCGTGAAGACGTTCTCTGAGTGCCCAAAGTTAACCCGAAGACTTCTGTCAGCGTAACTTATGACTTTCGTTAGGACTTCCCAACGAAGTCTTTTTTTCACCGTGAAGTCACCACGAGGATACAATCTATTGACAAGACTTAGCTTCATTGCTGAGACATCTCCCCGTGACCCAAGAGTTACTTCGACATTCTCCTCGACACCCGAGAGCAGCCTTTGTCAGTGAGACATTACATAGTCGCTGGGACATCTCATCGAAGCCCTAGCGTTAGCCTGATGTCAGCGAGACTTACACCATTCACTGGGACTTCTCCCCGAAACCCGTGAGCTAGCCCGATGAGATCACACTGTCACCCGAAGAAATCCATTCACCAAAAGGTCATGTCGAAAACACAAAGTCACAGCAATAGACTTTGTCAGCAAGACTTCAACCCTATCACATCGATAGGATCATTTCAAGAGCATTAGAACTATGAGTTGCCCATACATGAACACTGTCACAACAAATTTTCCCTTCAGGAGTTTCATGTCAGTAAGAATTGAGGCACAAATTCCAACACTAATGTCTTCCATCTCTAATGGGGATGATGGGAAATATGAAATAGATAACTTTGTTCTAGCTAAAAAAGGAACACACAATGGTCTACAATCTTGCATACCAAACTCTGTAAAATTGAATTGACATACTTTGACCAAGAAATATCTTTCTATTCACTCTACCTCTTCTAATTTCCATCCTAAGAATGTGTCTAGCTGCACCAAGGTCTTTTATTTTATATTTAAAAACAAGTTGAGATTTCACTTCTAAAATCATACCTTTCTGTTTACCAATAAATAACATATCAACATATAATACAATAAATAGGAAATGACCACCATCAATTCTATAATAAACACAATGCTCTGATTTAGAATGCTTAAGTCCCAAACTCAACACATATGAATCAAATTTCTAGTACCACATCCTAGGACTTTGTTTTAGGCCATACCCAAATTTCATCAATTTGCAAACCAATTTACTTTTACCTTTCACCACATAGTTCTCTAGTTATGCCATATAATATCCTCCTCTAAATCACCATAAAGGAAAGTAGTTTTCACATCCTTTTTTTCAACCTCTAAATCATAGGCAACAATGATAGAAAAAATATATAATGGATATCATTTTAGCAACAAGATAAAATATCTCACCATAATCAACACCCTCAACTTGAGAGTAACCTTTTACAACCAATCTTGCTTTGTAATTATCAATACCTCCATATGAACTAATCTTTTTCTTGAACACCCATTTTCAACCAATGAGTTTTCTTCGTTCAAGAAATGCTACAAGATCCCATGTATCATTCTTTTTTAAAACTGGAATTTCCTCATCCATAACAATCTTCCAGCATTCTACATCATTAACACCTAATACCTCTTCTACCAATTTGGGTTCATCCATGTTTGTATTCAGAGAAAAAATACATCTCCAATCATCAGGTAAATATCTTTCAAGTGGTTGTCTATGACTTGAAGACCTAGAAACAAGCTGAGTTGGAGGTTCTTCCTCCTCTTCTAAAGATTTAGAGCTAGATGAGCTCTCCTCAACTTCTTGTCTATCCATGGGTCTCGATTCAACTTTCTCATGTGTAGAAGGAAATTGAATCACTTCTCCATGTTTACTTTGTTTTGGTTGCAATGTAATAGAAGAAGGCTTAGTTTCTCTAAAAAATAATACTTCTACTATATATTATCTTCTATACAACAAGATCCAAAAACTTGTATCCTTTCACACTATAACTAAATCCGATGAAGATACATTTTACAAACCTGTTCTCTAAATTTTGTTCACCTCTACTTTGGAACATTTGCATATGCCTCATTACCAAAAACTCTAAGATGTCTTAATGAAGGATTGTGACCTGACCATGCCTCAATAGGAATCTTATCAACAAGAGATGATGTAGGAGACTTGTTAATCAAGTAACAAGAAGTGATAATAGCTTCAGCCCAAAACCCTTTTTATAGACCAACACCACTCAACATACTCCCAACCTTCTCCATTAGTGTCCTATTCATTCTTTCTGTAACTCCTTTCTTTTGTGGAGAATATGGAGTTTTATTTTGTCCATGAATACCACAATCTTCACATAATCTATCAAAATCATTAGAGAAAAATTCACCACCATTATCAATCCTTAATTTTTTAATTTTTTTTCTAGTCTACAACTCAACCATTACTTTAAATTCTTTAAATAGACTTAAAACTTTAGATTTATTATTTAAAAAATATACCCATGTCCTACTATAATCATCAATAAATGAAACATAATTGTATACACCCAAAATTGGTCAAGACAATTAATTAAATACTAGTTATTTAATTAATGACCCCTTTTATTTCATCTACTTATAAATAAATTCTCAATTTATTTATATAGTTCACACTTTTCTAAATTCTTCATCTTAAACCACATTCTTCTAAATTTAATTAAATAAACAAATGTCAATAGTTTGTTTAATTAAATATCTTCTCACCAAGTTTGAATAATTTCAAATTTAAATTTAGTCACATGTCTACAACACTTTTTGGCCACATCATCAAATGTCACATGTATTTAAATATGAATAATATTTAAATTACATTATTCTCAACCAATTCCAAAACAAACTTTGGACACTTGGAAATATCACACATTTTATTCTCTCATACATTTGGCATGTTTCCCTTGGTCAAGGGAACATCCTCCATGATTCTTCCATCTCCACTGGTCATCTCTCATGCTAAAATCTTGACCATTGGTTGCTGCCACATCACAAGATGCTTTGAAAATCCTTTAAATATAACCTCTTGCTACAACATTTATCATCCCACATTTGAGTAAACTTATTATGCAGGAATAGCATTGGAGCATTTAGAGTTTGGGTTTAGAATATTTAGCATTTATCATTTGAGCATTGTAGTATCATGTTAATTTAGAATCATGTCTTAATCCATAATTGCATTTTAGTTATCATCTTAGTTTCCTTACAACATTTGCATCATAAAATTTAGTATCATTATCCATTGTCAATTATCAACATTATTATTTATAGCATCATTTAATATCATGGCATCAATCACCTAGTTTATACTTCATGTAGGAACTTAGATTCTCACATTTACAACATCTTGTTTCTTAGGTTGTCATCCAAACCAGTCATAGTGCATATACAAATATGAGAGCACTAATGATTTAAAGGATCCTTGAGAATAGAGAACAATGGAACATTTTTAGAGATTTGTTTTGCTGCAAGTAGATTAGTTTTATGATTCAAATCTTTAATGTAATATGTCTCATTGATGTTTGTGTGTTTTATTATTGATTTACCAACCCTCACAATTTCACACATACATAAATCCGTGCCCACCATGGGGCACAACTCCATTTTTAATAATTTTCTAGAATTTTTTTTGTAAATAGGTTGGACGTGACCTTTTAGTGCAATCATGAGTTCTTTCAACACATACGACAAATATTTTAGTGCATTCAATTTCTATTACAATGCATACGACAAATCTTTCAGCTGGACTGTTACGATGCATATGATATTTCTTTTGATGCATTGATCAACTATTTTAGTGCATACATGGAGTCTTTTAGCACATTCAATTTTTCTTTTAGCGCATTTAGTATCTGTTATAGTGCATTGAGTTGTGGGTAAGTGCACAAAGATGGTTCCCAAAAAGGGGGCTTAAGTGGCAACTTTTTTTTTTCTGAAATCAAGAAATAGTGACCTTGGATGTGAAATTGAGGATACTTACACTCAAAATTTTGAGATGGAACAAAAAGAAGGATTCGAGTGCTCTGAGTCTACTTTCTAAACTACTAATTTATTTTGAAAATGGTTGAGATTAAAGGGTTCAAATGAGGGACGTACACAAATTGGTGTTGTTTTTGTTAGAAAAACATAACATAACAACTCTTGTATGACCCTCGTATGGTGAACTTGTTTTAGTATTTTTAAAATTGCTACAGTCATAAGTTAGGTAACAGCATGTAGTTGATGCATGATTTTTTTGATAATTTTTTAATGAATTTTTATTTTTTACTAATTTTTGAAGTGGACGCTTCTTGGAAAATAGAATTTTGGCCGTGCTACCCCTACAAAATTTGGAAACTAATTGATTTAAAAAATAAAATAAAATTGTAGAATGGAGTCTAGTTTCTAGAAATGTAATTTATTTGAAAATTTGATGAATGGTTAATTTATAATGAAAAAAACACCAAACATTGCTTTTTTCCAAAAGAGACATACAAAAAAAGAAATTATGGATGAACGACTTAACATTGTCAGAAAGTGAAAAAAATTACATCGTTGGATAGCTAAGAGAGAACCTAACATTACCTAGATTGTCAATTTTTTTGATATTGAACCACATACAATCTTGACGGTGAGCACGAACCCAATTATGTGAAATATTGTAGAAATTGCAAAAACACGTCTCTGGTCATTGGGAATTCCCTCCAAGCCTTTGGGTTGGTATTCTAAGGAAAATATCAATCCTAAGGCTCAAGGATTCCCAAAGCAAGATATAACGTGAGTGCATTATAATTCGCTCATGTTATATGTCAGTTTTGACATGGTTTTTGTTTGTGGGGAGCATGTCTAGCAAGACATAATGTGAGCGTGGTATAACGCGCTCGCGTTATGTCTTGCTTTATGTTAAATGCATATTGAATGTATGTTTATATATTTGTATGTTTGTATGCACATGTGTGCTTGTATGTCATGTATGTATGTATGCCAGTATGTATCAATGCATGTATATTGTATGTATGCCTACTTGTATTTAATATTGTATATACATGCATGTACATGTATGCTTGTATGTATGTAGGAT